>JAKRZM010001191.1:271292-339661 GCA_036379175.1 Heliconius cydno galanthus | reverse complement strand
ACCTAAACTGCCGAGACAATATAAATTACACGCATGTTTATTTTTTTAATGATCCATATAAACGAATCCCTTGTTATATATATGCTAACAACAGCATGGATTCCATTGCATCAGACTTGTCAATTTCGTGGTAGAATCATAACTTACACCGGATTTCCATTTCAAATTAAATAAACTGGGGTCAGTTGACCTCTTGTCGGACCCCAAGGATTACCGATTACAGCCGTAATACTGTTAAACCTTTCACAATTACATTTGTAATACATTTTGAGTTTCCTCGTTTATTGGACTATATTCAATTTGCATTTCATTCAACGCTTACCTCGAAAGAGATTTCGGAATTTGGCTGTAACATAATTTTTTTATGTATTTATTTTTTTTCATTTTTTAAATGGGTAAATACAAGTTATATTTTTATAAGTAAAATCTCATAAATCAAATATTGACTAATTATTGCATTAGTTAAGATGAGTTTCGTTCTTGTTGAATTGCTTTTCTTAGTGCCGTTGACCTGACATATATTTATTTTTAAATTGAATTATTTTAATGTATGGAATTCGGACAGAACAACATTAGCATTAGTTGGATATTAATTATTTGGGCAGGTTCCAACTGTGCCACGAGTGTGACAGTTATGAAAGTATATATATTTTGTTCATTATCTACCACAAGTTTCTAGTTAATCCAAATTCAATTAAAATACAAAATATAATATATTAGTAGAAAGAGTTCATAATAACTTTACACCTTCACGCAATAAATCTCAAACGACGGAAAACTTTCCAAATCAAGATTACCGAAGACGTCCGATCCAAACCGAACAACGCCGAACGCCCCATAAATTTTCGGAGAAACCTTGGCCAATTACCGACTTGCACTTTTATGGGTGAACTTGGCTGAAATACTTCTTTTTTATTGCTATAGTTTTTAAAAGGTGAAATGTCAAAGAAATTTATTATAGGTCTAAGTAACTATTCTTGGAACAAGTGGATTGTAAGTCATTAGATTTGGAAAGACTTCACCAAATGGATGTTTGTTACCAATTACACGTTTGGAATGAAGAGTTATGGGATATGATGGTGTTGTTTGAAATTTTGAAAAGTTTGGCGTTGAGAAAAGTTTTAGCGTGTCTTAAAATTTTCGTGTGATTGTTGGCATTAATATTTACTGTTCTTGTAATGAGTTTTTAGTTTAGCGAATGTCACTCAAAAGATGACAAACATATAAAGCACTCGACACTCGACACTCTGTGTCAGAAGACGGTAGTCAGAGCTGACACTTCACTACTGACTCTCGACACACAGCACTCAGCAGACAACACATATCTTACGACACTAGACACTTGATACCAAGCACTCGACACACAACACTCGACACTCAAATTTTATATACTATCTTTTATGTTTAGTTATTACTTATTAGTTACATTTAAGGGGACTCCAGTTTTTTCGTATGTAATAAAAACGTTTAATACACAGTGTTGAAAACTATTTTGTCAGATTCAAGGAGTGTTGTGAACAAAGTTGTTTGTCCAAATGAACAAAGTTACCTAATAAAAACTCCTTCGACAAAATGACTTTTGTTATTCAAAAGTTGTTGCTTACTTAATTTTTTTAGAAAAATTAGAATAGAATAGGTAAAAGTTACAAGTAGACGTTTTTTTTATGAAGAGTAGTAGCTTTATTATATTATATAAACCACCACCACCTTCCACCAAATTTTCGAGATGTGGCGCGTTGAGATTGACCACTAGAGCGAATAAAAAAAATAATTCATCCTTTTGAATGAGAATCCAAACCACAACCATAACGTGTACATTTCAACCGCCTCAATTTACATACTTATCCTCCAAATATAGTTTGGAGGATAAGTATGGAAACACTAAAAAAATATAAGATTTATAGTATAGTAAAATATTCGATTCTATATTGCATTTTATCTTTCAAATAGGCTTGGATATACCTTGCATCGCTACTTGGGTGCAACCCATTTCATCTGTCAGGTGCAAGCCAACGCTTCGGTTTAAAATATTGCATTTTATTATTTTATATAAATAGAAATGAATGTCATAGTGAGGTGGCTTTGGCTCTCCTTTTTTATGTTAAGAGGTTTAAGTTAATTAAATTATAGTTTAATCGAATCTCTACATACCAAAGCTATAAACACGACAGCTTGTAGGTTTGACTTCTATTCGAGGAAATAAAATATTTAATATTTTTATTTCCTCGCTCTTGTAACGAGGCAGAGCGCCAGGTTGAGTTCCGCTACTCAATACGCAATGCCCCTAGCATTCGGCGGATAGGGGGGAACGAAAGGGCCTGAATGGGATCGGAATGTTTTAACACTAGGTAGGTTTCCAGGTTCCCTCTGCCTACCTCGCTATGTGTATACAGCGTAATACTAAAACAAGCATTAGCTATGTTATTATAACGTTGATTATTTTTTCCTTTATTACGAAATACTAACAATATGTTTTTTTATAATTCTTATTCATATCAGCGCCCATATTCGCAAACTATTGTTATAAACGCAATAAAATGTTAGCAAGATGTAATAAACAGCGCGTACTAAAGACAGAACGTGCATATAAACTAAGTAACTCCAGAGTCGCAGATCAAGTGGCTGTAAGGGCCAAAAAGTTGGAAACTTCGTGAATTACCCGATTTATGTTGCGATGGTAATGTCGCGGATAATTTTGGGCGCTTCGCAAAATGGCCGGTTGTCAGATTTATGCTTGTTTTGACGTTTTTATCGGTTATAGTTTTAGTTGGTTAGGAATGGATGGGGTTGCGAGGCTTGTATATTAAATTTCAATTATATTTTTACTTATACAGTGCTTATTTTGTTGTTACGTATGATTATTTTACAATTAACGAAGTAAAGTAACTTTCAATTTACTTACTTTGAAAAATATTAATTTTTTTATTTATTAAAGTTAAAGTCGTGGCGCAGGGGCACAAGTGTGCGCCGGTTAGGAAGACGACAGGTTGTAAGCAGGTTCCCTCTGCATACTATGATATGTGCGGGATACAGTGTGAATCAAAACAATCTTAAATGAAACTATTTTATCCGGATTAATCGCGTTTATTTTGTCTAACACATATTTTTGGAAAACCTGACATTTCGAACACTTTACGCTTTACCAACGATTTCTTAATAAGAAATCATTGGCGGTAGTTTGATATAATAATTATGTCAACTGACAGACGAATGCCACCTCAGTCTACCCATGACCAGGGACTACTGTGCCAAGTTGTGAACGGAGTGCCTTAACACTAGGTTTTCTCTGCTAACCCCGCTACGCGGAAAATAGCGTGAAGCTGTATTTTTTAACATTTCCCACTTAAAAGCTTTCCTTGATCGGCTCACAATCACAATGTCGCAAGTTTTATTGGTAAGTGACCCCTGAAGCAGAACGTCCTGAACGCTAACACGTATCTACACTTAGAGATCGACATTAAAACAAAATTTTACTATTGAATTTTGAGTTTGAAAATGTTCAAGGAATTTGTGATGTAGACTAGTTACAGTGTAAAATAAGTGTAGGTATAAATTTGATGGATACATACGATAAAGCATTAAAAGTGAACTTTTGTGCGCCATAACAAAAGCATCACGCTGTTTCCCGTACATAACAGGGTAGACAGAGGGAACCTGGGAACCAACTGTTAAGAAACTCCGTTTCCCTTATGGCACTTCCGTTCCCCACTTACGCTGCGATAATAGAATTTTTCAAAATCCCTACTGCAATGTTACTTATATTGTAATGTAACCTGAGTTGATATACAAATTTAATATAAAGCTCTTTAAAAGCTCATACGCGGCCCAGATTTGACTTCAATAATTGTCATTTTCCCACAACGTTTTTAAACAATATTAAATTTAAAATGACACTTTTGGAGTTAAATACAGAAACATGTACGTCATTATATAACGTGGTAATGTTACAAAATGTTTCTTTATGTTTACATTCAATTTGTTTAATTGTTGGTTTGTTGAAGCTTAATTAGTGTAAACGTATATCTAAATATATAAAGCTAATTCTTTAATGAGTGACTCGCAGACAACACACAGAATTACTACAAAACTTAAATTTAAAACACTCATTCGTTCCTCAGATAGAAATCGAACTCACATCCGTCACGTTTACAGTCAGACGCTTCGCCACTGTGCCATGACAGCCTCGTAACTTTAAATACACTCTCGTATTAAATAAAATCATATATTATGTTGCAAATATAAGTAACAATTATATTATTTTTGTACATAAAATAAGAGCTCGAAATAATTACCTTCGTTGGAGGGTGGTTGTAGGCGTGACGTCATCGCTTACGTCATTACTTGCCTCTTATGTGTATACGCTAACAACATGTTAAAGAAAGTTATAAATACATGTATTTAAGTTGCTCAAAAAGTTAATGCTGATTTTGATTTTGAAGCGTGGGTGAGATCATTTAAAGGATATTAAGATTAGCTTTGAGGCCGTCCTGGCGCAGTGGCAGCGTGACTGTAACCACGACAACTATAGTTTCGATTTCCAGGAGAGGGAATTTTTTTTTTCATTTCCTCGATCTAGAAGCCAGACAAATCACTGTGTTGATTTCCGCTACTTAACAGCGATGTTTCGGAAATTGGATCGAAAGTGATGAATGGAGTGCCTTAACACTAAGTTCCTATATGATACAGCGTAAAGATATAAAATAAATAATTATAAATAAAATATACGATTTTTATAATAAAGAGTGGAACTTCATTAGCAGTAGCAAGTAAAAGTTTTAATTTCTTGGTAATATAATGCTAATTTCAAGTTTGTTTGCTGTTTTTAATTTAGATTATATCTTGTCAAGGAAATATTACCTCCTAAGATACCTTGCTTTGAAAGTATTGTTTTAGAAAAATTAGATTATTTGAGATTCCCATAAATATTATGATTTTTTAAGGATATTTTAATATAAAATGTAGCAATCATCATATATATGTAATTTCCTAACCTTATTGAAAAAAATAAACAAACATGACAAGCATTTTGAATCGTCAATTATAAAATATATGTTGTGTCAGTGTCAGTCCTGCAGGAAGCTACCACCAGTATATAAAGCAGTTTTGCTAAGGAAATCAGAAAGAAATTCGATAGTTGCTCTTTTAAAATATAATTTACATTAAATAACTATATGTACATATAGACAGAGTGGGGCATTGGGTTCCGCCACTCAACACGTAATGTCTTGAAAATTGCATATATGCATGCATATTTTCATATATATATATGTTACAAGGTTTTCATTATAAAAATAAAATTTTAAGGTACTGTACAATAAAATAAACGCCAGGGCTTCCTGTTTACAGCTTTAGCCCATTTGGGCTATAAATTTTGTTCACGTTACGTAAATGGAAATACAAAACGCAATATATTTCAAAATAACGGATAAAGGATAGGTGGGGTATCATTTTTCTGCCACTACTTTTGAATCATTTTCCTGCCACTACCCGGATCTGACGTGACTGATGGGTTCTTACGCTTTTGTATTTAAAAGACGGATAACATTGGGCGAACCAAAATAACTATTTTTATTTCTTATTTCGAGCTTGATTTATGTGTTCTTATATGGATTTATAGGTTTCTTTTATTTGGTTTATTATTTATTAACGTTATAGCAACAAAGATGTTTATTTTGAACTGCAATCGACATGTTTATAAAAGCCTTTTTAAGGCCTTCGTGGCGCGGTGGTGTAACTCATAAATAGGGCTTACTTGGAGCTGACATACAAATTAGGATTACTAATAATTAAAAAAAAGTTTAATATATTATGACATGTGTTGAATGGCAAAATTCAATACCGGGCTTTGTCTGTAAGACCGCAAAACAGAAAATATTTTTTTCCTCTGAATAGAAATAAAACCCACAGATGCTATCCAACGAGCTTGGAAGGTGAATATATTATTCAATTTTGTAGAATAATGTAATATAGTCTATTATGTAGTAATATATAGTCGTGTTACGCTTAAAGACTCTAAAATATAAAGATCGCATACATTAAGGTGCAAAGTTTAAAAATTTCAACATTTTTCAGCAAAACTGTAAACAACTCGTATTAATCACGTCCCGCGTATATTGAAGTAGATTCCTGATATTTCATCCGTAGCGTCAGAAGCTAAAGATTTTTACATTAATTTCATTGTATATTCTTTAGCTATTAAATAAACTGAATTGATGATTTTGTTGCTAATGTATATACGTGTGAACATAATATATACCACTATAAAGGAGTATATATACCACTTTAAGGAGTGTAAGCTCATTCAATGCATTTAAAACACAATTAAGAGAATTCATTATTAAAAGCTACCCACCCTAAAAAAAAAAAAAATGCATTGAATGAGTAAACAAAATGTGTTACGTTAACCTGATTAATGTACGACCGACTTTAATTATTTACTATGTTAATAATGTTTCCATGTAAGTGGCCTATGTGTTTTTAATGGAAATAAAATATCTTTAACCGTATAAAATAAGCGTGTGGAGCGCCTGATGGAAAATATTTTTTTTTCATTTTCTTACTCTGGTTAATAACAAAACGCAGTGTTGAGCTCCTCTTTTTAACACCCAATGAGTAAAACTTAAGGCAGTTTGACATTGGGTTCCCTCTGCCCTGCACGCCTGGCTCATAATCAGTAAATTATTCATCCATCATACAAGGATTTTACATAAATATATCAATTTATCACATTTTTCCGGCCCTTTCTTTATAAACCAATGGACTTAGATTATATTTATTTTATTATAACTAATTTTAAGAGATTATGAATAATATCATAAACTCTTTAACTGACGCTGAGTGCTAACTTAATACCATCGGGTTTTTTATTAATTGCATGGTGGGTTATTACATGTTTTATCTGCATTAAAATTGAGTGGTTAGATTAGATTAGACTACCATATCATGAAAAATAATAAATAAATGTACAAACAAATACTAAAACATTTTTTTACTGTCGCTACTTAAAACTTAGTAAGTACATGTACTAAGCTGCTGACGGTACATAACCAGCGAATTAAAACTTTCCAGCTACACAAACTTGCCGGGTCAAATTTACACTCGCGTTTCAAAACGGTACTGCCTACGTTTTGTTAAAGTTTATAAGGCTTGTGTACTATTAAATGTTGTGTCTTATCACGCATTTTCTCGCTTAGTAAGGAAGGCAGAGAAAACCTAGTGTTAAGACACTCAGTTCTCCGTTTTCCGCCGAGACATTGAGTGTTGTGTGCCGTAACTCAACACTATAACATTTTTACCGGAGCTGTTGAGAAATAAATAAAAGCGGCAGCGCCACAGTAGTCTTATATAAATTCTATTTTATTCTTATTTTATTCAGAATTTGGTGGAAAGTAGGGAACAGAAATGTCTTATTGGGAACTGAGTGTGTTATACTAGGTTCCCTTTGCCATCCTGTTATATGCGGGATACAGTGTGGAGGTGCAGAAAAACAAACAAAATATAGTAAAAATCTTCTTTACAATGATTACAACACTTCAACGTGAAACAATGTGAACGTAAAGCTTAATTGGCTAGAGCTTTTGGAAGCTGTCCAGAATGCGCAGGTAGTTCTTTTTAGTTTCAGAGTAGGTAGGATAGGAGGGAGCCTAGTGTTAAAACACTACATTTACGCTCGATTTGGAGGAGAAACTCGATACTTTTAATCTTTTTATACCGAATTTCAGAATTTTAGTTGAGCATTATGATCGATAACCATAACAGCGCAGTAAGATAATGTCAGTATGTATATCTGAGGGTCGTGGGTTTTATCATGGTTCATCACTCTAGGGAAACATTTAATTTATTATCATTTTTTGTATCGTAAAAATGGATGGAAAGTTGAATATAGAGCGTCTTAACATTAAACTATCCACTTAACTTGTTATATCTGAGAAGTGCAATAGGGTACACTAAAACTTTTTTTTAAGCTCACATATATGTACGTATCCATACGTATCCCGCATATAACAGGTTGTTAAAAAACTCCGTTTACCACTTTTTACCGAATTTTCGAGACATTGTTTAATGGCGGAACTTGACGTCGAACTTACCAGAATTACAAAATGAAAATAAAAAAATAATAAGTTTCTAAATATAATCAAGAAAACGGAATAATTAATCACTACACAAATTGTACACCGAGGTATTATAGACAAAAGCGAAGCGTAACAACACAGTAATTGTTTTTGAAAGTTTACGTGATATATTTTGATACGACGCTGATTAATAATAGCTGTCGCATTACGTACAAGACGGACATATTTCTAACGAAATTATTATTAATAGTTGGTTTCACGTCATTTGATATATACTTATACTGGGGATTCAGAAATGTGTTTTAATATATTGCAGTTGCATTATTCCTATAAATTAAATATTTAGTATTTTCATTTTCTGGTTTTCTGGTTTTCTGGTGTCGAGGTCCGAAGGCAGTGCGTGTAAGTGTGAATTCCACCACTTAGCACTGCCTTCGGAATTCGGTGGAAAATAAGGAAGAGAGGAGAGGAGTGGACACTAGGTTACCTCTGCGTACCCTGCTATGTGCGTTCATTTGAGTTAATGAATACTTATCCTTTTTTTACATTACCATCATTTCTCGTCGTGTCGCAGTAAGCGTCTATTTGTAAACGCAATGGAATATAGTGTCTTATAATTCCTCTACTATTCGAGACTGCGTCTGACTTTAAACGTGATGGTTGTATATTCGATTCCGACTCAGTACAATTATATTACCATCATTTCTCAGTTTTGATTATATGAAATGTTTCGTATTCGGGCGGCAGCTCATCATATTAGGCTCTTCCTGTCTATCCTGCTGTGCTATGTAAGCAAAATGTTCCTTTATATTTTTTGGAGTGACCAAAAATTCTAAATAAAACTGTTGAATACTACACATTTATTGTAAAATTTTCTCAATTCGATCATAAATTCACCGCCGTGGTACAACATCAGCGAGTATCATGAGGCAATCTATTTGAGAAATCGTCCTTTCAGCGATGCTGAGAGGTGATTTGTCGCCTTTTTTGTTTCACCCCTTGGAATATAACATAAATTATTGGGGAAACCCTCGATATGTCGGTTCAAGTGTAATTCAGATTTTTATGTTGCTGTATGGGACCGTCTTGTCGCAGTAAGTAGTAAATATTGGGTTCGATTCGTACTCGGTGGAAAGATTGTTTTTACTTTTATTTCTCCTCCTCCTTCTGCTAGTGGCTCAACGTTGAGGTCTGCCATTCAGCGACTCGAAATGATGACGGAAAATGAGGAATAAAGTGCCTGATAATTATACTACTATACGACTCTGCGTCTGACTTTAAGCGTGATGGTCATATATTCAATTCAGTGAGTATGTTTCAATTATTGTTATTTCCCTGATCTGAAAGAATCTCTTTAAATTCCGTTACTTAATACGCAATCCCTCCATAATGAGGCAGAAAATGAGGAACGAAGTGTCTTATCACTGGGTTCTCTCTTCCAGTCCTGTTGTGGACGGAAAAGCATGAAACTGCTTTACACCTTTATTAACAATATTGATGCATGATATGATTTATTTAAACTTGTAAAAATGTTTAGAAGTTAGACACAATGTTCAATGTTTTATTAAAATACAATTAACATTAGCATTATGTCTAAAAACTAATAAAGCATGTTGTCCACCTCTCAACACATAATCTGTGGAGTTCGGACGGAAAAAGGAGTGTCCTTTATACGACATTAAACATGAAAGTGCATAGTAAATGTATGGTATATTATGTGACTTTGCCACAAATGCACCTTGAATAAAACTTTAATATAATATATTTTTTCTTATTTGTTCATTTCTCACGCATCTTACTAGACTTTCTCGTTATTCCTTTTATATAGACCGCAAAATAAAAATTAATATAACCGCATGCTTCGTGATAATATTATAATTATAGCAACTATATTTTTTAGATCGTCGTAGCGCAGTGATACGATATCTGATTGTAAACGTGTTTGTTGTGGATTCGATACCCATTTGGGGGAAATTAATTATATCTTTGCTCCGGTAACAATATAAGGTGTGACGTTAAGTTATGCCTCGAAAGGGGACGTAGTAAAAGGAGTGTCCCGAATATAGGAGGGTAGGCAGAGGGAAACGAGGCCACAACTGTCGAGTTTGCAGTCAGTGTTTAGGGCCATACGCCACGACGCGACGACCGCATATAATATAACACATAGTATAAAAATAAATATATATATATATATATATATATATATATATATATATATATATATTAGATAAGATTGAAATAATAATAATAATACTAATTTGTAAGCAACTATAAATGCAAATAATATTTGCAGTAGGTACGTACGCTTAAGTTCGTAAGTTAGCTCGCTTATGTTGAGCGTTTGACGAAACTTCACTGAATACACTAACTATGACAATGATTAAATAAACTTACTAATTGAATTAATCTCGAGACGAACTTACATACATATGTGGAGAATTGTTTAAGATATTATAGTGTCGCGGGTGGCGTTGTTTTGTTTTAATGGAAGTTGTTACGTCTGTGTACAACACAGATAAAGGTGTGATGATTGGTATTTTATTATGTTTACGTAGGTGTTAGTTAACAGTTTAAAAAACTTAAACCGGTTTCAAAGTTGGCAGCCCAAATTTAAATCAGATGAAGTGTGTTTAATTCAGATTCTTAGATTTTATTACATAGTTACTTAGTTACAAGTCGACCTAATAAAAGCGCGGTAGAGACAGTATGGAATGTTATTAACAGTGATTTTTTGAACATTTTTTTTACTTTTATATTATTAATACTATATCCCTAGATATTTAAACGAAAATTATTTCAAGAACTTGTGTGTTGAGGTGCGGATCTAAACTCCACGTGTTCTCTACTTGCCAGAACGAGAAAATTAAGGTAGTTAATTTCTATTTTTGAAAATCGAATCAACAACCTTCACATTTACAGTCCGACGATGTGTTACAATTTTTCAAGGCATTTCGTGTTGAGTGGCGAAAGTCACTCACAGTTAACAGATGGCAACTAATGAATATATTAATAAATAATAATCAATTTCCCCGAATGAGAAGAAGAGAACCCAAACCGTCTCATTTACAGTCACACGCTTGAGCCCCTGCGCCACAATGGACTTTTCTTAATAATATTTAACAAAATATATTTTAAAATGATGAACTAAAATGAACCTTCGTTCAGTTCGTGGGCTCCGATAATGTCAATCCATTATAGATGCGAATATTTGATACAACACTGTAGCTACAAAACTTGTGTTCGCGTTCAATTAAAATGACACTGAGACGATAAGATATTTTGATAGTTCATTATGAAACTTATGTATTTATTATTCATTTATTTTAAGCAGTCGTGGCGCAACGGCAAACTGTCTGACTTCAAACGCAATGCTTGTGGGTTTGATTCCCACTTGAGGGAATTTAGGGAAAATTCACTTCCTCGCTCTGGTAACAAGACATAGCGCGGCGTTGAGTTCCATAACTCAACACGCAATGCTTCAAAAATTGCACACTGCATGAGGAACAATCTCATAACTGATGTCCTCTCTCTGCCCCGCTACATACTTCAATATCTATCTATAAAATTATATATTTATAGGAACTAAGTGTATATTACCTATATACAAGTTTACCTATAACGAGATTTGGAGTTACACGATCGCGTGCAGTCAATATTGCTTCGATACTACTCCGGCTCAGCACGAACACTTCATGCACAATAGAAGGGTAGTTGATTATAATTAGAAAAAGCCTTATTAATATATACATAAATAAAACTGTTTCATTACTGAGTGACTGACAGACAACGTACAAACGAAACTAGTGACTTACTTAAACGAAAAAAACTTAAACGAAAACTTAGACAGTTAACATTTTCTAGGGTTTTCTAGAAAGCCTTAAGGGTAGGGAAAAATCCAGATTTTCCATTTCAGGTTTTAAGTTCTATTTAAGCAAAGTTACAAGCGAAGACGTATAATAAATATTAGTGACTTTAGAATCAATATTATAATAAAGAATAAGAAGCGTTGCATCATTCAACGCCTCCACAATTCGTAGGAAAGTAGAGAACAGAGAGCTTTAGGTGAAAAAAATAAGAAACCATCGTGGTGTTATTGGAAAAGAATAAGCTGACGCTACTATATTANTGACTTCAAACGCAATGCTTGTGGGTTTGATTCCCACTTGAGGGAATTTAGGGAAAATTCACTTCCTCGCTCTGGTAACAAGGTATAGCGCGGCGTTGAGTTCTACCACTCAACACGCAATGTTTCAAAAATTGCGCGGTGCATGAGGAACAATCTCATAACTGATGTCCTCTCTCTGCCCCGCTACATACGGGAGACAGCGTGAAGCTAACAGAAACCTTCAATATCTATCTATAAAATTATATATTTATAGGAACTAAGTGTATATTACCTATATACAAGTTTACCTATAACGAGATTTGGAGTTACACGATCGCGTGCAGTCAATATTGCTTCGATACTACTCCGGCTCAGCACGAACACTTCATGCACAATAGAAGGGTAGTTGATTATAATTAGAAAAAGCCTTATTAATATATACATAAATAAAACTCTTTCATTACTGAGTGATTGACAGTCAACGTACAAACGAAACTACTGGACATAGACAGTTAAAATTTTCTAGGGTTTTCTAGAAACCCTTACGGGTAGGGAAAAATCAAGATTTTCCATTTCATATCGTAAGTTTTATTCAAGCAAAGGTGCAAGCGAAGACGTATAATAATTATTAGTGATTTAATAATAAAGAATAAGATGCGTTGCATAATTCAACGCCTCCACAATTCGTAGGAAAGTAGAGAACAGAAGTGGATTAATGAGAATAGAGAACTTTAGGTAAAAAAAATAAGAAACTATCGTGGTGTTAATGGAAGAGAATATTAGCATAGCATCGTTGTATTGCAATCTAGCATTTATATATTGTCTTTGTAACGGCAGGCGAGTAGAACGGAGAGAAAAGTCAAAACTGAAAAATATACAATTAACTATAATCATATAATTAAATTTACAATATTTTGTATGAAGTAGGTAATGTATTGGACAATTGTTAAAACAAAATGTGACGTTGAGTAGTAAATTTAAGAAATAATAATTAGAAAATTATACATCAAGGCTTCATTGTAACACTTGTTTTGAACCTGCACACCTTAATTCCACTCATAACTAATAAGCCACTGGTCATCGCGTCTTGTTTGCAATTTTAATGAGCGCGGGATGATCGCGCGTAATTCCTAGTATTCGGAATAGCCAATTTGGACTAAATCATATACAATTACCTGAAATACATTGAATCGTCTGCATTTTCAAAATGGTATTTGGTATAATTATTGTTCTACTGTAATACACTGCGAATGTTGAAATTTGCTGTTTAATTTAATGTAATATAAAAATGTTTTAGTATAAAAAACTTTGTTATACATATCCAGCTCACTTTGAAGATTGCGTCTTTGATTTTTAGTTGAATTGTGCTTTTTGAGAGATCAATTGAACGAGGGAAAATAATGAAATAAAATACAGTCGAATTGATAACCTCTTTTTCTTACAGAATTCGGTTAAAAATGTCTGAACTGGCTTAGTAAAGCACAATATGTATTTCCACCACTCAACACACATATTTCCAATTCGGTTGGAAAGTGAAAACCGCAGTGTGTTAACACCAAGGTCTCCCTCTCACCCCTACATTGCTGTACGCGCAAATAATGGAATTAAGCTACAGATCCTTAATGCCGTGGGATATATTACAGATATTAATTTCATATGCTAAATCTCAATTATAAGTGTCTCTAAACTTCACTTACAATGATTTAATATCGGTTTATGAACTTTTGCAATTTGTGGACATTTGGATCTCTGGCTAGGAATATTTAAAGGAGTAAAAGCTTAAACTGGTAGTAGAATTGATTCTTATGTTAGAATCATTATATTGATATTCGAGACAATATGTTTTGAGTATGTTTTTGTCGCTACTTCATTTTTTTTTTATTACAAAAATAGTAAAATTACTATTTTAGCAACCTATGTTTAGTGTGCCTCGGTCAAATTAGACATTTTAATATAATATTGATTTTTCAGTTTCAATTTTCCATTCCGAATTTCAAATTGAAAATTGAAAGCAACAAATCTAAATCTCTCACAAATTACAATTGACATGACAAATAGATACGAAAAAGATTTTGCTTCGAAAATTCGTCCAAAAATGTCTACATTTGAACATGTCGCGATGTCGTAACAAGTTTCGACATGTCTATAATTGGCTTGCATTTAACAGATGTTTTATTTCAATGGGAAAGTTGCCGAAAGGACATTTTGTCAGGTGTCATCCAGTTATATTTATACTAGATTGGGTTTTAGAATTTTGGTTAAAAACGTGATTAGGATTTAGTAATTTATGGTACATTCAATTGCAGCTATCGTGAATAATCATTTATTGTCAAACTTCTATATCCTAACTCCTACATATTAATATATAACAGGCGATATTTTTGTCTATTTTAAGGCATTTTTAACTTGAATGGAAATTGAAAATATTTTAGGTATACATAAATATTACTACTGATCTCATCAATTATGCCAAGGTGGCGATTACATAAAACTATAATCCTATGTAATAAATTATTATATTTATCAGAAGAAAGTAAAAATATTTTAAAAATAAATAACTTGAGGCCTAATAAATTGATGCAAAAGGCGGCGTTCAGCTCAGCCACTCAACAAGCAGTGGTTCAAAAATTTTGCGGCAAGCGGGGAGCGGAGTATCTTAACTCTAGGATCTCTCTATCTACCCTGCTATACGTGGGATACAGCATGAAGCTGAAAAAAACCGTAACAAAACATGTAAGCATCCAGAGAATTCACAGCAAAACTCAGAAACACATATAAATAGGAATACAGAAAGTATAAACATAAACATAAACATTTCAAACGAAATCCTAGTAGCCGAGCAGCTAAGCTCCAAGTGTTTGAAATTTAATAAAGCTACAACCGCGGGCTCAGTGTTCACAGCCACGATATAGTTATGATGGAAGTTGAGGGCAATATCGCACATATTATAAACTTGGCCAAGTCTGATGCGTTATGAATATGGAAAATATTATACAAATTGATTATATAGTAAAAAAAATAATTAGCTGCATATACCAAAGTAACACGTAGTCAGCAACAGTATCAAGTAGAGTCAGAGGGCACCTAGTGTTCAGACACTCCATTCTCACCGTCACTCTATCCTGTTAGCAGAGAGAGGAAATAAAAATAATTCATTCTTTCACTGGGCATCAAATCCACAAGCGTCGAGCGTACAGTCGGTGTAAATGTATTCATTTAATCATTTGATTTCATTTAATTTCAGAACTGGTTTTAAGTCTGAGTAATACGTATTTAAAATTCATATATCCAAACGCTCTATTAAGTTATTGCCTTTGAACAAGCGTACATATTAAGAAACTGCCAAGTTTAAGGTAAAAAAATGAAAAATTTTAATAATAGAAAATAATAATTATTTTATTTTTAAGTCTAGGGTCTAATTTAGGGATTTAAAAGATATAATTAATTTTAATTCACATAATTATATAATAAAAACATATTTACCCAATTGCTATACTAAGTTATAATTGTAAACTTTGACAAGCTGTGTCTTTTGTATATTTGTACATTATCAGTGATATTTTTAAAACCCATTTCACACAGAAACTTAAACTACAATCGAAACAAAAACTTAAATATCTTAAATGAAATTAAAATTTAATTTTGCCTTATACCCACTGTTGTGGACTAAAATGAAAATACTCCAATTACTATAACTGTCAGTTAAAATTAAACCCTATGTCGTTAGTATACAGTTAAATTTGACTTGCAAATTTGTCGCGATGTTGTATAAATCGATTAAGTGCCTAACCACGATTATGCAACTAGATTAGATTAATTCTACGAAAGCAGCCATTAAATTGATGAATATTAAATTTACATTAACTTGCATTACATACAAACATATGCGAAGAGCACAGGTTCAATTCCCAATTAAGGGAAAGTTCATAGTTTAAAAAGTTGAGTTCCACTTACAACACGCGATGTCTCGGAAATAGATCAGAGAGTGGAAAACTCATTCTCTTTGCCTGCTCTACTATTTGCGCAATACACTGTGAAAGCTAAAAAAATAGTAATTAAATATCATAAGCCATGACTAGAAAATATTTTAAAAAGACAAACACACTACCATCTTATGTATCTTTCTATCAATATGTTTTCACAACCTAATTTTAACCGATTTTCACGAATTTATAACAAAAAAAAAAAATAGATTTTTCAGTATATTTTCCCTTAATTAAGCGTGAAAGGCTCGCACTATAACACCGTCCCATTCGGCGACAGCCACCTGTCATCTGACTGACAGTCACTTGTGTATCATATTACAATCAGTCTACGTAACGACGACAACTATCTATTACAATGTTATAAAAATATTTTTTCAAACGTTGTATATGGTTTTATTAGTTTTGATCAAATGTATTGTTTATTAGGTTCACGCTGAATAAAGGAAGAGGAAACCTGGGAACTTAGTGTTAAGACCCTCCGTTCTTATAAAGATACTTTCGTTCCCCACTTTCCACCTAATTCTGGAGGCATTGCGTGTTGAGTCGGAGAACTAAACACAGCGCCTGCCTTGATACCAGAGCGAGGAAATGAAAATATTTAATATTTCATTTCTTCTTGGGGAAATCGAACTCATAAACGTTAATGCTTATAGTCGATGCTTGTGCCCCTGCACCACCACTGACCTCTATATATATTCATAGTTTCATATATATATTTAATTATGAGTTAATATTGAGTTAAAGTTATATCTATGAACTCGAGGTATTTTTTTTAAAATGCGACGCTGAGTTCCACCTCTCATCTCGCAATGTCTCGAGAGTTTGGTGATGCGTGGGAAACGGAGTGTTTTATCAGTGGGTTCCCTCTGTCTTTTCTATCCTTTTATGTAGATAAAAGTATGACGCATTTTTTTAAAATATTTCTTTTTAAAAAAGATATGTAGATTTTTTTTTAATTGACTAATTAGACTATAATCGTCACACATACCAGCTGACTATAAAACTGACGGTTGTTGGTTCAATTCTCACTCGGGGGAATTAATTATTTACTTTTTCTCGCTCTGATAACAAGACAAAAACGATAAGTTCAGCCATTCAACTAATATAAAGCTGAAGTTTGATAGTTTGTTTGAACTCACTTAACTCAGTTGTATTTTTTAAATTTTAGACAGCCTTAAATATTGATATTGGTGACTAAGACAGAAAGTTAGAGCAAGTAACAGAGAAAAATGAAAATAAAGAACCAATATATATGCTATTTATCCAATTTACCTGTATAAATACGTCACGCCGCTATCACGACGTTGACATAGATGTTTATAAAACATACAAATTACAAATCTCTATTAAAACAAAATCAGAAGGCACTTTCCGTACTGCCATACTAAACATTGTATGAAAGCTTCATTTCACGCTGTCACGCTAATCACGTTGTTTGACGATCACTGTCACGTTTTGACGTGCTCGATACCGTATCATTCAGCTGTCGCTGTAGAATAGTTAATCAAGATGAGCTTTTCTGATAGTTTTCTAGCGTTAATATATTTTGCATATTATTTTACAAGGAAATGCGATGACGAGATAATATAATAAGATGAAAAACTGTTTCTAACAATGATTTTTTGTATACAACAAGCTTACTATGAGCGAATGAGAGACACTGCGCACTAATGCGAGACTAATGAACTACTAGTAGTTTATGCAGTACGATGAACGTGTAAATAGTAGTTAACTACTAACTACTGAGACTGTACACTAAAAGAGGATTTCTCCAAATTCCTAAAAACAGGAAAAAAATGTTAATTTTCCATTTCAAGTCCACGCAAACAAAGTTGTGGTTATGAACGACAAGTCTATTAATAAACACACAAACAAAATTCACTAAATGAATATCGGTTTCATTTGCTTTTTACAATGTCCTGTGTATGACAGCGAGTTAAGCCCAATTTCGTTTTGAAGCACACTTAGTCCGAGAGGTGACGGTGGGTTTAATTAGAGTTCGTGTTTTGCTTGATTGTTGTTTAAGTGATTTGAATTATCACACTTCAATAATGTAAGCTTAGAAAATAGCTATATATTATTACGATTGAAATGTTTTTGTCTGATTATGTTTTTTTAATTAGCTTCACGTTGTATGAAAATAGCTCATTATTCCGAGTGGAAATCGAACCTACAATGATTGTGTGTATCGATGCACCACAATTAATATTGTTTTCTTTAAATGATGAATAATACTATTTTTATATTACAACAATTCAATTATTTGATAATTTGATTTTTTTCTAATATTACCCCAAAAACATTCAGATATTCTTTTAATATATTTAATTTTAAGTCAACTAAATCATTATTTTGTTATGTATTTAATTTTATTTAGCCTTAATTAAAAAAATAGGTGAACTACACCTACAATGTTTAATTTATTTCATCTGTTACACCTTTAACTACTAAAATTTCATCCCTCCTTTTCCAATTTAAATTATTCTTAATAATATGTGTTATTATTTTATTCATAGCCTAAAATACTTCTGAGACTAAAGTTACAAACACTTTTAAATTTGTCGAACTAAAACTACCGGCCGGAAAACAGACATTATCTAACTACTGAACCATTAAACATAAAAAATAACAAAAATCTAAATTTCATGAATTCCTTGAACCTACGTCTGTATGTAAATACAATTAAACACTCCATTGTGTATATCTCCCCACCTCCCCCTGGACCTGGAGTAATTAATAGTTGGATATCCTTAGAGATAAACAATTTAGTTTTCACCCGCTTTGTGCTCAGTGTGAATTTAAGAGGCGTATTGTTACTAGATAATGAAATTGTCTTTTGTCTTTGTATTTATGTGGAGATGTTTTAGACGTTTTAATAAGTACTTCGAAAAGTGTTTGTTGATTGTAGTACACTTGTTTCTGTTAGTCTAATTTAGGGATGGTGTTGGGTTTCTATATTATTTACTTGTATATCAATTATTCTCTGGTAATAAAAAAAGCACGGCGTTCTCCGTACACGTAATGTCTCAAAAATTGAGCGTAAAGTAGGGAAGTGTAAGTGTCTTAAAACTTGAGTTCTCTCTACCTAAACAAAACAAATAAAAAACAAATAAGTTTACCATGACATAATGCAACTGCATGAAATATTGATGATATCAACTAGATTATTAAATAATTAAAATATATATTATAGAAACAGGCAAAACCAGAGACCGAGCCAGTCAATAAATATGATCCACCATAAATAGACTACGAAACACCAGTCACAAAGGCAAAGTTTCAAACTTGTTACGCAGTTATTACTGAATATATTTCCTCTGTCAATAAATATAGATGACTATGTGACTTTCCGGTATCAGCTAAAGTTTTCCATCAAACGTGGTTTCTGTCAGTTTGGAAATGGGCAGAACTTGTGAACATCTATTTCAACGTTCTAAAAGATCAATATTTTTTTTCGCTTCACACTGTATCCCGTATATAGCAGGATAGGCAGAGGGAACCTATTGTTATAACACTCCGTTCACTACTTGCTGCCTAATTATCGAGAGAGTGCGTGGTGAGGGGCAGGAATCAACGTCGTGCCGTATGTCTTATAATGAAAAAATACGAGGAAATTAATTCACTGGTGTGGAAACCAAACACCGGAAAAGCGATGATTGCATCGCTTTCACAATTAGATGATGACGAACGGAAAAAGAAAATGAATCCACCTATATTTAAATAATGTATATTAAAACCATATTACCCTTTTCAGAGTTAAAAATAAAAAGTTTATTTTAAATAGTTTAACAAAGTTAGCTTTGACATTTAGAGCGTAAGCAAAGTAAATTATGCGCCGCAAAATAAACAAAAGACTCGAAAGATCTGCTCGTAGGTACTGGCGCTGCCTTTATCATTGAATACACACCGTGCTGTAGAATTATGATCTTATGGCAATTTTTGCACTCTTCAAGCTAGGTAAAGGTTCCTCCGTTCCTCATCTTCCGCCAATTTTCGAAATGTTGTGTCATTCGGCGGAACTCAACGCCGGGCTTTATCTTTCAAACATTTATTAAGTTTGTTTTATACATTACAGTAACAGTTATATATAATATGATCTTAATAAATAAATGAAATTTGCCTTTATTTCTGATATTATATCATAAAAAAATATTTTATTGTGTTCAATAAAATCATTTTCAATGGTCGTTATCATTATCAATAATTATTTTTGATTTTGGATGGTGGATAATATCGTTTTGTTTTGTAAACTGTTTTTTTAATTTTGTCGTAAGGATATTAAATTCTATAATTTAACCACTGTTAGTTAAATATTATTAGCGTTTAAATTTTCACAAAAAACCCATGTATCTAATTTTTTGGACTTGGCCCATAAGGTTTCTGTCACCTGGAACGTAGATGTGATAGTTGTAGGTCCATTTCCCACTCGGTGGAGTGAAACATTTTCATTCCCTTTTACGTATACAACGTGATATTATAGTTGATAGTATTATTATTTTACTTTATATTTGTCTATCCGTATGTCCCGTTATCTTTGCAGTCGTCGCCCGAGGCGTCACTTTCAACGGAATAACATTTTTGATAGTGTCATTTCTTTCACAGCGTCCTTTGGGACTGTTCTAGATATATTCTATTGCATTCGTCTGTATTAGCATTTTCTTGATTTTTTGTCTTTTATCTCGCTTAGAAACTATAAAAAATAATCGTAAAAAATATGTATTTCAAGTAAATAAAAAAATATTAAGTAATATTTCTTTAAACCTTCTTGTGGAATAACAAATGCTAAAAATATTTAATAAATAGCATTCCCTCTTGCCAAATGTTCATTCTTGGTATTAGTCCTTGTGTAGCGAACATTTGCTTCCAACATAATTAAAATGTAACAAGCGTATAAGATTCTCGCCGCAGCTTGATGAGAATGTATGACTTAGTGGTCAGAGCACTCGGATGGTTTCCAAGAGGTTCGAATCCCGCTACATTCATTTTTTTATGTATTTTCTTAAAATTAAATAAAGTGATTTCTAACACTACGAAGAAATCCTTAAAACGTGAGTAATAAAAGCCAAAAACATGTATGTATCCATTTACTTACGAAAATCACTAGATATTTATCTTCATTCAGAAACAGAACATGAATAAGACGCACCGCGAGATGAATCCCTAACTACATACATATAAATAACTATACATATCAATGAAGTCTAGAATACCTCACGAGAGAACGTGCAGTTACTTTATGTAAGAAGTAATCAGCTAAAAGATATATATGGATCACTCATAAATGATTCTAATAAATTTTCCTTTCATCGCTTACGTATTTTCTATGCTATTTTTTTAAGCTTCACGCTGTATCGCGCATATAGCCCTATAGGTAGAGGGGACTTAGTGTTATGACACTCTGTTTTCTACTTTCTGTCGAATTCTCGAGGCATTGCGTGATGAGTGGCGGAACTTGACGGCACGCTATGAGTAATGTACGTAATTATTAAATAATTAATTCTCCGGCAGGAATCGAAGCCACAATCATCGCTTGTGCCACTGCGTTCATATTTTTATACGTTTTCTTATATATTTTTGTATCCTGAGTGTTTTTTAAAACATTGTAGTCATAATGTAATCTAAACATACAATCTTTGTAGTCTCATCAAATTCTTACACAATTTTATTACTTTGAATCACATAAAAGTTCTGTTCTATACAAATATTCTGTATAAAGCTTAAAACTTGTGTTGTTTATGTTACAATCTAGTTAAAAAGTATTGAATAAGTATTGTTTTTCTCTGTAATTTTACTCATTTTTTTGCATTATAAAATTGTCACAGATAATTGTAATAAAAAAAATAGTTTATTAAGTTTAAAAAAAGCGTATTAAATGTTTTTGAACCCATAACCGTCGCGCTTTGTTTCATTCTGCCACAATGGTCCACGTGGCACGGCATCTGCCTGTAAACACATCGGTCTGAGAAGGGTATTATTTTGGTTTTCTCTGGTAACGAGGACAAATAGCGGCGTTGAGTGCCGCCAGTCAACATGCAATCTCCCGAAAATTAGACTGAAGGCGGGAAACGGAGTTCTCTGTTCTTTCTGGCTGCCTAGTGACAAAGCTTGAAACTATAAAAACGAATTTGCATCATAACTATCTCATAACAAACAAAATCTTATAGACACTTACAACTTACAAGAGCTTCTCAAAAAATCATAAAAAACAAATAACTCTCCAGTAAAATATACTTTAAACTGGAAACAGGATGCAAAGTTGAATAAAAAGCCAAGACTTCAAGGAAACGGCGTAATTTCAAGAGTGGAGTTGTCTTATTTACGACGTGGTGGAAATCGTAAAATACACCGAAATATGTGCTATAATCAACACATCATTTTACTAGACTACTAGATATAACTTTATTTAGAGACTACCGACCCGCCCGCGGTTTCGCCCGCTTGCACTACACAATTATTTATTTTCTCACCTGAATTACTTTCGTGATCTTATAACATTATCATTTAAAGGACAATATCCATATATTGAAATTTTAAATTTCAGCCAATTCAATAAAACAGATATTTTGTAGGAATATTGTCGAATCAAATATTTTACATTGACATAACTTTATTTATCTATGAATCGATTTAAATAAAACATACACAAATGTTAAGGAAAATTTGCTAAAATACAATATTGAAAACTGTATTTAAATTGGTTGAGCCGTTTCTGAGATTAGCACAAACGCACAGATAAACAGACAAAATATTTTATATCATACTTTAGGGTTTAATGATATTAATAAATTTAATAAATATCGCAATATGATTATGATTCAATCGTCTAGATCTAGAATCTAGATCTTTTAGTAAACCTTCGAAAATGTAGAGGTGCAAGGGACACGAGTTAACACTGGCTTCCCTCTATATATCCTGTCTAAAGCGGGATACAGCGTGAAGTTAACATAAAAATAAAAAAACTTCAATTTCAAAACATTGTAAAAACATATTATTGTAGGTATCATATAGAGTTAGAGCTAATAAACCTTCACTTATACTTTCTAAAGCTTACACTTTTGAACATAACGTGTTGAGTGGCGGAACTCAACACCGCGCTTTGCTTTTTTTACCAGAGAGAGGAAATTAAAATATTAGATATTTCATTTTCTTCGAGAGGCAATCTGTTAAAAAGTGTTAAATACGGTCCTGCTATATCTGAGATACAGCGAGAAATTAAAACAAAACTACTTTATTTAGATACCTAAACAAACAACGAACCTGCACCTACTGGCCACCAACTAACTACTTTCCAAATCAAACAAAAAACCATCTAGGTGTTACGGCTTTTGCATACAAAATAACTAATAAAGCAATAAACCAAAAGTAACGGTGCAAAATAAAATTTTATTTTATTCCATCACATTAAACATATTCCTATATAAAATTTAATTTAAAAAATCGATGTTAACTCGACTCGTGATGTGTATAAAAATGAAAATTTCAATCGTCACGAACCACTGGCGTTTTATTTTTTTGTGAAAATGTGTTATTTCATTCAATATTTTGTATGTTTTATGAATTTTGATTCGTAAAAACTACGAATAACTGGTTATGAGGGGTAACAAATGTACAGTTATTCCTTATATAATTAGCTGTGAATAACACATGATTAATGGCACTTTGTAAGTTCGAGGTACCTTCAAAAAGCACGTCTATCTCCACTTTAAAGGCCGGCAATGCACCGAAAAGTTCTCTGGTGCTACACAGGGTCGGGAATGGTGGTGGCAACCTACCATTTACTCCTACCCTCGTTTGTCTTTTCCATAAAAAAAGAGAAACTCTTACTACAGGGCAAAAGGTTACACTGAAACGATTATTGTGATAGCTTAAAATTATCATTAAATAGACCATCCAATACAAGAAGATAATTTAAATTTGAACCAGGAGTAGTTATGGCTAGCGCGTTCAATCAATAAAAATTGAATTCATACTACAGACAGACAAAGAAAAATAACCTAATGTTAAGACAGTCCGTTGTCCTCTTTCCTCTCTAAATCTAGATAATAGAAGGTGGAATGGATATGCATGTTATTCTATGCTATATGCTACCAGAAAAGGAAAACGAAAATAGATTTATATATAATCATTCTACCGAGTGGGAATCGAATACACAATCACCGCGTTTACTAACAGAGGCAGTCCCACCGTGCCACTTTAAAATAAAACACTTGACTATTCTAACAAATGTACACGCATCTCTTTCTATTACATGCATAATATGTATGTTTGTCTCGCTTATGCAAAGTGTTAGGTTCAATTCAACTAAAAGGTATCATTTATATACGTGTCATAGAGTAACTTGGCAATGGTTTTCAGCATAAACGGTATAGATACTTTCTTAGTATTTTATTTTCTTTGAAAAATTCAATTCAAAGGCAAAGATAATTTATTGTTTTCTGTTCTCCGTTCTTTTCACCATTTTTATGGTTTTTCGTGTCATTTTATACAATTTATATTAGTGTTTTATAAACAGAAATTAGTATTTTTTTCCTTTTATCCCGCTGCGTACCGCTTATCCATCCGCCATCCTTCTAATTATCTAGATAGTATATGTTGAGTGGTGGAGCTTAACGCCGTTCTTTGTCTTCTTACTGGAGGAAATGAAAATATTAAATAATTTACTTCCTCGAGTGGGACTCAAACACACATCCGTAGCGTTTATATTTACACGCTGCCACGCCTTCCTCGAAATTGTTAATGGGTACAAATATTATAATTTCCCGTTATTATTCTATGTTATGTAAACTTAAAAGCTAAAATATTTTTAATGGAACGCGCTCAGGAACTGGTTAAAATGGAAAGATGTGATATTTGATGGATAGTCCATTGAGTGAGGAAGCTACAGGATATGTCATATTACGTTAATCTTTTGGTTATAACCCACTGTACCTGGTCACCTTAGGTACTTAAAATTATTTTCATTTAATCAAAGGAACAACACCCCAAGTAAAAACTAATAAAATTCTATACTAATAATATTATAAGTGTGAAAGTTTGTGAGGATGGATGTTTGTTCTACTTTCACGCAAAAACTACTAAACGGATGGACTACGTGAAGTTCTCTATGATAACTTAAAATAATACATGGGCTATAATTTATATAATATTTTGCTACAGTTTTACAATACTTGGCTATAATTTTAAAATGATATAAGCGGGTGAAACCGCGTGTTTGTCGCGAGTACATAGTAGATATGTGCTAGTGTGCACGTCGAAGAATCTCAGTACTATTACTGACAACACTTCCTATCTCTAGCGCCAATTCTAAAGGCATTCAGATATTGAATGCAACACATTATGTACCAAATCGCGGCATACGCGTCATTCCATTCCACGAACGGTCTTCTTGCATTTTGAATATCTACAGTTTAGATACAGTATAAAAGTTGCTTTTGTGTATAAAAATAGTGATTTTCTTAGCTTCACTTACACTTCATTCTTTTATCATTATTCAAATTTATAAAAACCAGAGAAGGTCATGGGAACTAATGTTAAGAGTTATGACACTCCGTTCTATCTTCGTTCTTCAAAGTAATTTTCCATTGGTTTACTTATCCTTTTAAAGGAATTAAGAACGCCTTAACATTGTCTCATCTGATATATGTTTAAGTACAATGGTAACTTATTGTAATATTTCTAAATAAAAATTGCAAAATAATCATTAATATGAATATGTTACGTAATTTTCCTTTAAAACGATACATATTTATCCGGACTTCTTCAAATAAAAGAGATCGCTAGTGTGCTAAGCATGTATTACACATATTTTTTATTCAAAAATCATACTAATTAAAAGAAATGTTTTACATACAATAACAATCTTCGAGGAACACGAACTAACGTTTATAAACGAATATTGAGTTGAACCATCAGGAGCTTTCAAAAGCTCTTCCCAAATATCCATCAATGTTAGACAAATCCTTCTTTGTACTTTACTACAAAGTTTAGCCAAGTCGATAAAACTTTTGCCTATTATAGACACATCGTCTATATACTGCTGTTTCTCTTATATACGAATTTATGTATATTATGTTGTGTTTTTCTTTAGTTTCACGGCTTGTCCCGCATATAGCAGGATAGGCAGAGAGAGAGAGAAAGCGTTCCGCCCAGCTCCAAGCCGGCGTGCGGCCGGAGCCGGAGTGGCGGAACTCAACGCCGCTTTGTTTTACCTATCGGGTTGCACCACGATGATCATTCATCAAACATTAATTATTATTTATTACGTTTAAATTATTTTATAGTGGAATGGCTTATAATATATGGTCGCATATGGTAGTAGGTTGATGGAAGTGGACGAAACAAAAGAGGTATGCAGAGACCGTAGCGTTAGACCCCCTTTCTCTCTGGCTGTGTCGCTAGGAAAAAAAGTGAAGCTAAAATATATATAATATACTCTCGTGGATAATGTGGATTCTCGCTCGTGTCTAGTATCTATATTTAATTGAAGCACTCCATTATACCTAACTTCAAGTGCTGTCCGCTAGTTCAGTCATTATATTTAATGTAATATAATTTTTATCACAACTTTTATTGAGTTCATTAAAAGTTTCTCTATCAGGCTTTGGCATATTATAATAATTTTAATGTTCATTTCTCGCAATATTTTTTTCAATTTTACGGCTTATCTTAGGCTTATTATATAGCATAGATAAACATACTAAATACTACAGTGGCAGAGTTCTGCACCGCACTTGTCTCAGCACCGTCTTGTTACACACACAGACGAAATACAAAATGATCCTATAAAGGTTCTGTTGTTTTCTTTCTCTCTCGCAGCCTGCTATATGCAGGATACATTGTGAAAAATACCAAAAACATGATCAAAATGAACAGCAAATCAATACTAATTTACAACCAATCAAAAGTTTTTAAGCAAACGATGCAATACATTAAGATTCAACACTCCACCCGGCTCCACCCGGCTCGCCGAAGTTCCGGGCGATTTAAAGTTTTCTATGAAAAATTCAACGGAAATCATCTTAGGAGCAGAAGTAGATAAGCCGATCACGAATTTTGCCACAGCTTTTACAAAACTGACGAGTATTTACTCAATAGACTCACTTTGTTTTACAATATTTTATATTGGACATAATAAAGTTCGTGGTAAGCTTGTTTACGTACGTAGGAACGTGCGGCGTTGGGTTGCGGCCACACAATACGTCTCGAGGGGTAAATAACTTTCCGACACAATCTTCTTAGATCATTTCATTATTTCAGCTTAATGCATTTAACGCGGAACGGAGTGTCTTCCCTCTGCCTTCCCTAATATGTGCGGGATACACGCGGTGACAAAAAAAAGACATTTAGTTGTTTACTTGCAGATACGAAGAGGTTGTCCAATTTCTTATAATACAAATAGAAAATCATATAAAACTTTGAATTGGGTAATTATAATCTTTGTAATGTAATTTTCATTATCTTTATTTATTTATCAAAGCATTTTGAAATTCACAATTTTAATCTAATTTCTACCTACCGTACATAGCAGACAAAGCGAACCGAGTTTTAGTATATTAAATTCTCAACTTTATGCCCGAGCTTAAGACATCGTGTGTTAATTGGCGGAACTCAACACCGCGCTTTACATTGGTAATGCCAAGCAATGAAAGTAAATATCTCCATGGAGTCGTAATCGAACTCACACCTACCGCATGCAGTCAGAAACTGAGACTCGATGGTTACGATAAATTCCAATAATAACAGAATAACAATCCTGTCACAATATGTTACAAATTAATCTATAATAACCGCTATAAAGTAGTGTTGTAAACTTTGATGGCACCATAAAAGCTTTCAGCTCTTGATTATAAAGAATCGAAATAAAAATGTATATGTTATATAGTCAAAGCTTTTTGCGAGACACAAATGCCTCGAACAATTGGACGGAAAACGGGAAACGGAGTGTCATAACACTAAGTACCCCTTGCTTTCCCTGCCACATGCGGGATACAACTTGAAAAAAAATAGTAATTTAAGCGATATTAATAATAAGGATACGATGCAATAACAAGATAAAATGATCCAAGTGTATGTAGTGTACTATAAAAAATAATAAAAAGATATCAAATATGTCTTGCTACCTGTTTCAATCCGCATTCGTGTAGGTACATAAAATTGTTTAATTGTGTATTCTTAATTACTTACTAACTCTGATTGTCAGATTGTGTAAACATGGGATAGTTTGTCACCAAACGGGAACGAGTTTTAAACTAATTCGCACTAACGTTGCTAAGTTAAATTTCATTTCCACAATGAAGCAACATTGAGGGTATTTGTTAAATGAAATGCTTGAAATAAGTTACAGCTTATTTAAATGTTAAATATTTTATTATTTTCAGCTTTAGGAATTTCCCGCACAGCAGGGGGCAGAGAGAAGTTAGTGTTAAGACATTCCGTTTCCATTAAGATAGAGACACGTGTATTGTTGATATGGAGATGAATAAAAAGTCTACTCACGATTAACATTCACACTGAATACATTCAACACTACTTTAAAGTGTATAATAGTTTGAACACAAACAGTAAATCACGACACAGTTTACACAAAGGTCAACCACAAACATAATAAAAGATAACCCGATAATTACAATAATATTTACAAATAACTGAGAAAACAATGGAACGTATAAAAAATGTATCGAGTGGCAAGCATCGACTGTTAATTATAAAATATGCCGTCGAAAAGGGGGGAGGCGTAAATGTTACGATTTTTTACCGGTTCAGTCGACGGCAGAGAGCGCTGTCATACGAATACTTACGATAAAATATGTAAATTCTATTAAATATATGTATTATATAGATGATAAATAAATAAATTACAATATTGAAATATATAATTGACACATATTAAATAAACTATAAATATAAATAACACTTCCCTACACATACTATTTTATCTACATACAGATTACAGATCCTTTCCTTTGAATACTTAAATAAATTGTTATTTAAGTTCGTTTCTTTAAATTAAATTATAATAAAGCTCATATTGCTAAATAAAATGAACATAATTATTCTGTCTTAAGTAAACGTTAGCAAGACTTAACACAGTACTTTAAATAACAGTAAACCTGAGTTTAGAAATTTGCATTTTATCGCCTCAGAGCCCTCAGAAATAAGCTCTTGATTAATTTCATCAAAATTCAAAAGTTCATTCTAGTCTTCACATTGAAACTTGTATTGTTTTAAAGACGACCTATTTAATAAAATATAATGTATTTATATTAATTAAATAGACGAGAGACAAGAACGTAACGGGTGGTAATATATATTTTTTTGTAAAATTCCTGTCATATTTTTCTTTTTAAGGTTTCGTACCTCAAAACGTAAACACGGAACCCTAATATGATCAGTTTGTTGTCCGTCTGTCCGTCTGACAATACCAGTTATCTGGAGATCACATAGAGGTATAAAGCTATATTTAATATGAAAAATTTAGGTGTACGGTCGTTTATGCATCGATTTTGCTAAATTTTATATGAAATTGACCGCTTAATCAAAACCTATAGGGTACTCCCCGTGGACAACAATTATGAAACTTAGCACCAAGTGAGGACTTACAATACTAATAAAGGGGAATATCCAAAAAGTGAAAATTAATAGATATTTCATAGAAAAAAAATAATTACAAAGTTATATTTATAGTTAACTAGCGGCCCGCTCGCGGTTTCACCCGCGTGAACTATGTTATTATTAATTTCTGTCTCCATGACTACGTCTTAGTGACGTCTATGCAAAATTTGAGTGTCCTAGCATTTGTAGTAACGAAGTTTCATACAAACTTTCGACCTTAAAAACAACTCCTTAGAAATGTAATATTGCAAATTCCCGTCTTAGCGAGCACCTACGTCCTATAAATAACTCCTATGCAAAATGTGAGATTTCTAGCAGTTGTAGTTTCTGAGATTTCGTGATGAGTGAGTGACCTTTCGATTTTATATATATAGATTACATAAAAAATCAATGCATATGCTCGCAAGTTTCTTTGTTAACTTTTATAATTTGTTAATTTTTATTTCCTGTTGCCATACAATTCTGAAATTGGTACGGCAGCCTCGGTCGGCGAGTCCGACTTGCACTTAACCGGATGTTCCTTTTACGCTAGTGTCTTCGTCGTTATATTTGGTCTGGTACTAACGTGACTGGCGTTAAAATGTGTACTTCAAATTTCTTAAAATATTTTTTTTAGCTCCACGATATACCCCACATGTAGTAGCGTAGAGCCTAGAGTTCAGATACTCCACTTTTGAGTGGCGGAAATCAACGCCACGCATTGTCTCGACACCAGACCGCAAAAATAAAAATATTAAATAATTCATTTCCTCGAATTTTCATTCGGGAATCGAACACACGACCTATCACGTATAGAGTCCCACGCTGGTGGTGCCACGAACTGACCTCAAATATAATAACTAATATGATGAAAATATTTTGTACTATATTTAAAATATGCATTTGATTATTATACAATTTGTCGACTTTGATGTGGTTTGTTGAAAAGTGAATCGGTTTTCTCTCACACATATTCGTGTTTTGTATACCTAAATATAAAAGCTTTTATGTTTTATATTTCCTAAAGCCAAAACGCAGCGTTGAGTTCCGCCACTCAACACACAATGTCTCCAGAATTCAGCGGAATATGAACGGAGTGGTTTCCAGGTTCCCTCCGCCTGTAATATATGTTTTTTGCTTTATGTTGTGTGTGATACATTAGGAAGCGAATAAAATATATTTTATTACGACTAAGATTTACGACTGAAATAGATGAGGCCTGCAATTTCATTCACGTCAGCTTTAGCTCTAACTTAGCAATCTTATCTCTTAAGGTGCAGCGGCTGACTATAAATGCGACGGTTCTCGATTCGATTCCCACTCGAAGGAAGAAATAGTACACAAGCATGTAAAAATACGCTAGAAAGGAGGGAAACGAAGCGTCTTAACATTAGGTTCCCTCTGCCAACCCTTCTATATGCGGGATACAGCGTGAAGCTAAAAAAAAAATAGAACAACAAAAAACCGACTCCACAGAAGAACTTATTCCGGTGAGAGCTTTTAAATAACACTACATTAATTTTACATAGAAAAAGCTTGCAAATAAAACAGAAATAAGCTCAATAGCTTATACGTGAAATAGGACTTACAAAGTTGCAACGTGAAACTTTGTACGTGAACAAGCGTTACCAGAGTTATAGCAAATTACACTAGAAAGTTGCATTTTATAACGAAATATGCGGCAAATATGAGTTTTTTTTGTAAATCATTTTTGTTCCTGTGTATAATTTTTTTAATTGGTTGGTATTACATTAAAAGTGATTTTTTTATAATTTAAGAGATTTTTGCTTTTCGCTGTATCCTGCTTATAGCAAGGAAAGACAAAACTTAATAAATATATAATGCTTACCCTAGAGAGAATTAAAAAAATGTATATGGCATTCTTTTCGCTCACTTTTTAATAATTCATATTAAATAGCGAATGTGAGGGTGTCTATCTCATTTTACCGACAGGCAGAAAATGCCTCTAAGCTAAAGAAATAACGTTAAAATGCTTAAACAAAAATATTTCATAATGTTAAGAACCGTTGCAAAAAGATTTTCATGAAGTATTGTATTCAATAAATAAATGCTTTTATTACTGTACGTTTCGTAAACACAACTGTCGCTTTATTTTTAAATAACACTTCAAGCTGTAACCCGCGTATATCAGGGGGAGCCTAATGTTAAGATATTTCGATACCCACGCACCGTGTTATATTCAAGACATTAAGTAACTTAACGCGAAATGAAAATAATTAATTCCCCCTAGTAGGTTTGGAGTTCCCAACGACGCGCCTACGGAGGTGCGCTTACCCTTTACCATGACAGCTTCTTTACTAATACAAATGCTCGAATTATTTTCAGATTAGTGAATACTAATATGAAAATTCATCATTTTATTGCGAATTTGGGAATCTAGTGTTAAGACACTCCGTTTACCATTAAGACATTTCCATCCCCCTCTTTCCGCCGAATTTTTAAGTCATCGCGTGTGATAGTCATCCGTTACCAGAGCGAAGAAATGAAAATATTAAATATTTCATTTCCTCGAGTGGGAATCGAACCAACAACCTGTCACATTTACAGTCGCTTGTGCTCCTGTGCCACGATTGGCCTTAATTTTTCAATTTTAGTAACTATTTCCCTAATAATTGGATTAAAATGATTATATTTGTGTTTCTTATACTTAGAAAGATATCGATTTCAAGAATATTTGGAAACATCATAAGCGAAGCCTTATCGATCACCAAAAACCTCATAATCTTATTACATAATAAAATTACATGTTTTTACGCAACTTTCGAATATGACGGTGTAGTTAGCGAACTTAGAAATGTGATATTTCGGTCTTTACTCTTCTCCTACTATATAAACTGAGCAGCGTAACTTAACGCTGTACTTGTCTAATTACATTAGAAAAGGCTATAAAAAATATCTATGTAGCAAGAATTGAACCAACAACTATCCTATGTAAAGCCAAATACTTTTTAAATCGTTATTAACCACTATTCTTTTACTAACAACTCTACGTTGCATAATGCTCATAGCAGGGTAGGCAGAGGTTATCTAATGTTAAGATCCACACTTCGTTCCTCAGTTTCCGCCCAAATTTCGAGATATTACACGTCGAGTGGCGTAACTCAGCGGCGCGCTTTGTCATTTTACTAAAGCGTTTATTTTACAACCCTGCCGTTACAGCCAGACCCTACACCAATGCGCCACATTGACATCAACATTACCTCTCTAAGTCGAACCTGCACCAACCAACCAACCAAACATACCTGAAAACAAATAAAAAACAATAAAAAAATGAATTCCATAAATCCCGTGTAAAAGTATAAATTCAGGAATAAAGTGACAATAATATTTTCAGAACAGTTTGTAGTCATTTGAATCTAAATGTATGCGAAATTTGCATTTGAATTAAAAAGTTATTTTTTAACATTCACAAACGGACAGTTTCAGGAAGCTCGCGTTCAATTGTAATGAATGTTTTTTGGACATTCATTTCATTGTTATTTACATAATTAATCTAATGAGTGTGAATGTAAGGGTTCGATAAAAAAACTTTCAAACATGAGATATAGGATTATATAATAAGTAGTTTTTTAATATATTTTTGTATCGAATGTTCATTTGTAAGTATAATATTATTATTTATATTTTTCTTTATTTAGTAAAACATGTTAAAATAATAAAATAATTTTGTTAAAATAATATCATATTCAAATGAAAAAAAAAAACCGATACCTCTAGGAAGGAGGTTAGTTACATCCATTAACAGCCCTTCAGAGCCTCCCCTAAAACTCTTAAGTATTTTGCAAACGTCTACGTAGGCCTAACTTAAATATTTTTGAAAGCTTACAAATTTAATTAAACATAGAGGTTTATAACTTGAATCGTATATAAATAAAACACACGAGTACTTAGATATGAGGGGCCTATTGTGGTGAATATAAATGCAAATTAGAAGCTTCACGCTGTGTTAGTAGGGTATAGTAGAGTAGGTACAGGGAACCTAGTATAAAAACATTCCGTTCCCTACTTTTCACTCACTTTTCGAAACTTTACATATTGAATGATGCTTCTTCCTCTTAGCTACTAGTGGGAGCCGTACCCTCCCATTCTAAGTTAGGTGTTGTGCCGCTGCGCCTTGACGGCCTCAAAGAACACTTTCTCATTTTAATGATATTAAATGACTAACGACCTTCACGCGGCTTTGCCCGCTTGAACTATACGAATATTTATTTAAGTGTATTTAATAAAAATAATTATTATTTAAGTAAGGTTATCCATACAATTATGCACAAAGTAAATCGTAATTTAGAACTTAACATAGGATATTTAGAAGACGATTAAAGTAAAAATAATACCTCATCGTGAACTTAGAGTGGTTGTATCAAAATATATAATATATATTGGTACAAATATACAATAAAAATGTGAATGGTAATCAAAACACATTCCCTTTCACCTGTATTTTTAGTTTAAAATATAGCAAAAGAAGTTTTGTGTTATACAAAATAAACGTGCGCAGTAAACTAGTCGGTCACCGGGGGACTAAAGACTGATGCAATATAGTTGCAATGTATTTATCAGCCAAAACAAATCACGGCTAGTGGAAATAGTTCCTTATATATGTAGTTGTAGGTAGCCGTGTTGGACCTCGTGTGACCGTTTCACCCCTTCTTCTCCTACGTAAAAATATAATAACTAAAAACCTCAGATCATTTTGCGGCTACAATACAAATAAATTATAGAAAGAAAAAAACTCTATTTTTTGGAAGTTGGTTACATTCAAGGGTTGGACCCATTAAGAACCCTTCAAACACCCTTAGACCTTCCATATCCCAAATTCGAGTACATTGCAAACGTGCTCGCGGCATGTACGATATCTTATGTTTGCATTACATCCCCAAAAAAAGTTTTTTTCTTAATAAATAAGTAATTTTTATTTTTTTATATTTTTGATTTAATACAGAGTTTTTTCGAACTTTATTTTCTGAGTCTTGTCGATGATGGTGATCTATGCTCTTATCATTTATTTATTCTTTATGGTAGACACCTGTCATAGATGCCATGATGGCATGAGGCATGAGCCTATACATGATGGTAGCACCGCCATCAATCGGCTATAAGAGCCTCCGTCGCTGGTCGGAATGCACTAATTGCAAGTAAAGTTGACTAATTATAAGACTTTAATCATCTTTTCTTTGGTTGAATATTCGAGTAGAATTTTCACCATTTTTAAGCTAATATAAAACTTTCTACAATCAACAATATGAATTCTGGCAATTTTGTCAATATAAAATAGAAACATCGATTTCTATTTTTATTACAAAAACAACCTAAACGAGTTCGATTTGAACGCACAACCATCGCGCTCACAGGTAAAAGTAAGTTTAATATATAAAATTTAAAACTTAGACACTCTATCACAGCGTCAGATGACTCCAGAAATGTAATTTTTAAATTTCCAACCTAATATCGTCCTGCAGATGGAATCTCGTGCATTTTATTAAAGCAACTTGCTGAGTTGGAGGAAGTGGTGTTCAATAAAACATGTAAGTAATAAATTTCTCAGTCAATAGTGCTTTATATAATTTATTATACAGGTATGTGTGTGATTTGGATGAATACGTTTCAAGTATTTTATTAAGGATTTCAATAGGTAATGTATGGTAGAACTAGTTTCAAATATATGGTGTATTTTTCAAATTCATTTTTCATATGCAAATAAAATTATAAGTAAAAATCTATAATGATAATTGTAAAATAAAATATTATAACAAAACATATAGGGGCAGGCATAACACTACTGACAGTGGCGCAGCGGTAGAAACATGTGACTATATACGCGACAAGTTGTGGGTTCGATTCCCACTCGAAGAAAAGAAATATTTAATATTTTCATTTCTTCTCTCAGGTGACAAGACAAAAGCGCGGCGTTTAGTTCCGCCACTTAACACGTAAAGCATACCGAATTCGGCGGAAAGTGGGAAGTGGAGTATGGGTGGGGGGTAGGGTGACCTCATACTTCCAATATACATATATATGCTATAAACCTATCCATCAGCCAAATCTATATGGATACCTCTATATAAATAATCTCAACGTAAAGCTTAAGGAAAATGTATTCCAATTCGTGAATACGTAACTTTCTAAAGAGACTTCACAAAGAAAAGATGAAATCAAACACTTCGGTACCAAAATGGGCCCCTGCAGCCCCCTGCAGCCCCCTGCCCTCAACATTTATTTACATGACTCACGTTTCTGTAAGTGTGTCAATGTATGAAATAATAAAAATCGATGAACAAATATATTTAAATACTATATAATGTCAACGTTCAGGCCATCGTTCTGATTCAAAGCGCGACAGTTGTGGATTCGATTCTCACTTGAAGATACGATTTATTTAATTTTCCTCGCTGTATTAAGGTAAAGCGCTGTGGTGAGTTCCCAATGTCTCGAAAGTGACTCAATGTCTCGAAAGTGGGGTGCTGCGTAGCGAACNGTAACTTTCTAAAGAGACTTCACAAAGAAAAGATGAAATCAAACACTTCGGTACCAAAATGGGCCCCTGCAGCCCCCTGCAGCCCCCTGCCCTCAACATTTATTTACATGACTCACGTTTCTGTAAGTGTGTCAATGTATGAAATAATAAAAATCTATGAACAAATATATTTAAATACTTTATAATGTCAACGTTCAAGCCATTGTTCTGATTCGAAGCGCGACAGTTGTGGATTCGATTCTCACTTGAATATACGATTTTTTTCATTTTCCTCACCCTACTATTTTTCCTTCCCTATTTTTTTTTCCTTTCCGATTTTCCTATTTTTCCTTGTTCTATTAAGATAAAGCGCAGCGGTGAGTTCCGCCACTCGATGTCTCGAAAGTGGGGTGCTGGGTAGCGAACGGAATGTCTTAACACTAGATTTCCTCTGTCTACCACGCTATACAGTACAGTATGAAAATCAAAATATATTATACTATGATTATTTTTTCTTACAGTTACCTTTCTTTACTAGCTTTTGTAAATAACAATCAGTTACCTCCTTCTGGTGTCTGAGACGATATATATTTTCTAATGAAGTGACTTTAAATAAGAGACGGATTCAAAGTAATTGGTTGGCAATTTTTAACAAATGCAATGCACCTTTTAATTTATTATTTTACCTTTTAGAACCAAAAATATGATGTGGACGTAAACGTTAAATATACATTTTGTAATAAATTATTATAATAATATATTCGAAAGCTTTTTGAAAGCTCCACTTTATCCGTTCCAATATTTTTTGATGAATGCAAATGTGGTCATTTCCATTATTATGTTAAATTTATATGCATATTTAAAATATATTTATAATTTATACTAGAATTACAAGATTGCAGATTTGTTTTGTTATCGCGTATCTGAGAAACTGCTGGTTTGAAATTAAAAATCTTAAACACTTTTTAGAAAAATATATAACTATTAAACGTGGCAGGCTTTCAACCCGCACCTCATTGTTCTTTTCCTATGTATAGTCACACGCTTGTGCCCCCGCGCCACGCGCCTCGACTGACTTCAATATTCTTTCTTTTTTATTTATAAATAATCTGTGCTACGTGTATATATAAAAAGCTTTGAATCAATTATCATCGCCGTTACACCGAGAGCAAACCGTGTAGTTAGCTACCACTAAGCCAAAACAGTAATTTATATTAATGCAAGGGTTTTTGAGCACCACAAAAAGGTATTCAGCCGCCTGAATAGCTAAATATGGTCCTATTCATTTTTTATAAGGGCACGCCTTGAATAACTAAAGTGCGGCTGCGGAATTAATTATGGAATTTAAGGTTTTTGTGCGCTAGTTTAAATATAGTAGGCAAGGGGAGTAGGTAAAGGACAGAGAGTTTGGTACTATTTTTCTACAGCTTTTGCTTTTTTTGTATAAATTGAGCAAGAAACTAAGGTAAAAGGGAGGCCAGCTAAGGCGCAGGATTACAAGTACTTGCCACTTCAGATTACGAAATATTTTATATTTTTTGTCTTCACTTTGGCAACGAGGCAAATCGTGCATCGAAAATGTTCCGCCACTCGACACGCAACGCCTTCAGAATTCGGAAATGGGGCGGCACTGTGTTAATGGGAACAGAATGTCTTAACAGTAGGTTCCCAAGTTCCCCTTGCTTACGCTGCTATGTGCTGAATAGAAAATAGCTTCGTGAAGATGAAAAAAAAAACGTTTATCCATTTAAAACAACGCATAAGAACACAAACTCCTCAAAAATATCCACAATTAATAACACAGACTGCAAAAAAATCTTTCCATTTTCCATATTTTTTCTTAAGTCCCGTTCGAAATTGTAAAAGCCCCTTCTAAAATAATAGAAGGGGCGTCGAGGACCACTCATGGCGTGGTCTTGGTTGAATGCAAAGAACACTTAAGAGATATTTACTGTACGTGCGTCATTTTTATACAAATTTCATTTTAATTAGCGAATGGATGGTATATTTTAATTTAATTTAAGTGGCATTTACTTAATGCTACATTTTTAGTATTTAATGTAACAATGAATCAAAATAGACAATTGAACATTAATAAATAATAATTAAAAAACATGAAAAAATGACTGTTTCTCCTGGTATAGTAAGATGGGTAGAGAATGAAGCTAGAATTGAAACGTTACGTTATCCCATATTTATTCCCATAGATAAATAGAAATAACAATAGTTATGAAGCATTCAGGCCTTAATGGAAACAGAGTATCTTAACACTAGGTTCCCAGGTTCCTTCTGCCTACCCCGCATTGTGCAGCACGCAACCTGAAGCTATAAACAGTGTTATACATTGTAAGTGCCCGAGGTAGATCGGACGGCAGGTACAAGGTAACACCATGAAATACTCGTAAATATAGAATATAGCCTTCTTGACAAATGGTAACCCTAATTAGTTCTTGAAGTTAGTGCGGACAACCCAACAGATTCCTGAGTTTTATAAAATTAGTATAGATTAATCAAAATTGTCTTAACCCAAGTATGAACCGACAACCATTCTAACAGATTTGTCTCATCACTGCACTAGAACGTTTTTACTTTGTATAACTTAATTTTACTTTTACTCACAGTTCTGAGATTCTATTCCGTACTGACTTTAAACAGTTCTCTTAACAACTTCTTTCAAGATACGACTGGCTGTAATGCAGTTGAATAGTATAAAATAATAGAAATTCTTTGAAAACAATTCAAGAAGGAGGTATGTAGAGTCGTTTTTTCGTCTAGGAATGCCTTTGTACAAAAAGGATGCGATTTAATGTGAAAGTGCCATTTTTATTAAGTTAAATAGAGATAAATCTATAATATAAAACTCTCTTATACTGAATGGACGTGCAGACAACGCATGTACGAAACTATTCAGTAGTCTTAGAAAGTAATTATGTATCTTAAATACATAAAGGAGAAAAAGAAAGTGTTTTATGACTATATTCTAAATATTCTGCTATAGGCATGAAGATAAAAAACTAGAGATGTTCAATACACCCTTTTTCCCAGCTCACTCAAGTGTAATTCCCGCAACGATATTTAACGGCTTATACTTGATAACGTGTAACAATGGTCGTGAATTCGATTTCCGCCTCCAGGTAACGTTGTTATTGATGAAGATGTCATAATAAACGACTATGAGAAAATATTATTACAATTATAGTATTGGAAACGTTTTTAGAATAATAGTCTTAGGTATGGTATATATTTCAGTAAGTAATTAATACACTTCCATTCTAAATTTCCCGATGCACTTGCTCGATTATGCGGCGAAAGTTGGGGAACAGAGTGTATTAACACTATGTTTCTACATTGCCTGCTTTGTGCGGGAGACAGCTTAAATAAAAAAAGGTAATCTCTAATATATAAATTATCTTATACAACTTTCTCGAGTCTAATTTGATTATACGACCTTGTGTGACACCACAGGATTTACACATGAGTGAACACTCCTTGGTAATACTTTTACAGGTGACGATATATCGTATCGCTTGTGGTGAATTCTGAATTGAGGTAAAGTAGTGGGTGCTTCTTATTTTTTATAAAGTACGTATTATTAATTACATAATATATGGTAGATATGTTCTTCTATAAAATTGTATATACCAAAATTGAAATCGTTTACTGTATAGTTAATATTGTTTCTAATTCGTCTTATTTTTATGATCATCATAGGACAGCACATAGCAAAAACTATGATGATAGTGGTTTGAATTCCTATTTGGGTAATAAATTATTATCATTTCGTTGTTCTGACAACACGGTGTTGAATTCTGCCTTTGGAAAACGGAGGATGGAGTGGTTTGACAGAAGGTTCTCTCTGCCTACCTTGTTATGTCAACACTAAAAAAAGTTTAAATCATGTGGTTCATTATAATGTAGGAAATTATTGATATTTTTGACCAAAATTATGAACAATATTTGTTTTGTAAATAGGTAGTTAACCTAATTGAGCGTATGTCGATCATTTCAAATAAAATTAACATATAAATAACTTTTGTGAACGTTTTGTATATTCTATTGGATGGTCAAATTATTGGAGTTAATTTAACGTTGCTCTCTGCATAACTAGATACTAGATTGGTTCAGGTCAGGTTAGTGTTAGTATGATTATAAATATGAGTATGCTAATAAAGTTAAGAAATTTGTATATTTTGAATTTGAATTTGTAGCAAGTAAAGAGGGAACCTAGTGTCGAGACACTTCGTCGTCAGGTTTTGTACTAATTTTCGGAACATTTCATGCTAAGTGACGGGACTGACAACGCTGCTCTTAACATGAAATGTCTTCTTAACAGGGCGAGAAAAATAATTGTTTCCTATTAGTCAATCCCATCGCGCTTATAAGGGCGCTTTGATAGTTTTGTAAAATAGTGGAACTAAGCACTGCGCTCGCTTATTAAATTAAAAACAAAATGCTCAAACTGGAAATACTTTTTTATAAATTATTTAAGTATATTTTGAACAAGAACGATAATGATTAGAAATATTTATCGTAATCGTATCGTAAGTACTAAAGGTAATATTAACGGACGTGCGACAGCCGAAGGATTCACGGACGGATGGACACCGCCCTTTGTGTTTTATACTTTTTACGCGTACTATTTTTTTTGTCTTTTCAAATATCTTATATTCACGCCCTCATTGCTGTTGTACCTTTATTCTTATGTTTATATAAGAATAATAAATTTAAAACAGTTTCAAGCTTTTTCTCGTATAGCAGTGTATGCGTAAAGCACCTAGACATAATCTAGACAAATTTTCGAGACATTGCGCATTATTTTGAGACCCTATATTCGAGTGTTTGGACGGTATCCGACAGGCAGTAGATTTGAGTCACGCGACGTTAATTTATTTTTACTTTTCCTTATTATTAATAGCCTAACTAATTTAAGCCTCAAAATAGAGGAAAAGTAGAAAGTCTAAGCATTTTTACTTATTTATCCAATATTTCTGGTTAGCAAGTACAAGTATACGAGTATAGTCATCGGAGCGTGTCGACTGTCGGGGCGCGCCCGTGGGAACGCGCGGACATCAGGTAACTTAGTTTTTGTTTCACTCACGTAGAAAATTATACAAAAAATATGTTTTATCGAACATACGTCTATTTTACTGTATTCTAAGTTTTTAATTATACTTTTAGCTTCACACTGTATCTCGTGTATAGCAGGATAGGCACTCCGTTTCCTACGCACCGCAATTTTTTTTAAATATTTTACTTAGGAACTCAACGCCGCGCTTTGTCTTGACACCGCAACCATATTTACTGTATAATGCTGTCCCACTGTGACACAATATCTCTTAAACAATTTACTCGGACAATAAAAATTTCTCACGTTATTTCAGTAATAGGTCAAAATTACACGAACATGCAACACTCGAGCTAAATCAGTTAAATACAATTAGAACTTTTGTACGAAAAACGAAATAACATTCGAATATAGCAAGATAAATGAAAGTTGCTGTGAAATTTTGAATATTTCGTATATTCTATTATTATTAAGGCCTTTGATAGTGAAATTACAGAGAAATTTGTCACTGAACTTCTATTGCTATAAGTATAAAGCAGGTTCAAACTCTTTCCCGGCCGCGGTAGGCAGATGGAATCTAATGTTAAGATACTGCGATCTCTAAGTTCCGCTCAATTTTTGAAATATCGGCGCAACTTAACGCTGTGCTTTATTTACCAGAATTAAATGAAAAATGAAAATAATTCATTCTCCCTAGTGAGAATAAAATCAAGAACCCTCGCGTTCACAGTCAGACGGGTATTAAGGTAAAATAATAATAAAAATATTATGAAGTATTACAAAATATTTTCTTATTTATATTACTTAAAGCTCACAGTAATAATAAATGATTATCTGGAAGTGTGCTTAATGCTTAAAAGAAATAAAAGCGATGCGAGCGCAAGTACACAAGCGCGCGCCGAAACGACCCACGACCGTCGTGGATTCGATTGCTACTCAGTGGGTACAATGAAATGGTAAAACCCGGCGTTCAGTTTCGCAACTCAAGATGCAATGTCAAGAAATCAGCGGAAAGTGAAGAATGGAAGTTGACTGTTGTGTAATACAGCGTGAAGCTAAAAGAAAAACCAAAAAGGTAACGCGGACTTCTCGATTATTTCTTTTGTCTAATTTTCAAGAATATTTCCTATTTTTTGTTTGTAGAAAGAACTTAGAGAAGAATCACTTCATTCTTATGTTTAACATTTTTAAAGTGTTACTCCACAATATTTCGAAATATATATATATATATATATATATATATATATATATATATGTAGCAGTGTAGGCACAGGGTACTTAGTGTTTAATCTTAGTCTTAACACTAAGTTTATTTAGTCATCGTTTTTAATTTTCTAGACATTTCCGAACGCAACGCCACGTGTCGCCTACCAGAACGGTAAAATTAAAAGAAATATGGGCCCAGTTTAATGAACATATTATTCTGATATGATTTATGAAAATAAATTTTAAACAAGTAACAAGACTGTAAAAGTAATTTTAAAAAATTCATACTTTTACATCACGATTACACGTATTTATTAACGCGGTGGTTCCCACGGGGCCTGTACATAATGCTTTAATTTGATATGCATCGCTTGGTACAGAATACATATTTTATATTTTATTAAGATATAGTCATTTTTATACCGATTTTTTTTGTAGCCATCGTAGCGCAGAAATACAGCGTCTAATTGTAAAAACGACGATTGTGGGTTCGATGACTCAGAGGAATTAATTATTTCTATTTTCTCGCTCTACTAACAATGTAACATGTGGCGTTGAGTTCCGCCAATCAACAAGAAATTGGGCAGAAAGTGGGGAACGGAGTATTTTAACACTGGAGATAAGATATAGAAAATAAAGTATATTGACGTTTCTTTAAATATGTAAGGCACAGAAAACCACATTATTTTTTTAGCTTCACGCTGTTTCCCGTATATAGCCAAGTAGACAGAGGCAACCTTGTGTTAAGACACTCCACTCCCATTAAAACACTTCCATTCTCCTCTTTCCAGTAACCAGAGAAAAAGGAAATGAAAATATTACATATTTCATTTCCTCTAGTGGGCATCGAACTCAGAACCTGTCGCGTCTACAGTCTCACGCTTGTACCCTCAGGAAACCACATGTCTTTAAACCATAAATAACAGGATCTCTTAAGTGTCATCAGTATGAGATCGAGGGTCGTCTTAGTGTGGCTAGTAACATAATACGTGAAGCCAAACATGTCCTGATGCGGTTTTAAATATCCTTTTAGTTTTTATAATAATGATACATTGACCAATTTAACGCCAATATGGTGCAGTTGTTATGTCTTCCTTTAGTACCAGTGAAAGTTACAGGTTCTTTTAGATAAGTTTTTAGCTTCGTGCTCTATATCCTGTATATCCCGCATACCGGGGTATGTAAAGGAATCCTAGTGACCAAATACTCTGTCCCCAATGCACCACCTAATTATCAAAACATTGCGTGTTGTATGGCGGAACTCAACGCCGTGCGAGTGGGAAACGAAGCCACAACCATCGCTACGACGGCGTCCAAATTCAAATTTAAATATTAATACAGACATTCTTATTACGAGTAAATGCACTTTTATTTATACTTGTTTTGAACGATGCAGTTTAGAAGATTGTATAGCTTGCATGTTATTAAATGGGATTTTGAATCTTATAACAGGGTGGTAAAACCCAATTTCATATAAGAATATGATTTATTATGCATTTTACAATATTTGATGACGTTATAATGCCATTTCGTTGGATTTGTAGATTTTTGTAATAGCGACGTAAACGTTGCTACAAAAATAAGACAGGTCATATCGTAGAAGCGGGTATTCTGCATATATCTATACTGCAATATAATAAAGCGCAAGAATTTGTTTGTGTGTTAGTTTAAGCGGTAAGATCTCTAGAACTACTGGTGATATCAGAATAACCGTGTTTTTTCAAGTGCATATGGTTACTTACACGATACAAACAAATAATTTTATATAAATAAATATTTTTACTCTCTATTTGTCTGTTTTTCTATTTGTTGAGCAAATCCCAAGAACCGTTTTTTGTTTCACGCTATATCCCGCAATAGCAGGATAGGCAGAGGAAATTTAGTGTTAAGGTACTCCATTTCCCGCTTTCCGCCCAATTTTAGAGACGTTGCATGTTGAATGGTGAAATTCAAGGCTGACTTTTTCTTGTTACCTAGTGCATTCTGCAGGCAATGGCGGAACTCAACGACACGATGAAATAAAAATATTAAATCATCAATTCATCCGAGTGGGAATCGAACCCACAACCGTCGCGTTTATGGTAAACTCGCTTGTTTCACTACACCACGACAGTCTAAAACGTCCCATATATAATATTATTAAACAACAAAAGAATAATAAAATCCATTTATACGAAGCCTCATTCATCTTTTCGTGTCATCGACGATGGTTTTTGTCTTTTTCTAACGTATGAGGAAAGTTAATGATGGACAGAGATAGATTATAATGTAGATTAGATCGTTCGTAATGACAGTACGGTTTTTTCATATCCCATGCACATTATATGCGATGATTAAGGAAAAAAATAGCTTTAGGATGTAATTTTTTTTTACTCAATGCTATATCTCGCACATTGCAGGGTAAGCAGGGGGAACCTAGGGACCTAGTGTTAGGATACTCTAATAAGACACTCTGTTCCCCATTTTCCGCCAAAATTTTGTGACTTTACGTGTTGAATGGCGGAACTCAACGCCATGCTCTCCGTTGTGCCCCTGCGCTACTATCTGAAGACGTGATCTATGGAAAAATTATGATTCATTCCCTAGAACGAATATGTTAATAATATCTTTTTTTGGTTGATAATGTGATAAATCAAAACATACCGTTGATTTCCGCTATGTAACATGGAAAATGTCTGAAATAAGTAAATAATAAAGATCAAAGTGGGGAATGGAAGCGTCTTAATGGGAAGGGAGTGTCTTAACACTAAATTCACATTACAGCGTGAACCTATAAACATATAATGTCTCCCCCGTTTATAAACATAATGTGTAAATAACTTTAATTATTTAAGATTTATCCCGTTTATTGGAAATGTTAGTATTGTAATCGATTCCTTGAACTGACCTAAATGATTAGGGTTGTCGACTTTACAATGATAATATCTAACAAACATAAAATGTGTTCCTACTAATATTTAAAATAAATTTAATTATACATTTTGTGAGGCTGTTGTGGAATGAAATATTTATTGTTTTCATTTCCACGCTCTGGTAATTACGAAAAGCGCAGCGTTTAGTTCCACCATTCATCACGCAATGCCGTGAATGCCGTGCCGGAAATTGGGAAAAGAAGTGTCTCAAGGGGAACGGAATGTCTTAACACTGAGTTACCAGGTTCATTTAGCGTACCTACTCTGCTTAGTAAGATATACAGAGTGAAGCTTAAAAAAAGCAAAAAAAAACAAAGGAGCAATTATGGCTCAATTAAGAAGAATATAGCTATACGTAATGACCATCGATGCTCACTTGTTATGATGTTTAACAACTTCATATGACTTAATTATTTTAATTTTTTCGCTCTGGTAACAAGATAAAGCACAGCGTTGAGTTTCGCCAGTCAATATATTAATTATTATATTATAAAGTCTCGAAACTTGGACGCTTCTTCTATAAAAGTGTCTATGTATGTTTTATAACTAGTTACTAAAAGCAGGGGCTATAACCGGGATTCGACGTGATGCTAGAAGAGAGCTTAATCAAAAAATAGAACGGAATAATTTGTCACTAATCACTCCTTAGTACGCTTTACATGTGCAAAGAAAATGTAATATATATTATAAACATTACCGCCCCTAATGACAGTAAAGAAACGAAAGAAGCGCTGTCTTCCCGACTAAAGATTAATGCTCTCATTTCCCTTATAAAAATACTTATTAAATCTAATTACTAAGTAATTGGTTAAGTGATACGTTGATTTCACTGCACTGAAGAGCAGTGGTAGTGGGTACAATTTTAATTTCGTTATGGCAAAATATGACGATTTTATACAATAATTTAAAATAAGTGCAACTTCATTTTAAATTGTTGTAGTCCAGAAATCGGCGGAGAGTGGAAAAGTGGGTAATGGTTGTGTCTGAATGGGACACAATGGTAGTGACCTAACACCAGGTTTCCACATCGTCTAAAAAAACGAGGCTCATAAACACAGTTATTTGCAATGTATCTCAAACCAAGTTGATTTGATTTCTTTCAAGGGATTTTGAATATACATTTATGTTGAACTTGTAACCTAGTTTACTTCAGTAATCCATATTTTTCTAAGCACGAGTAAACAAAGTAAATTTCAATACACGAACTGCTCTCGACGCAGTGAAAACGTAATAAAACACTGGTTGTCTCATGGGCATAGTTTCTCATATGAATATGGTTTGTATTCAGCTGAGGTGACATAGTCTATGTAACGTAATAACTTTTTTATATTATACATATATTTTTACTTACTTTATCAAAATAATAAATACAAAAAGCAGTTTTACTCTTTTTACATCATTTTCCTGTAGAGGGGAACCTCTTGTCAACAATCCATTTTTCATTCTAAACTTAACGTCGCGATTTTTCCCCGACTGAGAAGCGAAGTCGTGGCCATCGCGGCAAACTTTGTACCACTGTGCCACGACGCACTCAATTAATAAAAAAAACTTTAATATCTAAACAGCCAGCCCTGAACTCTGCGGTAGGAATGCGTCGGCACTAGAAATATTCACCGTTTCAACGTCAATGCTATTCAGAGCATCCTGTATAATAATTAAACGTTACATATTATATTATTAGCATCTGCCGTAATTAACTAAGTGATGTTGCGTGAAATATTTTAAATATATATAACAAATAGCTATATTTTCTACGTATTTATTGATATAAGTCTATAAACAACTTCATGATTTTTCTTGTATAGCAGGGTAGGCGGTGGGAAACTAGTTAAGATACTCTGTTTCCTACTGTTTTTCCTTTTTTTTACATTATGGCGGAACTCAACGCCACGCTTTATCTACAAGACTAAGGAAATGTAACCCACAAACATCGCTTTACCATTAGATTTTTATTCTATATAGAGCGGAACAGAGAATAAGACAGAAAAATAAGTCANTGCGGTAGGAATGCGTCGGCACTAGAAATATTCACCGTTTCAACGTCAATGCTATTCAGAGCATCCTGTATAATAATTAAACGTTACATATTATATTATTAGCATCTGCCGTAATTAACTAAGTGATGTTGCGTGAAATATTTTAAATATATATAACAAATAGCTATATTTTCTACGTATTTATTGATATAAGTCTATAAACAACTTCATGATTTTTCTCGTATAGCAGGGTAGGCGGTGGGAAACTAGTTAAGATACTCTGCTTCCTACTGTTTTTCCTTTTTTTTACATTATGGCGGAACTCAACGCCACGCTTTATCTACAAGACTGAGAAAATGTATCCCACAAACATCGCTTTACCATTAGATTTTTATTCTATATAGAGCGGAACAGAGAATAAGACAGAAAAATAAGTCACAAAACACAAAATGGACTATTTTTGTATGGTTTTATTGTGTACATTACTATATGCAGAAGAAATATAATTAAATAATTATAAATGAAACAATATCACTTAAAGTATTATTAAATTAAATGATCATTTTCGTTTTGATCTCACGTTAAATAGTATTTTAATGAAACAATGAAGTGCCTTTATATTTAAACATGGCTCAGTGTTGTATTTCATTATTCGAAAGACAATTTCTCGATAATGATTAATCATTAACAAATGATATATGATTGCGTAGTTGTTAATATGTGATTGAAATATGTTTAATGGTTATGAGTTCTAATTCTTTCTATAATAGTATTTCCAAAAATACTCGTATTACTTCATATCAGTGTTTGCATATGGAGTAATTCCATTGTAGAGAACGGAGTGTCTTAGCACTAGGTTCCAAGATTCCTTCAACAAAAAAATGCTCGATAAAAAATAAATACAGATTTCTGTATGTTCATATACATATATACAAATATTTACTTTCTAAAAAGGTTATACTCTGAAAAGTTTATACGGCTCTCTCGCTCTCTATATCACTAAAGTTATATATTACTTACCATTTTCCAAAACTTAAATCTATTAAAACTTTTTAGCAAAGCAGTTAACCTATCAAGCTGTCAAAGGTAAGTCTAGTACAAACCAAATCTAAAACCTAAAAGCTCACCGCCGATCTTTCAAAATAACTTCGAACCAATACATCACTGAACTAATACAAAAACTGTCCAAAACTGACCTTCAGTTCGATGGAACTTTACGTATCCAGGTGTGTTCCTTTGATTTATAACGTAGCAATCTAACAAATCGCTACACCCTTTACAGCCGTAAATTATGAACGAGCTTTCATATCATGTGTGCTAAAATCAACTCTACATTTTTCGTATTAGAACCTATTTTGCTATGCTATAGTTAAATGAACTTGGTATCATGTCCAGGGTGGGTTTACACGACACTGAGAAATCAATTTCACACCGATATCTTGTTAGGAATTGTGTTTTGGAGTAAACTAAGATTTTGGATGCTGTGGTAAGAACTGAATAATATAATAATAGCATGTGCACTCGATTTTATCCAGTGCACATGCTATTATTCTCAGGCTCTGGAATTAGGAAATAAATAAGATGGAAATAATTATTTTATTTGTTTGGATAAGCAGTGTACTCTCCTTTCATCCTCCTTCATTGTATTGAAGTTTATGTATTTAGAAGTAAACTTATCAAAATCAGTTCACTGGTTTAACAGCCACAAAGGAACAAAGGAACGGACATACATATAGTCATACATACGAGAAAAAGTGATAATCCTCCTTTCGAGTGTCACCGCAGTCGGATAATAAAGGCCCTTTGAACTAATACGTTTCCCAAAATTCATTAACGAATGTAAGCAATCAATGTATACTTTAAAACAATACGTAATTGTGTATCGTCTCTTCAATTATTATCGAATTACGACGTTCAGTACACATTACTGATCAAAGGCGGCAATTAAACATTGAAAGCACCTGATTTCGTTTCCATTTTAATTAACAAATTTACAATTGTATGAGTGTTTATTGCTATAGGTTTTGAGGCAATGGAGGGAGTGGTGGGAAATGTAGAGAAAGGAATGATTTTTGACGAAATTATTGTATTTGGCCGTTGCGTGGTGCCGATAAATGCGGTGGATGCGCATTCGAATTCCACTGATTTTTCGTAGCAATGTCTCGAAAATTAAATAAGAAAATGTTTAAGTTCAGTTAAATAGAGTCGGAGTACATGTCATGGTAAGGAATTCGATTTCCTTTGGAGACTGTTCATGATTTTTTTTATTTTTCTACATTTGTAATTTAATTCTTTCCGTATAACTTACATGTTGAGGGAGTGTGAAGACCTGAAAATATTTATAAGTGAACAGCTACTATATGAGTATGTGAGTTAATTTGGCTTCTTTCTTTAAAATTATTATAATTTTATTCTCATAATTATTTTAAAGTATTATCTACCAGCTGCTCTGCTATTTTGCTACCTAAAAAGGCACTGTAGATAAAGTGTGATTTTAGCATCACAATGTATCCAGCAAATAATTACCCGGATTATAATTTTCAGGACATTGTGTGTTGAGTGGTGGAACTCAACGCTGCGCTTTATCTACCAAAAGGTAAATAAAAATGAATTGAATATTATAGTTCCCTTGAGAATAGATTAATCCCACAACGTCGCGTTTACCGTCGACACTGCGTAACGACGGCCTACTATTTATTCAAGATTTTCAAAGAATTTAAAAAAAAAAATTGACTAGGAATTGAAGATTTAACCATTGCAAACAACTTATTACGATTTACAAATCGACGTATGAAAACAGAAAGGAAAATACACAAGTAGTACATTCGCATTGTGGGTTTGCTAATTACGGTATTTCCTAATGAGCGCTATAAATTCCATAATTTGCTCCATAGGATATGTTACTAATAGATTCGACATCCGTTCTTCGTGTACTCAAATTTAGTAAAAAATTGGATTCATCAACATAAAGCATAATAAACACTTTGACATAATTTACATAATTGACATAATTCGGTGTTTGCCTATAAGTAGTAAAACATAATCTGTTTTAGTATATAAGATAGATTAATTTTAAATGTAATATAACATATAAAATAAGCTTAAAAATGGAATCGATTCCAACTCATTAATGAATTAATTATTTTGAATTCTTCGCCCCACAAATATGAAATCCGGCGTTGAGTTTCGTCAATCGACGTAGGGAGGACTAAATGTTGAGGTTCCTTCTGCCTACTTACTATACTAAAAAATTATAAAATTGCTTATTTTTGTTTAATAAATACGAACACGAATACAACTCATATCAACATAATACTATATTAAAGTTTTCCAGTAGTTGTTGTGTTAGGTGGCACCGCGCTTTGCCTCATTACCAGAACGAGAGTATAAAAAAATAAGTTTTTTATTCCCCGCGAGTGGGCATCGAACCGACAATCTGCCGCGTAGTAGCCGCTGTAGTCCCACGCTTGTGCCCTTGAGCCACGACGGCAACATTATGATAAAAAATGTATATAACCGGATGTACCCCATTTTGCTTGTGATAACACTTTACGAATGTTTATGGCCGTTTTAACGTGTTATGTTTTACGTTTGAACGCGTTTAACGTCAGTGGAATTATCTTTCATTTCAGGAGGGTGGGGGTTCGAAGTCGATTTGAGGTAATTATTTATGCTATGTAAATGGCGTATAAAAAGGGGAACGAGGGTGACTATTTCATTGCGTATATATATTACGATATTTGTTTATTCACGCGTTTCACACTTTGCGCCGTATTTTTGAGACATTGCGTGGATGAATAAAAATATTAATAAATAATATTTCATTCCCCTGAATGGGAATCGACCCCACAACCGTGTCGTTACAGTTACAGTCACGCTGTGCCCGTATGCGGCCTCTACATGATGTGCGTAAAAACGCGAGGCTCTTTATTTAGAGTGCTAATTAATTTTATATTTATCTTAACAGCAAAGTTAAATCTAAATCATTATTTTATCACCTGTTTTTCTTATTGTAGTGGAATATCTAACAGTACCTGGAAAATAACATTAAAATACATTAAAATCATAAATTAGAAAACAAAATAAAAAATATTAATGTACCTAACTAAAAATATTCAGTTCTAACTGAACGCAGCGTCCGGCGCTCCGTTCTCTCCGGCTACGGCGCTAGAGATAAAGTTTTTAGAGCTACACGTTGTATCCATGCGGGATATAGAGGGTACCCACTTTAGACTGCCATTGTATTTACGAGTTGAGTGGCGAAACTCAACGCCGCCTTATAACCTCGGCCTCTGACAATATATAGTGTTTGTACATTAGTTACCAAAGTATAAATACGCATTTCCATGACGCACAGTGCACACTCAGTGAACGGAGCGCCAACCTGTCGCGGCGAGCGGTCTCTGCATATCTCTTACGAGAGTACGGCCAAGGAGGCTATGCCAGCTATGATGACGTTTCATCATCACATAAAATCTTGTCTCTTAAGTATTTATATTAAGGAAATAATACTTAAAGTATTTTTTTTTAGCTTCACGCTTTGTGTTTGTTCTTCCCAGCCAGGACCAACTAATCCACCAGGGACCAGGGATATCCAGGGATAACGGAGGCCGAAAAGCTATGGCAAGTGATTTTTTTACCCACAATAACCAAATAATTAAAATAACGACAAATATATAAATTATTTTTACAGATTTTCTCTAACTATCTTTGATCGTTGTGATGGTTAGCTAGTAGTAGTAGTAGTAGGTACGTATGCACTAACAAACTGTAATCTCTCTAAAACAAAACTGACTACAACATATCTGCTACTCGACAATGACAGATAGCTTCTAAGTTCCGTCATACGAGATGTATCCGAACTAGACAGCTTACACGACGCGAGCTTCGGAAGCTACTTTGTTACTGGTTCGAGTTGGAACTATTGTTGTCTCTGTGAGGCCTTGTGTAATATAATATGTACGGGAATTATCTTACATATTCTTCAGTTTATCTGGATACTCTAAGTCAGAGTACTCTATAAACAATAACAAAAAGCAATTTCCAAACTATCCTCATCAGTTGTTTCGACGTAAATAAAACAATGAAATAACCGTCACAATATCAACGTTTCAAGTTATTTTCAGTATTTTCAGGAAACTTGCAATTCAGTTGGAAGCCGAATGTAATTTTAAAAAGAATCTCTAGATCTTTGTAATAAAATTTAAATTAGTTTGTCTTATCAGACCCATTGGTTTTAACTTTTAATTGAAATTTCGCGTGTCCGTAACCATTATGTATCGCTAATTGACTCCTATTGCGCCTACTATGAGTATTAAACTATATCTATTATAGTATAACTATAGTAGCATTGTAGTTTGAATTATTACTGTTTTTTATATACTACTGGAAATAAACCTTGTGAAGTATTTAATTATACCAGGTTTGCAATTTATTTTTTAGTTCTTCATTAGTATCATTGGTATCAGAAACCGATAACGAACTCTTTAAGCATAATAATATTGTAGATGACAGTGGACGAGACAAAAGAAGAACAGAGAGACCTTAGTGTTTGACACTCCGTTTTCTCCGGCTAGGAATATAGCGTAAAGTTGAAAAAATCACTTTATACCTTGTTGGTAAAAATAAATACTAATGGAATAATATAATTTCGGTTTCTACTATTGTAGATACTAGTTCATCGCCTTATTCTTATCGATCACAACCAAAATAAACATCTTAAGATAAAATGAAGCTTCATTTTTCACAAGTGTAATAATGCTTTATGCTTACGGTACAGCTTAAGAAATCGTTTACAAATATAGTCAAATTGAAGTGAATATGCAAATAAAAATATCATAAAAAACTTTTAAAATTATAATTAACGTAGTCGCTATCGACAATCGACCATAAGGTATGTATGTGGTAATCATATAGATAAACGATTCAAATTGTTAATGCTTAAACACTACTTGAAACAAAAATGAGACTTATATAAAGGCAAGTAAAATTCATTTCTATATAACACATTTGGATTAACTGTTAAGTGATTAATATTTTTGTAATAGAATTGTATTTACAATCAAAACGAAAAATCAAAATTTAATCAGCTTCACGCTGTATCCCGCACACAGCAGGGTAGGCAGAGGGAACCTAGTGTTAAGACACTCCGTTCCCTTTCTACCGAATTCTGGAGGCATTCCGTATTGAATAATAGGAAAAATACTAATAAAATAGAACTTTTGATTAAAGAAAGCAGCTTCCCGCTTCCAGCATTCCGTTAAAACATCCCAATCCAATTTCCGTCTAATTTTCCAGACATTTTGTGTTAAGTGGAGGAATTTAAAATCACACTTTGTCTTCTAAAGCATTCCCCTAAATGGAGAACGAACCCACTACCAGCACACTGTCGTACGACCACGACCTTCCTCTCTCTATAAAACCGTATATAATGCCATATGCTCTATAGCTTAGTTTACCCACACTCATACAAGCGTAACATAACTTCAATAACAAATAACTCCGTCGCTCCAAAGCGCTTGTAAATCATAAAAAACTAGCAAATTCCCGTACGTATAAGCCTTTTATGATCTTTCCGCTTCGAGTACGAAACTTAAGTGATTTATTTGATATATAAACGATAAGTTTTGGTTAGAATTTCGTAAGTTTCGTGTCCTGTAGGTATACGACGTTGTACTAATAAAAGGTATTTTTTTGTCGTATTTATTTGAGAAAGATAAAGTTTTACAATGTGTGTACATATACTGTATATTTGTTTGGTATTATTTAGTATATCCTTTTTATTCTCACCCTTTTCTCATATTTAACGGGTAAACAAGTAAAACGTCACTCCATTATGACATATTTTGTGGCTTGTAAAATTCGTGAAGCGTGAACTCGAGGCCGCGTTTTGTTTTCTATGAATGGGGAAATGAGCAATATATAAACAAACAAAATGACTGTATTTAAAAAAGTTCCCCAATTAGTCAATAGAGTGACAACGTGGACATTCTCCAATTTCAGTGATAGCTTGGTGGGGTGTTAGCTATGAAGGAAGGACTGAGATATATTTTTGTGAAAAAGATATCAAAACATCGGCACAAGTTTGTTAGGGTATCATTCTTTAGAAGGTAGTTAAGCTCCTTAACAACACCATGTTCAATAACCAAGAATGGTCCTCCCAGCAAGACACGGCGCCGGTCATAAAGCTTGATACATACTCGACTTAATAAGAGCTCAAGACTGGATGTCACCTAGCCCTGATCTTAATCCACTGGATTATGATTTTTAATCAGTTCCAGAGAGTAGAGCTTGAGCTTGTGTGTGTTTGAGTAGAGCTGCTCTAAGCGCCATTATAATTTGGAGTCCCTAAACAGTCCATACGATGTTACACGTATCGACAGTACTGGACTCATAAAGTTCAGATTTAATATGAATGATGTGTATTTCTCGAAACTCTTACGGGAACGAAAAGAAACAGAACTTCCCATTTTGCTTCTTGAAGTCCACAAAGAAATTTGCAAGTGACGACTAGTACGTACTTTATAATACTTAGCGTACAAAAACTCAAACGTCACAGGTTGTTTAAAATTACTTATTTAATGTCTTGTTATTTCGTAAAAATTAAACTTCAGTATATATATTTCGCGCAAAAAATATCACCTTTCTTAGGACTATCTTTGTAGTCTAAGAGTTAGATGTGATAAAATATATTGTACCTGGACCTGGAACCTGGGAACCTAGTATTAAGACACTCCGTTCTCATTAAGACCCTTCCGTTCTCCACTTTCTGCGGAATTCTGAAGGAGTGCGTGTCGAATGGTGGAACTCAACGCCACGCCACTTTGCCTCGTTACCAGGGTGAGGAAGTGAAAATATTAAATATTTCATTTCCTCGAATGGGAATAGAACCCACAACCTGTCCCATTTACAGTCACACCGTTGTGCCCCTGCACCACGACTGACCTCTATTATACATAAATATAGTATATTATTTGTATAGTTATTTATGTAAACTTTATTGCTGTATTATTTTAAATCTCATGTGCACGTACTATCCATCCTGCATCCTTTTACCTTCTTCAGAGACCAGACCACCTGTATAATGTGTGTATAATTAAAGTATCTAGGACTGCATAAGACTTAAATTATAAATCTATTTCTTGTCTTTTTTAATATGTTGTTGGTGTAATAAAGTGTTCAATAAATAAATAAGTGTAACAAGCCTAGAAAGTCACAAGTAACTTAATTTGGCTTGAGGCGTGCACATTTTAAAATTATAATAATACTTAGGTACATTTAAATATATTATAAATACTACACATAACAATTCTAACAGTTGCCTCTTAAGCTATAACGAATATCAGTAGCTGACGTCGTCTATCCCTCTTGATAAATGACCCAATATTATGCCATTTGAAATTGAACATACAACCTAAGAAATAAGATCGAATTTCCTTCAAAGTTTTGCCACAAAGATACCCAAAATTGGCGTTTCAAGATAATATATTTGAACAAAGCATTGTATAAGGAGCTGTGTTTAGATCTATNAAAAAAAAAAAAAAACTTTCAACTTTAATACCTAAGCCATAAGATGTTTAATTCCTTTTTTTTTCTATTTACTAATTAAATTCTGCCAATGCAATTTGAATCTTCTAAGAAAAATTATGTTTACACAAGATTTTTGATGAATTAGACAAAATACGTATATTGATGATAATTTCCATTTAAGTATTCACTTTGTGAGATCAGTGACTGTCTTACGTGTCTGAGATACGTTTGATTTGATGGAAATGAAAATAATCCATTAATCCGAGTAGGAACCGAACGGAATAAAAACTAGCGACCTGGCTTTGCCCGCTTAATTTTATTATAATATATTATAGCCAAATTATACAAAATCATTATGTAACTGGCTTATGTGTTATTCTGATGTGATGTATAAGCTTTATTACTCTAAACTTTCATCTAAATCTGTTCAGTAGTTTTTGCATGAAAATGGAACAAACATCCTAACAAACTTTTACATTTATAACATAAGTAAGATAGCATATCCAAAATTTACCCAAAAACAACAGTTTATACAAAAGTAAATTTATTACAACGGTAATCGAAACCGCATTGGTTTATGCGATTTCAAATCTGAACTACTTTTGGTTTAATTTTGCGCTAATGCACTGAAATGGTGGTCGCATGCGGGAGCGGACCCGTCGTGCGGTTAACGAAATGCTATAGCAATTATATCATTTCAGACGTCGTCTGATGGTAGTTGGTTCGATTCCTACCTTGAGAAAAGTATGTATATATAAATTATTTTCTTTTTCCCGCTCTGGCAAGATAAAGCGTGGCTTTGAGTTTCGTCACAAAATACGTAACGTCTCGAAAATTGGGCGATGCGTGGGCGACAGTGTCATAACACTACGTTCTGCCTGCTTGCCTTGTAGCGGGATGCAGGATACGGATAAGGAAAAAAAAATAAACAAAACATGAGAGTCATTTTTTATAAATCAAACAAAACACTGACTTTCAAATATTTGTGAAATTCTCAACAATCACACTAAAAAAATTGTTCCCGACAAAAGTGAATGTAAATAACTGAATCGTTGCTGGCAGAATGTAAATGCAGCATTTCTGTTGTGATAGTGTACAACGATTAAAGGTTCCTACTACAGGTACTTCCTTAGAAACATTTTTTTTTGGTTTCACGCTCACGCTCTTATTTAGGGAAAATATTAAGGAACCTAGTGTTATCTTTATCTCTTTAAAATAGAGAGCACACATAAAAGTAAGAAAATCCTAGCTTTATTTTTTTTTATGAAATAATTCCTGTTAATAAAAGACTATATGATCACATAGTCGCGGCCGCGGGGGGATATCTGCCGTATTGTACATTAACCTATTTTTACAAGAGTTTTCAGAAGTTAATTATCAAAATTGGCTGCCAAATGTGAAAAGTTGTGAAATAAAGTTTTATGCACGGTTTAAAAGATGTAAATGGGTGAAATTTTCGTTGTTTTTGAGTGGATTAAACGGTGGAATGCTAAAGATTAATTGTATTTAATTATATGATTTTTTAGTTTCACGCTATATTCCGTATAAAATAGGGACAGAGGGAACCTACTGTCAAGGCAGTCGTTCCCTGATTTCTGCTCCAGACATTTATTTATATTTCGAGATATTGCATGTTGAGTGGCGGAACACAACGCCACCCTTTAGTCACTAAATTTCAAGGCTAGAAATTCTTCCTAATATTCTTAATAACGATTAGGTACAGCTGAACTAAGCCATCTTTTTTGCAAGGCCATAGTAAAAAGAACATAAAAGCTTATGTGACGATAGATTGGTACTAACCTGGGAACATAAAATACTGATTCAATAGCAAAGTAAGATTTGATGAATCTCATTGTTGCTTAATGAATCTAAAGTTATAAGGTACGGGTTTCATAATATGTAATTTTTTTAAATCTTTATTACTCAACAAAATAAATATAAATAGTCTAGTCGTTTTTGTTCCAGCCTCACGTTGCATCCCGCGTATAGAGAATGGAGAAAGAAAACTCAGTGTCAAGTCACTCAGACACACACACTTCCCCAGTTACCACCCAATTCTCGAGACATTGAGTTTAGAGTATCGAAACTGAATATTGCGACTGCGTGAACATGAATATAAACGAAATATACTTATTCCCCCTGGTGGGGATCGAACTTACTACCGTCGCGCTTATAGTTTAGTGTCATTTGGTGTATTAAATATATGCATGTCGTACAAAATTAGACACATTCAAGTCGTAGTGGCATTTGTTATTAATATGAAATCAAAATTACAAACTAACAGTAGATACGTATGAACTAATAAAATGAAATATGATCGACGTTAGTGAATAATTAATGTAGTATAAATAAGTAACAGCGCTCGCATGCGACCAAGTTATTAGTTTTGTTGCGTTATTTCAGCATTTGTTGACTTTTCATTACTTTCTGTACGACTATGTTGCAGCGTTAAATTACATGTCCGATAATAAATCCACATATTTGTGATACGGCGCGAATTCATTTTGAGCTTTTCGTTTAGCACGTTTTACTAAATTACTGAAATTTCATCGTAAGTAGCAGAAGTAGCAGCTGAAAACCACCCAACCTTAACCACTGCGCCATCCTCACCAAATGATACCATTATTATACCGGTATTAGAAAACTCAATTTATTAAAGCCGTATAACAATAACATGTCAATATAATGAAAACATAAATCCGACACAATGCGACATTCACCGCGGACGTCAATTTCAATTAGTACAGCTATTAAAATGCGAGCGTATAGTACAGAGACAGACTACGGTCGGTTAGAATTTTAGAGTTCGATTTATTTTTGGTTAATCAGTTTTAGCGGTGAAATTAAAATTATTTCTTGTTTTGTATGTCCGTAGAGGTTAGACTAAACTGGGTAAAACTGAATGACCAATATTATTTTAAATAAATTTTGGATTCAGGTCCGTGTTTATAAATTGTTCTCAACTTTAAGAGTGCTCTTCAGAAGCCATTTTTTTTAAAAAAGTGTCTTATAATCAATTGATGCAATTGAGCTAAGAGTGGTATGAATTTCCCATCTAACGGCAGTATCTACTATCTCATAAAGTAGAGAAAGTACTACGAGACGCAATCTGAATCTCTTTTTTTCTTAACTACTACTACTTTTCAAGTAAAATTTGAACAGGAAAAAAATTGCTCAACCACAATACCATAGATCACATGCGTAAACGCTTTAAAATCCCATCCCCAAATAAATCGGTCCATTGACAGCCTCTTAATTCAATCATTCAACATTCATCCGTCCGTTCACCTCTGACCGCGCGTCTAATTTAATTTGTAAGCGAGATCAACTCCGCCTTCCACTTGATTTATACGCGCTACGTACTATGTCGTGATATTTGGTACTATGTTATTGTATGAGCGTGTATCATTATTTCTGCTACAGTTGTATAATAATAATTTATCGCTGTAATTCGTAATTAAAATTTGGGGTTTAATTACCTTTGCTAATTAACTCTAACTAGACTAGTGTTGTAGTTGGTGTGTTGAAATGTAACGTAAGTTTTTCCTCTTTTCGTTGAGTCTCAAAGTCCCGATTCATTTTTATGAACTAAGTTCAGATCATCGGATCTGACATCTCTCTGCCGACCCTGCCATGTGCGGGGAACACCGTGGACCTCCACGTTATATTATAGCTCGAAGTGGACAGCAACGTTATACCTGCTCATCGGATTAGCGCGCGTTATTGTAATGTATTGCGATTTTACTCTAATCTTTATTGAACTACGTTTTGAGGAAAATGGGGGTTCATTTACATTTGTGTGGATATACTACTCTTCTGTTAACGCTTGTTGGGGAAAGTAAGTAAGTATTAAAGTTAACTAGACTGTAAACGACGGTTGTAGTTCGATTCCTACTCGGAAGAATGAAACAGCTTTTTGCATTTCTCCGCTCAGATAGGAAAACAACCACTGAGCTCCGCTACTCAACATAAAATATCAAACAATTGGCCATTAAGTGGCAAACAGATTGTCTTAACTTGTTTTCCTCTGCCTACTTTGCAGTACCTAGACGAGATACTTCGAGAATCTGAAAAAAAAAACCTTGGTTTTCACCAAGTGGAAAGAATCCGAAGTAAAATGTACACTGTTCTTCGACTTTCTTCCAATTGTAGTAATTCTTATTCTCTTTCTTCCATTTTATCATTGCATTATACCGAAAAAGTGCGAAAGAAAAAGAAGCGAGCTGGATTAACAAATAATTTTACAGAAAATTAAACCTACAACCATCTTGTTTCAAACAAAACCATAATCAATTTGCTACAGAAATTTGCTATAGAATTAGCATTTATTGGATTAGCGAGCGGTATTGCAATGTACGGTCTAATCTTTATTGAAGGTAGCTGTTTCAGGTAAATTGTGTAAACATTGACTTTTATTGTGATTTCGGTTTACAAACCATGTGGTGTAAAAATATTTAATACGTATAAGAATATTCCTCACGAAAAATGTATAAGTTTTTATGTTCATGGCATAGTTCAGGTAAATGTGTGTAATTAATTGAACATGGCGCGGCGTTCAACTCCATTACTCCACACGCAATGAGTGCTGTTGTGGGTTCGATTCCCACTGGGGAAATATGCTATTTCAAGTCCCTCGCTCTGATGAGAACACAAAGCACGACGTTGCGTTTTTTCACTCAACATGCAGTTTCAAAAATTGCGATGGTAAGTGAGAAACGAAGTGTCTTAATATTAGGTTCCCTTTGCCAGTTGTATAGTGGTAATAGAAACCACCATTTACCAACACCACCGCTTACAGTCCGGCTTAATTTTCGAAAAATTGTATGTTTTGGAGTTCAACGCCGCGCTTCTCCTTGTTACCAGATCGAGGAAATGAAAATTATTACTTCATAAATTATTCGTTATAGTCAGTAGATTTTTTTCTTTAATTATGCAACTGCATTAACAGACACAAAAATCTAAATTAATATTAATAAAAAACCAAGTATTTTTTATTCAGTTAGGCCATTACAAGCACTTTGAATCGCCAATTTACATAGTGTCAGTAGTCTGACACTACTGACATATCTAAGTTAATTGGCACTACCACGTTAGACGATAAATATCAAAGATTGTAATATAAATATTTCATCACACTTTTCTGCACAATTTATATTTTTTATTAAATATTGAAATAAACAAAGTCGTAGAATGATGTTTTTATCTCAAAATTCTTTAAAAATAATTTCAGTGGAAAACATTTTTCAGATATTTCATAATTTTATTCTGTTATTTGATTTGCCTTTTTATGGAAAATATTTTAAATTTTAAACTTAAATAAAAACGCAATATAAAATATATTTAAAAAAAAAATCTTATTTAAATTGTAGGGCGACGCTGTTTCTCGCACCTAGTATTGAGGCTCTGTTCCCCACGCACCGCCCAATTTTCGAGATCTTGTGTGTTGAGTAGCGGAAGTAAACGTCGCGTTATGTCTTGTTACCAGAGCGAGAAAATCATAAATCCCCCAAATAGAAATCGAACTCACCGCCGCGTACACAATCAAGCGTTATATATACCGCTGCGCCGATAGTACATTATAACCATATAAAAATATTTGAAATACACTTAAAATTGAGAGTCCGTTTCAAACATATATAAGCTCTAAATCAAACAAAACCGGATAGTAAATCTTGTCAAAGTGAAATTCGCTGAGCCAGCGCCGGCCTCGTAATGTTGTCCTGCTGTCTTATAAATTGGGGTCACACCGCCTTGACTTACGTTACGGGAGGCAGGCAAGGATGTACCAACGTGGTACATTTTGGGGAAATGTAGTTTTAATCTTATGTATTTTTGGATGTATGTATGTATAAATTTTTGTAATAATAAGTATTACGGCAACGGTTCTAGATTCGATTCCCCCTGAGAGAAAGAATTATTTTTGTTTCTTTTCCTCGATTTGTTTGTGGTCGGTCGGTTGGTTGAATGGTTCAGAAATTGGGTGGAAAATAGAGAACAGAGAGTCTTATCTCTAAATTTTCTTCGTCTAGTGCTACATATCAAACTATTTTATTTTCCTCGATGAAACGTTTATTTGCCTTTTTCTTCTTAGACCTCGAAGAATCAAACATATGTTTTACAAATTTTTGATAAATTCTTAAACCAATGTAAATTTATTAATTCAAGCTACAGAAAGAGGAGAATGTTTAGATTTAGAATGTAAATAATTCATAACTAAACATTTCCCCGAAAAGGGATCGAATTCTTAAGCACCACGTTCACAGCGCTTCTACGTCGACAGTATCATATTAAAATTCTAATTATAATGAAAGTTATTAACACTATTAAGTAATATGCTCTCCCACCACGTAGAGACTGAGCGTCGACTCAATCAGGGTAATTCGGTCACTCACGATATTGGGAAGCGATGGACGATAAATGATCTTAAAGCTATATGTATACTGTTTATTATAGTAATTATAATATATTAGCTCACGCTGTACACCGCCCATAGCAGTAGAGTAGGCAGAGGGACCCTGGGAACCTAGTATTAAGACACTTCTGTTCAAATCAAATCAAATCAAAAACACTTTATTGCACAAAGAAAATACAATTAAATTTGTAATTTTGATACAGTGCATAGGCGGCCTTACCACTATAAGTGATCTGTTCTGTTCCCCACTTTCCGTCAAATTCTGAGGCATTGCGTTTTGAGTGGCAGAACTCAACGCCGTGAATATTTCATGTCCTCGAGTTTGAATCGAAGAAATGAAATGTTTAATTAATAAAATGTATTATTTTTATATATAATAAAGGATTCGATATTAAAAATATATATACATATGTATATATTTCCACGCGATGTATATTTTACAACACTCTGTGGCAGTGCCTGGGGAACAGAGTGTCTTAACGCTACGCGATTTATGAAATTTTAGTTTTAAATCTAAAATAATATATAAAATTATATAGATATAAAATGGTGTGGCAAGTGGCAGGCTACTTTTCTAAACGATATTTTTCTTTTACACGTAATATTAGACAAGTTTTGAAGATGACACTTATTTATATAAGTAATTAACTATTGAACAAAGAGGTCAGCCTTCATGGCTTTGCAGATTTTCAAAGGCTATCGAAGTACCACTTTGCATCTACACTGCTCTCTGCTCGTCCGAGCGTAAGACCACAAGTCTCGTCAAAGCTCGACTCATCTTAAATTTAACTAATGGACAGAGTGATGAAGTTGCCAATATCCCAATACTAACTAGTAGCAAAATGTTCATTTAACATGATTCCTAATTATTTGTCATTGTTTTTGTTTGACAGGTCTCCTTTTAAGACATTCCATTCTCCACTTTCCGCCCAATTTCCAAAATATTGTGCTTCGAGTGTAACGCAACTCGTTTTATTTTCAAATTCAAAATAAATTAAATATCATAAAGTTTCTACTAGATAGGCATTGAACTCACGATCTTCACGCTTATACTCATATACTATTGCACTGCGTCTGAATTACCTATTTAAAGTATCAGAAACGATATTATACCCAATATTATGAAACCATATTGAAGCACTGTAATAAGCAATGAAACGAAATTGAATTACACAAATGAAAGTTTATAGTTCTGTTTATTAACTGTTTTATTTGAGTCTACGTTCAATGCTACGAGTACGTACGGTGCGAGTGTCATATTAGTCTAAAGTCGCACTATAAATATGACCTCTCCTAGATTTTGTTAGAATTTTGTATATATTTTTTTATTAGCTTCACGCTGTATCCTGCACATTGCAGAGTAGCCAGAGAGAATGAATGAACAAAGGAATGTTAGTAATAAATATATGTATAATTTTTGTTCTTAAAATTGATAATTCTGTAGCAGGTAAACAGTATATGACTGTCAACGTTATGGTTGTGTAACGTACACCTAAACACACACATCTAAAATATCTTAAGATCTGGTATTAGGTTCACGTTTTTTTTAAAAGTCCTTGCAAGGAAATAATTATATTTAAAATATAATGTTTATTTCTTCACTCTGTAATTTTACGCTTTTCCCGCACATAGCACGGTAGTGTGTGCCTAATGCTAAGACCATTATTCCCGCATCACCTTCCTTTTGAGTCACTGTTTGTTTAATTTTTAAATATGAAAATCTTTATCTTGCAAAGGGAATCCACAACCGTCGCGTTTTCCACTGCACCACGACTACCGCAGTCTCAAATTTAATTATACATTTAAATAAAAAGCAATTAACCTATAAATTAACTTACTAGAAATATATACAAAGAACCAGATATTATCGTTTGCATTATTTACAATGGCCATTGTACACAATGCCCGTATAAGCTCTGCCTATTAAAATGTATTACGCTCGATATAAAATCGCATCATTTATCAACGAGACCGTCGCGGCGTCGTTTGAACCTAAATTTTGAATAATAAGGGTTGCTACGTAATGAGCTTACGTCAGTTTTGAAATCATTTTTAAATTTATGTTTTTTACGCTTTTTCCTGCTTAGCAGAGTATACTAGTGTAAAGATTCTCCGTTCGTCTCTTTCAGCCTAATTTTTAAAACATTATATATTTACAGAACTCAATTTATTGTCAGAACAAGGAAATGAATATAATTCTTTTCCCCAAGTGAAAATTATATCCGCAACCGTTGCATGTACTCTCAGACGGTACATCGATCTCGTCGATATTGTTATAAAATAATATTCCAATAATACTACCAGTAATATAACAAAAGAGTCTATTTCATAACAATCGCTTGAAAAGTAAATGAGAGAGCGCGGCTCCGTTTTACTATAAACATTAATATTTATATTTTCCTTTAACAAATGAATAATTTAACATGAATTTAGTTGTGGTACTAATTTTCACTTGTCCGTGCAAAGCTTGAACGCTATTGTAACATCTTCCTATAAAACTGACTCTACTGAAATTTTACAGTTACAGTTCCCCATTTGTGGCATTTTATGTAATATGACGATTCAAAAGTGTTAGTCGATTATAGATGGAGTTACCAATTTAAAGAAAATATACATTCGGCATTGAAAAATATATTATTAATATTAAATATTTCGTATTCAATGGCTGGATTAAACGCCGCGTTTCTTTTTCAGAATCAATCAATCAATCAGAATCGAACTCAGAACCTCTGTGTGTACTTAAAAATAATTCTCCACGCTACGATTGTTAAAAATACTTTAGATTATCAAGAACAATTTAAATTTATATGATGAAAGCGTAAAATAGTTGATAAAGGTCAATTTTAATTAAAACCGAAACTAAGGCTTTTAGGTTACAGAATATTCAAATGTTTGCGTGAATTGATATGAGGACGCCACCAAGGCTGTATTTTATTGGACTCGATTGTTATTGGCGTTTCTTAATTTTGATAGGTAGAACACTACTACACACAAAAAGTGGATGGTGCAGTGATTCATCACTAAATTTCCTTGTTCATGATATAGAAGATGCTTATACATTATCTCTACTTCTATGAGTATATTTAAGCTCGTTTGGTAAAGCGGAGTTATGTCAGGAGCTTATGCTTTTAATTAAAAATTTCTGACTTCTATAGATACACTATTTATGAAGGCCAAGGCTATATGTATCTGCGGCCGGAGCTACTTCGGGTACTTGGAACACAGCTACCACGAGCGTGCACAGCAAGCAGTTATATCTATTTGAACGCAGGGACGAAGCTGGATGTAAAAGTTAATCTTACTATAAATAAGCATTGGGGTTTTAATTTTTTAATTTAATGAATACCGCGGGCAAATATTAGTTATTGTGAAAAATATGCAACTTTTGATCATTGCCCATATTAAATAAGTTCACACGTAAACTATAAATTAGGTGACATATTCCGGTAACTAATTATAACGGCGTTATCTGCCCTTTCAGGCCGCTAAAGCCCGAGAGAGCTCACTTGAATTAATGCTGGAAATTATTGCCATAGGAAAGTGGGGTTCCTTATAGAAGGTTACGGAACCATCTCAATAAATTATTTTTGTGTGCTTTTTACTTTTCACTTACTTTATGTATAATGCAAGGAATACTATGTTAGTATATTATTAAGTTGCTTTAAGCCGAACGTGTAAAACTTGGAACAAAGCGGGACTCGCACACGCACCTCGAGAAATCCACCCAGACGCTCTGACCAATAAGCCATACGTCCTTGTCATGCTACGAGTACATCAAAATTCTTATACGCTTCCTTCAACTTATTTATGTTAATAGCATCTCTGTAGACAATCTTTTACAAATAATCTCAATCTTGATACAACTCGTAGTTGCGTCACGTTAACACAGTTAAAATACGGATAATTAAATAAACTACAAATAAAAGAATCCCTACAAATGCGTGTCTCACTCGTACTTGACCGGATTTTTTACAATTGAATGATAGCAAGAGTTGTCAGCTAATGTACTTAATCCCATATTAATTGAGGTATTTTTGTCGTTTTTACGAAATCCGTAAAGATTTATTAGTTGCCCTCTCTCCTTCTCTCTGCCTATTTTGCTAAGCAAAATTATAATATAAAAGTGATTAAATAAATTACTATTATTTCTACTTTAACTTCAATAAGATGACTGTTAATATCGTTGTTTATAGATTTGATCCCCCCAAGGCTCAATTAATTATTTCCATATTATAGTAAATCTAAGTGCAGCGTTGAGTTCCACCATTCAACACGCAATATCTCAAATCTCTCTCAATTATGGAGATGGAGATTGATTATTGTTACAATAAAACTAAACCTAGTTTCTCTCAGCCTACTCTGCTCTGCACGAAGAATCATAAAGCTGACAATAGAGACAACAGACAGAATATTCCTTTCTCTACATTGAATACACAACACACTCTCAAAATGCAGTAAAACCAAACTGTTACTCGTCGAAACCTAAATTTATACGAATACAGTACAAAACTAAGCCGATTTCATGTTAGACGACAATGGATAGGCCGACTGTAGTCTATCTATATACTCGTAGAACAATTCGATAGAGTCCATGCATCGAATGTTTTGTCATATTAACGTGGATTTGAATAATTAAATTGTATTGTAGAGTTTATATTAATACGTTATTTGTATTTTTTTTAGCATGAAAGGGAACATTATGATAAGTCACTCCGTAATCTACTTTCTCCTCGAAAAATTAAATTATATCCTGTTGGACAGTGGAAATTAATGAATTGTTTTGTATAATGAGACTAAATAATATTATTAATATACGTATTTTCCTAGTTTAGAGATTTTTTTATTTCCCCGCTCTGACACAGGAGACGCGTCTTTTATTTTCATCACTCATCGCGTGAGGAAAGAAGTGTCTGAACACTAGATTCCCCATACCCACCATACTATGCGGAAGCTCTAACACAAATCAAAACTAGAATATATATCTCAAATAGAACTAATTCATTACAGATTTAATATCGAAATCATTTAATTGTAAGGGATGCTGGATACATCAATCTTGAGTTGGGATTATCCGCTAATAAATACATTGCAAGTATTAGGATAATGGATAAGTTGGCGATACAAAGTGATCGATATCTTGTATTGAGATGAAGAACTTTTATTCTATTTGTTTAAATGTAGGTGTTTGGTTTACTGTTTACAAGTATTTAAACATGAGAAAGAAAACAAATTTTCACTTTTGATCTTAAACAATGGGAGACAGAAACTAATAATATTATTACACAAATGAACATCTACATGAAGGTTTCTCACGCCCAACCAGGACCTGGCTGGACCTATTCCAGTTAAATTTGGCAACCAATACAACTCTACAAATGGATTACCTTATATTTTAAAAACATTTGAAGCTTATAAATTATTTATACTAAAAATGACTAAAATATTCTTAAAGTTTTATCAAGAGGATTGTTGAATTAATGCAATTAGCTTACAACATATATACGTAGTGCCACGCAACGTGTACCCAGGTATATACATATATAAGAAGTTAAAAAGTAATATAATAACATAATAACATAATTATAATTTTATTTGCTAGAACTTTAAAACGTGAACTGGGAATTTCTTTTTTTTCCTATTTCCGTAGGAGAAATGCTACACTACGTAAAATTCAATTTTCAAGTTTCTGTGTACTGTAGTTACGTATATGCGTTGTCTGTCACTCAATAAAGGAAGGAGTATACTCGTATGTAGATATATAGTAGGTCTACTTGTGTTAAGGAATTATGAGGGTGTAACGAAATTGTCGAATTTTGTACAGTAATAGCTCTTAGTCGCGGCCTTGGTTTCGGAGAGAGAAACATATCACACTGTTTAGTTATTTATTATTAAAAGCTTTTATTTAACTTGCAATGTATGTATGTGGGTTCGGGTGAAATCTTAGAGCTCAATTTTGAAGTAGATATCGTCAACCGATTGAGCTGAAATTTTGTATACACGTTTACTTTGGATGACAATGCACGATAAAATATGTGACGTCA
>JAKRZM010001191.1:253962-268985 GCA_036379175.1 Heliconius cydno galanthus | reverse complement strand
ACGATTGCAGCGGCTTCCAAGAGGCACAGGGTTAAGTTCCGTGACTTATTTGTGGAGTGGGAAGGTGTACTACCTACGACATTACTTTCTCAATCATGGGTAGACCGAACTCAGAGCTATTGTTATACTAAGCAGATCCAATAGCAATCACTTCAATCTGAATGGATTTCTACGTGAAACCATAGAAGATTATACCCTAAAGCTTCCTATTGTTAATATGACTCTAATGGCACTATTCTGTCATTTAAATCAAAAATACTCGTATACGTATGTTGTAACTTCGCGCTTTCTCCCGCACAGCTTCATCGTGTAACGTGTTGAGTTCCGCCACTCAACACATTTTTTATTATTATCACAGTGAAGAAATTCAAATAATTCACTCCCTCAAAGGGGAATCGAACCTACAACCGTTTCATTTGCCTTCATTTTATCGTTCTTTCGACCAATCTCATCACAAGGTACAAAACTACAATACTTCCCCGCCAAAGTCCACCCTCACCCTCGCAAAGATTACGTTTTCCTCGATCAAATCAAATTGTCTCAGTCTGCTTCACCCGGGAGTCAAATCGGGGCCGTTATTGTACTAATGCCCCATGTCCTTATCCGCTATCCAATTTACGATATTGTGATCGGCTTAATGAATAAATGGTAGCTTATACAATGTGTCAGGCTGACTTGTCACTTCACAATATCTTTTATTTCACATTGTTCTAACGCACGCGCATGCTTCTTCTCCGCATAGCAGGGTAGACAAAAGGAACCTAATGTTAAGACACTCTTCTAGTGCGTGCTCTCTAGCGGTGGAAGTCAACGTTGCGTTTTGCTTATAGAGCTGGATAATGAAAACAATTGAACTATAAAATCATTTCCACGACAGGTTCCAAACCCACAAGTACGGTATTTACGCTACGACGGCCCTCTTTAGTTTACACATTATATTTTTTGATAAATCTTAATTAACATAATTAATTGAAATATTGTTGTCCACGATAAAATATTCGCTTAAATTTAAATAACTTGTATACAAATGTCGATGTATTAATTATTTATACAAACATATGAAGTCGTGCGGAAAGTGTTTTTGATATAATTGTAATATGAATATTTATTCTCTCTAAAGTGGTAGCAGCGACACAGCGTCTCTAATTGTAAAGGATGATTGGGTTCGATTACTACTGGAGAATTAATTTATTTTCATTTCCCCGCTCTGGTAGAAAAATCAAGAAGATAAGTCGCGTCAGTCGACAAGTTTTCTCAAATTTCTACGGAAAATAGAGAACGCAATGCGTTGATACTAGGTAAGTATCCTCTACCAACCCTGCTATTCTAAAATTATGAAGTTAAAGAAAATATTATAAGGCTTAGTGTGTATTTAGATGAACGCACTAAGAAAAAATATTTTTGAGGAAAATTTATCGAGGAAGGCTAGGCTATATTATATCACGTTAATTTTAGACGTACACCACTGTATCGGCGTTCAGAGTAATCTCGGGCACTCTAAATATGTCATGCTTAAAAATTAATTCAAAACAATTCCATTCGACCGCGACATTTGTCGGTAATAGATAGTTGGAGATAAAACGTGATCTAAAGAATATGTTTTAATGCTAGAAGCGTTCCTTATTCTTTCTGAACCAAATCTCAATCTGTAACTAACACGTATTCTTAAAAATCGGTTGAAAACAAAAGAAGGGGTCACGTATATAAGGGGTGATAAAAAGATCGTCACCATGTTTAAGTAATGTTGCCATAAAATACCCTAAGGCCGATACGTGAGGGGTATTTATTGTATTTTTGCGATAAAATGTCTTTATATTTCTTAGGGACCTTTTGTTCTCAGAGAGATGCTATCTGTTTAGTATCGTTCAATTTTTAGAACTTCTGGTTATCGATCGACTCTCTCTCTCCACTAGGGATAAATCGTGATTTTTTTTTAATTTAATTTATATTTTAAATATAAATATTTCCTTTAAAATGGATAACGTGAATATTTTTTTATAATTAAAACGTAATGCATAGTTGGAATGAGATCGTTATTTCTGTAATGGCCGTTGGCAATTTTCAGAACCGATGTCCATATTATAATATAAATTTCTAATAAAAGTATTATATTAAACTTGTTAAAAGATAAATGTATGTAGCTAGAATGTTATATCAATATGGTTATCTTGTGCTGCTATATATGTATTGAAAAAAGCTTAAGGCTCCATAGGATGACATTACTGGTGTAACCCACTATGACCGCAGACACTCACATCTGTGGGTATACGCCTCACGTTGTACGCCGCGAAGAGCAGGGTACGCAGAGGGAATCCAATGTTAAGACTTATTTTCGGATTCTGAAGGATTCCGTAATAATTAGCTATAAGTTAGTTTTTTCATAAGCTTTTTTAGCTAAATTCCTTTTCTAAAAGTATACAACAGTGTTCTGAGCACATTTTAAGTTATTTATGTTGGTCCTTGAAGCGAGACGTATAAATCAAGTTGAAGTGACAACTTGGCGTGTACTGAAACTTAGCGCTACTTAGAAAGCGCTCAGATGGCACTTTACTTACTACCTATATCTATGGAATGTCTCTAATTTTTGTTCTTTTGGAGAAAACAGAGAGTTTTGCGTCTTTACTTTATAGATCCATTTTAATATTCGTATTATTAAAAAAATACACTATTTGAGCAGTATAAAATTATTAATACCATTAATGAAGAAATATTATCGAAAAAATAGTACATTATTGTTTTTTTTTTTCTATTTTCATTGTTACGAAGGTCGAAGTGAGTAAAGATTGTTGAGCGAAACGAATGCGGGTTATGAAGCGAAGCGTAGGCAAGGATACCCTCTATAATCTATAAATGAATGATAAGTAAATTTAGTGAGAACACCGGTGACCTTTGTGCAAAATCTGATATTGAAGGAAGGTCACGTACGAAGTATAAGGCCTTCCTGAAGGACAATTTCGAGGTCATATTAAGTAGTAGATAAATATTTTCGAAACATAATGTAATCTTCATAATAATTATAGAAACATATTACTTCCGTTGTTAAGTGACTCACAGACAACAAGAGATAATCGCAACTACTTAGTTTCTCGAGAGGCTATCGTATACAAATCTCATAGTCTGAAGGGACAAAATTACGTCGAGCTTCATACGATTTATCGAGCAATTTTTATGGTAAATATTGCAATTTTTAATTTTTATGATTTTTTAATCTTCATTTATCGAGTAAGAGAGACCTAGCGTTAACGCCGCGCCTTGCTACTAGAGCGACGAAATGAAATAATTCATTACCCCAAGTGGGAATCTAACTCACAACAATTACATTCACATGCTGTACCGCTGCGCAGGCGCAGGAACATTGTAAATCGCGAACGGTCGTTGTAAATTGGGATATCGTTTGTAAACGCGACGGTAGCGGGTTCGACCTTATCTAATGATTATCTTTACATATCTGGTAGACAAAGCGCGGGGTTGAGTTTTGTAATATTAATGTCTTCTAAAATTGGGCGGTGTATGGAAAACAGAGTGTCTTAACGCTGTCCATCTTATTACACGGGAAAAAGCGAGAAGCTGCTTTTCTTTTCTAAACGAAATTCCATATTTAGTATTGGATAACGTACTAAGATTTCAATACACGTTTTAATAATAATATATATCCTTAAAGATAAGTATTTAACCAAGTTAAATTTTAACAGTAAATTTTTAACTTAAAGTTTAACTTAGCCACAAAAGACACAAGTCTCGTTGTCCTCTTTATATGGATCGCAAACGTTTTATAGATAACTTCTAAACTAGATTAGTGCTAGAAAAGTGGTGAACAGAACATAGTCATGTAGCTTCCAATAGAAAAGTTTTTTTTCGAAATATTATGTCAATGCTTTTTAAGTTTTTATATCTTCATTTCCTGAGACTGTAAATGCTTTGATTGTGGATTCGATTCCCATNTTATTAATACCATTAATGAAGAAATATTATCGAAAAAATAGTACATTATTGTTTTTTTTTTTTCTATTTTCATTGTTACGAAGGGCGAAGTGAGTAAAGATTGTTGAGCGAAACGAATGCGGGTCATGAAGCGAAGCGTAGGCAAGGATACCCTCTATAATCTATAAATGAATGATAAGTAAATTTAGTGAGAACACCGGTGACCTTTGTGCAAAATCTGATATTGAAGGAAGGTCACGTACGAAGTATAAGGCCTTCCTGAAGGACAATTTCGAGGTCATATTAAGTAGTAGATAAATATTTTCGAAACATAATGTAATCTTCATATATGATTTTCTGTTTTTGAGTGATAATTATAGAAACATATTACTTCCGTTGTTAAGTGACTTACAGACAACAAGAGACAATCGCAACTACTTAGTTTCTCGAGAGGCTCTCGTATACAAATTTCATAGTCTGAAGGGACAAAATTAGGTCGAGCTTCATACGATTTATCGAGCAATTTTTATGGCAAATATTGCAATTTTTAATTTTTATGATTTTTTAATCTTCATTTATCTAGTAAGATGCGTTAGCGTTAACGCCGCGCCTTGCTACTAGAGCGACGAAATGAAATAATTCATTACCCCAAGTGGGAGTCTAACTCGCAACAATTACATTCACATGCTGTACCGCTGCGCCAGTATGGACTGAATTTATTATGTAAATTTATATGAGTTTATTTTATTCAATAAGAAATATTTTCAAAATTAATGCCTTTTAAGGAACATTGTAAATCGCGAACGGTCGTTGTAAATTGGGATATCGTTTGTAAACGCGACGGTAGCGGGTTCGACCTTATCTAATGATTATCTTTACATATCATATCTTATCGTCTTCGAAAATTGGGCGGTATGTGGAAAACAGAGTGACTTAACGCTGTCCATCTTATTACATGGGAAAAAGCGAGAAGCTGCTTTTCTTTTCTAAACGAAATACCATATTTAGTATTGGATAACGTACTAAGATTTCAATACACGTTTTAATCTATATATATAAAATCGAAAGGTCACTCACTCATCACGAAATCTCAGAAACTACAAGTGCTAGGAATCTCAAATTTTGCATAGGAGTCACTTATAGGACGTAGGTGCTCGCTAAGACGGGAATTTGCAATATTCGACTTCTAAGGGGTTGTTTTTGGGGTCGAAAGTTTGTATGAAACTTCGTTACTACAAATGCTAGGAGTCTCAAATTTTGCATAGATGTCACTAGGACGTAGTCATGGAGACAGAAATTAATAATAACATAGTTCACGCGGGTGAAACCGCGAGCGGGCCGCTAGTAATAATATATATCCTTAAAGATAAGTATTTAACCAAGTTAAATTTTAACAGTAAATATTTAACTTAAAGTTTAACTTAGCCACAAAAGACACAAGTCTCGTTGTCCTCTTTATATGGATCGAAAACGTTTCATAGATAACTTCTAAACTAGATTAGTGCTAGAAAAGTGGTGAGTGACAGAACATAGTCATGTAGCTTCCAATAGAAAAGTTTTTTTTCGAAATATTATGTCAATGCTTTTTAAGTTTAAGTAGTACCTGAGGCTGTAAATGCTTTGATTGTGGATTCGATTCCCATTCGTATGAATGAATTATATCTTGCTCTGGTAAGAGGACGAAGAGTGGCATTAAGTTCCGCCACTCCACATCCAATATTTCAAAAATGGGCAGTGCTCGGGGAGCGGTTCCCTCTATATACAGGATACAGTGTTAGGTTAAAAACAATAGAACGAATTCTCTTACACAATACATAGGAAAACATCAAACTCCCGACCCTTACAAATAAATCTAGATGCCGACATTAAGCCCAAGGATCTATTTAAGTGTCATTTGGATCAACCGATTGAGACGGGCTGTAAATAAGGCGATCTTATAAGGAGGGGAGAAGTTTTTGTACAGAACACTTTGCTTCAATAAACGTTCTATAACTAAATCCAATAAGAGAACGGTTAAGAAATTTGTGAGTGGTAGGTTGTGGGTTTGATTCTCACTCGTGGATATTAATTATCTTCATATCTCTGGCTATAAAAGGCGTCAAGTTCTAGCACTCAACTAGTTTAAAATTTAATCTTTAATTAAAATAAAGCAGAGAGATTAATAGGAATCAAATCGACAACTACTGGGTTTTCAATTAGAATATACTAAGGCCTTAATTTAATAGAACTGGACCATTAATTTCTTAATCTTCATAACCTTAGAATATTATGAAATAACTTCTCTACCTAACCTACTAAAAAGGGTATATCCTTACCATACTAAAAGATATAGGCAAAGTATCCAACATAATGTCTAACAAGTATTCGATAAAATCAAATTGTTCGCAGTAGCTATACTGTTAGTAGAAGAAGGATCTCGGAGCATGGAGCATGGGGGTGAGATTACGCGTAACGTGTCGAAATGAATCATCGCAGATAAAGTGACGTCAGCGAGTTTTTATAGAGGGTAGCTGGTCGGTGATTACTTTATCCTGGGGGTTCCACAAATATTCCTTGGCCTTTTCTTCCTACTATATCCTGCATATAGAGTGTTTTAAGACACTTCATTCCTCACTCACATCCCACTCCACAGGGACCATCGTAGCATAGAACATGTTTTTTTGGGACTAGTCCTTAAAAAACATTTTACGTAAGCTACATTAAAAAACTTTTGTTTATCTTCACACTGTATCCCGCAAATAGCAGGATAGACAGGGAACCTAAATGGTGTTAAGACGCTCTGTCCTTAACGCACCGCCCAAGTTTCTAGATTTTGCATGTTGAGTGACAGAACTCAACGCCAAAATTTGTTATATTACGACAGCGACGAAATAAAAATAATTATTTCCTCCAAGTGGAAATCGAACCGATAACCGTCGTGCTTACAGTCAGAGTTACCTGTGTGCTTAGAATATTATTTCGACTTCTTTAAGATTCTTACGTTGTGTAGATAATAAGGCGACTGTTAATTAAATTGAAAATAAAGAATATTTGAATTAAAAGAAGTATAATATATAGTTTCTTCCATTAATATTTTATTTTTCTGATATACAAATTGCTTAAGATGTTTTTGTAAAATTTGAGTTTATTATTTTATTAAAGAAAAACGATTATGTTACAAAATTTCTTTTAAAGACATTTAAGAAAATTTTGTGAAGATGAGGAAAAATATTCTTAATATGATAACTTGTAAATAAAATTATTTGCATTTTGTATCAGAAATTTGAGGTCCATTCAAAATTTCTGAACACTAGATGTAAGTGCTTTTACTTATTATTTATACAAACTTTAACTTAAAATACGCTGACGACAATAAAGAATACAATCAAGGCGAAAAATAGTAAATATATCGAATTACTTTGGAGCCTGAACGGCCTTTGTCTAGAGACGTGACCTAATTTACAAGAAACATCCTATTTCTGTCCACTATAACACGTGCCCTCCATTTAGGGGAAAATAGTCTAAAATACCTTCAAAATAGAGTTTGGTAGAGATGCAAACAAAGTTTGGCCAATCTGATTGGATATAGCGGACCTAAACCCAATTGGGCCATTAGAATTTCAACTTTATTATTATTAGCGTTAAGATTGATTTGACATGCGGAAAATTTGGTACATTTTCTTCCGATCCAAGAATTGGTGGGTATCAGTTGAAAATACCGATTGTAGAGTCTACGCTTGTTGCAATAAAAACTATTGTGTCAGCAAATTTTGGATAAAGCACTTGGTTTCAATCATTCGCAGCATTCCGGATATCTTTCTCGATATCTATCAGGGTTCCTTGAGTTTGAGACATTGACGTAGGTCATTCTATCCTCCTCTGTTAGGAATACGTAATTCCAAAAAAAAACGTAAAGCGTTTTGCTTATCTTGATTTATTGGATTTCTATGGAAATGAGGATAAATTTTAAGATTTTTCTTCAACTTCCATCGCTCGGTGGACTTTTTCCGCTTTTGCAGTGTGTTTTTTTTCTGTGAAATTATAAAGGCAATTTTAAAGTACAGCTTTTTCTTAGTTTCCGAGTGGTTGGCCGCTTGTAATTTTCTTTATAGATAAACGTATAATGATATTATGAGAAAAATGTTTCGATTTATAATTTGTTTCATTTACTTTTAACACTATTTCTACATTATATTGTTAAATATAATAATTAACGTTCTGAATGTGAGTAAACTGAGAAAAAAGTTATAGATTAAGTTCCGATTGTTTTGCCAATTATTTTGGCTTAACAATTTCACCTGCACACAGCCCGAGTGACACGTGCAACTTAACGCCGCGCTTTATATACCACATTATTATTATTAATTATATTGATTTATTTACATTAATTACATTTCCTTGCTTTGGTAACGAAGTAAAGTGTAGCGTTAAGTTTCAACACGCAATGCTCCAAAAGTTCGGCGAAAAGTGGGGAACGAAAGTGTCTCAATGGGAAAGAGAATGTGTTAACTCTAGATTCCATAATGTGAACGAAAAACTAATATTCCCCCGACTAGAAATTAAAATCACGACGGCCTCAACTCGGTCTGAAATAAAAATCATTTATTATTTCATTATTAATTGATAAGTGTAATATAGCATCTATATGCTATATTACACTTAACTTTTTTTGAACTGCTGTCAATTTATTAATATTTATAGGAATATTAATTCCTATGAATATTAATAAATTGACAGCAGTTCAAAACTTTTCTAATAATAGTACATAAGAATTTAAAACCCAATCTCAGACATTTCTTTTTACAAAGCTCACACAGACTCTTATTTCCAAAGTCTTACATTCTTTTGTTAGTGTTATACTGAAATTAAAAGCTTATACTATTGTTTCTAACTTAATATGTATGTTGTAGTAAAGCAGGATAGAAACTTAGTGTTAAGATACTCCGTTCTCCACTTTCCAACCAATTTTAGAAATATTGCGTAAGCCTTTGTCTCGTTACCAGAGCGAAAATAATTTATAGTGTATTCGATAAATGTATTTCCACATGAAAGTCTGAATGAATAAATTAAATTAAAGTACTCGTATAGTGAAAAGAAGAACGCGCTCAAGTGGTTTGTGCACATCAAGGGAAGATGTGATGAAAGAATGGCAAGGGAGATGTATCAAGGAAGAGTGAGTGATAAAGAGGCAGGCAGGCTATCTCTGATACTAAAAGAGGTTTAAGTAAAAAGCATGAGGATCCCCCAGAGAACATGTATGAAGAAGTTCATGACAGAAAGAGGGAACTTTATGTTAAAATGTCAAATTACCTCGTTTGAACTTCGAAAACATATTGGACATAACAAACAAAGCCGTGGGTGACGACTTGTATAGTACACTTATATATTCATATATACAAGTATTTCAATATAAAAAAAATACCGTGGTTTTAAAACCCGCCAAATACACGAACAAAATAAATCCGCTTTACACTCTGTGTACGAGTACTTGTTGTTATTGAATTTCAGAGTCTATTAAGCAACGAAAACAAACAATATTTTAAAATATATCGATACTTCTAACTCGAAGGTGGTGGACACGGTGCTTGTGGGTTTACTGTTTATATTTAATACTTAAATGTTTTTCCTCTACCTTCCATTGAATTATTTCATCCTTTTTTTAGCTTCTACTTCTACGCTATATCTCGCGTATAGCAGAGGAGGCAGAGGGAACCTAGGATTGAAATCAACCAGACACTTTATGTTACCGCAACAGGTAAATCATAAGTTATCTTCAACCGGGAATGAACTCACTGCCTCCGTATGTGATTACAAGATAACCGTGTTTTGAAAGTGCATATAATTTATACGTATCAAAACAAAAATAAGCAATTTTTTAATTTTTGTTTGTCTTTCTGTTTGTCCGAGTTAATCTCTGAACCGATTATTATGTCTTATTTTCAAAACATTGCCTACATTAGAAACGCCTTGCTTTTGTTTTGTTACCAGATCGCGGAAATCAAAATAATTCATTCACCCGAATTGAAATGGAACCCACAAGCGTGGAGTTTAGAGTCAAACGTTGTGCCTCTGCGCCATAAAAGTGTTTTACTATTAACTACAAGAACTGCAAGAACATTCGATTTTATCTATCTAACCAATTCAGCCATAAATTTTTATACATTTATTTTAAATGTATGTACGGTTGTAACAATTTTCGTTGTTATTACTTCACAATATATCCAAAACCCAGGAAATGGCTTTTGGAGGTTTCGCCGCGTTAAAATATACTAATATAAATTTTACACGAGCTGTGATATATGGTAAAAGGTGGCATTGCTTATTGACCCAAAATGCACATGTAATAAAATAACTAATCAAATCAAATAATCGTGTTTACACTATTTAAATTATTTAAATTTTCTCGCTCTGGTAGACAATATGTGGCGCTGAGCTCCACCTCTTAGTGCATAGTGTTGCATCGTCTTAATACTAGGTGTCTTCCTATCTAGGTTCTAGGTGGTGCCAGACCTGCTTTGCAGGAAAAAGCTTCAAGTTATTTTTATGCTCTAATTTATTTAGATTGGTATCGGGCACAGCTAGGAAATAACTTATTGAACGTGATCGTCGTGGATTCAAATTTTATTCATCTTTTAATAAGAATGTTTGTAATGTACATAATATATATAATCGAAACCAGTCGTAACGCGAGGGGACGCTCGTGGACACTCAAAACTCGATAGGTTGTGGGTTATTTTCTTTTTTTCACTCTGGTCACGAAGCAAAGCGCGGCGTTGAGTTCCGCCACTCATCACCCAATGCCATCAGAATACGGCAAAAATTGATAATGGAAATGTACCAATGCTAACGGAATATATTAATAATAGCTTCAAAGTTTCACTCTGCCTAGCCTACTGTAAGTGGGATACATGGTCAGGCTAAAAAATACCCGCATGGCAACATGGGTGTCGCTAAGAGATCGGGATGGAGTGGTGACCATTGCAATGAGGCGCGTGATGTAACAATATAGCCTTCCTCGATGGTCGGACTCTCCGGAATAACAACACTTGTTCAATTAGTAATGTAGCTGTCCATCATTACTACTGACAGAATCACTGTATTTTAGAAACAAAGCTTATATTTCGGCAATTCTACAAAATTTTAAACATAACAAATCCGGAGCCACTCCACACTTTTCTAGACGATTTAATTTTTCCGTGTTCCTTTTGTTATTTTTCGGTAGCTTTGTAAAAAAGCCCGATTCACGCGATCGCACCGCGCCTTTGTTTACACGATATTTATAAACTATACCCAAAAAATTGATAAAATCGAATCGAACCTTAGACCACTGCCATAGAGTATAAAGCTGGTTGACATTTGAAGCAATCCCGCCTTCATTTCCTAAATCACTGATTGAATTTAGCGTGGAGTTGTTCTTTGTAATGGCTTCGATTTGGGTGTTATTGAAAAGCGTTTTTTGTTCGGTCGTTTTCATATTTTTGTAGAGCGCGTTGCTTTTAATCGATTGTGTTTAGATTTACATGTGTATGTAGGTATGTAGGTATGTATATATGTATGTAGGTATGTATATATGTATGTAGTTTTGTGTTTTTGAACGGCCGTTTCTTAAAATATACGTATTTGATTCTCGTTTTCGCTTTTCGTGTAATATTTTCAGTTTGTTCTCTTTATTTAGGTTAGGGAGGCCAGGCGCTTACACTCAACTGACGCCACTGTGAGAGCGATAGGTTGTAGGTTTGATTACAAATATTTAATATTTTCTTTTCATCGCTCTCATAGCAAAGCAAGGCGTTGAGGCCCACCACTCAACACGCAATGCCAGAATTTAGTGGAAAGTGGGGAAAGGTAATACACTTGTCCTAATGAGAACAAAATGTATTAACACTAGCCTCTCGGGGTTATTCTGCCTACCCTGCTGTATATGGGACTATTTTCGAGAGTATTATCTTTAAGACCTTAAAATTTTGTAGACGTAAACAATTTTCCATTACCCTCCATTTCCATACCACCAAGTCAGAACGCATTCCACCATGTTCAGAAACTTATAACCGATCATTACTGAATAAAAAATCCAATAGAATCGTACGTATCGTCACGTAGACACAATATTTCAGTTTTCCGCTAAAATTTAGACATTCGGCTGAGACGTGCCCGCCGTGCGCGGCTGTGTGAGCGCGTGGATGTGTGAGCTTTTATTACCGGTTTAATATTCAAACGCTTGAACCAATGTCGATAAATCGCTTCGCTTGTCTTTCGTACTGCTTTCTTAAACTAAAATTTTTATTTATTATTTAGTAGTTTGTTTAAGCTTAACAACAGAGTAGACAGAGGGAATCTAGTGCTAAGGGTTGCAATTCCACTTTCCTATTTTTGAGACATTGTTATTTGGGAACACGATATCGTGTTTTGTCTACCAAAATAATTATAATTTCCCCGACTATGGATTGAATCTACAATCATCGCGTTTAAATTAAACACTTACAACGGATTGTCTTAACAATAATTTCTCTAATAGGTATAAATGTATTAATGTTGTATTGCAGCCTAAAAGCTTATTTCTTTTAGGTACTTGTTATTATTTTAAAAGAGAATATTATTCATAAAATAAAGACAAGTTTATTTTTATAACAATAACATTTTGATTGAATATACGTCAGGAATATAAGAGACCGTCTCTCTATCTATAACATGACTTGTGAGTTTTAACTCCAGATTACTCTTATTTTTTATTGTAACAAGTACTTATTAAAAATCGGTTATATTCTTATTTTTTAATTATTTTATCGCATGTACTTTTTAAAACATAAAAGTACTAGCTTTACACCTAAATTTTAACCGCCCAGTGTCGTTGTAAAGGCCAATACGCCCAACAGGATTCGTAGCGAATGCACATACATAGGTGTTTTAGAGACGCACGGCGGTTATCGGGTATAGTAGGAAATTGTGGATAAAAAGATTATTCTTTTTTTTTCGTAAATGAATTCTCACTCACCGCTCTATTTTAAGTTTACTCGCATTTCAAAGGTATTCAAAGAATTTCCGTAACCAGAAGACCGTCTTCGCACTTAGCTATGGTAATTATGAATTAGCATTCCTTACAATGTGAGGGAAATCTCATGTTTTTTTTTAAAAGTGCTCGCGTCTTTCTTTATCAAAGTAAATTTTCTGTTGTTTTTGTATGCTTGCTAGTAAAAAAATGTTTTAAGCAATACACACTACCTTTCCTCTGCCTTTCCCGCAAACCAGAGTAGACAGAAAAACGTGTTAAGACATCCCGTTGCCCATTTGCCATTTGCTAACGAGAAAACACGCGGCGGAAAGTTCCACCACTCAATGCCACCAGAATTTAGCAGAAAGTGGGGAAGTGTCTTAACGGGAATATAGTGTTTTGACGCTAGGTTCCCAGATGTTTATATTTACACGCTGCTACACTCTGCCATGACGGATGCCATGTTTTAAAAATAGTTAACAATGTTTTATTGAAAATTGGGATGTGGGCGGAGTGTTTTGGCTCTTGGTTCTGAAAAATAAAAATAGAACCTGTAACTTTCTAATCTCAAACTAAATTTTACCGTCCTCTCATATATAACGACAACACAACAATCTTTTACACATTCCATACATTATTACATTCACTTCCTTTTTTCCATTCTCCCATTATGAGCCGTTTAGAGCTTTGAATTTTTGCTTACACTGTAGTCACTTGAAGGGAAAACGGAGTTTCAAAGAACATAAAGAAGGCAGAGTTGGTTTGTGAAAGTCATTCTTTTAAGTCACGTGGTCGAAAATCTCAACTGTACACAAAGTTACAGTTTTTTTTATAAAAACATTTTTTATTCTTTAGGATTTTCCTTATTATTCGTTTCCTCGTCTTTTGTTTATATTGTAAGAGTATTTTTTGCAATTTTAGTTTGTTTTTTTTTTTTCTAATTTTGCGCGTTTGTGACTGGAAGAACATGATTGATGTGAGTTCAATTATAGTCTTCGAATATATTTTGTTAATGCTTTTAAAGTGTTACCCACTAATAATTTACAAAATATGCAAGATAAAAATATTTTGAAAGATATATTGTTTGCAATATTAATAAAAATGACTGACAAATAGAAATATTTCTTAAAATATATTTTTATGTTAAGTTCAATCCAGTGGAAGCCAGGCCAGAATTGACGCGGTAGTAGGTCAGGGGCATAAAAGTGTAATTGTAAACGCGACAGGTGTTGGGTTCGATTCCCAATTGGGGGAATGAAATATTTAATATATTCATTTTTTTTAACATTACGCTGTATCCAACTTACCCAGCAGCACTGTACGCAGAGGGAGACACCCTACTGCCTACTTTCCGCTGAATTCTAGAGGCATTGCGTGTGGAGTGGAGGAGCTAAACACAGGGCTTTGCCTCATTACCAGAGCGAAGAACATTAAAACATTAATTTCCCCTCGTGGGAATCAAACCCACAACTTGTCGTGCTTACAGTCACACGCTTGTGCCCCTGCGCCATGACTGGTCTCATCCTACATTCAATATTAAAAGAATAATTTAATACATTCAGTATTAAACAAATATTAACATCTTATACGACAAAATAAAATTGACACGTACTCCTCTTATCCCGCATATATAAGGCGACCCTTTAGATTTATCCGCGTAAATGACGCTCTTACCCGTCCTCTGTAAACTGTGTCTTAGACGTAAAGCCGCTAAAACGTAAGTTTGTGTTTGTTATTGCTTAGGAATAGGATTGTGCTGCTTGCAAAGATTTCCTATAGCTATAAACCATTTTTTTGCTGTACAGAGTGTAAACACTGGGAACCTCGTGCTAAGACATTCCGTACGCCACGCGCCGCACTATTTTCGAGGCCTTGCGTGTTGATCGGCGGAATTCAACGCTCTCCTTTGGCTTTCACGATGGGGAATCGAACCCACAACCCGTTACCGTCATACGCCATACCGTTGTGCTACGACATCATCGTGAGCTCATGATATAATTTTATTATTTTTGGTTCTGGATATAAATGGAATATTAGTTTATTTCAAAAATCTTTAGCTCTCGCAATTTTTATATAATCTTAAATGAAACTACTTTTTTACATTATTTAATTATTGATAAGATAATGGATGTAG
>JAKRZM010001191.1:220011-253088 GCA_036379175.1 Heliconius cydno galanthus | reverse complement strand
AACTATGTTATTATTAATTTCTGTCTCCATGGCTACGTCCTACTGTCGTCTATGCAAAATTTGAGACTCCTAGCATTTGTAGTAACGAAGTTTCATACAAACTTTCGACCCCAAAAACAACCCCTTAGAAGTCGAATATTACAAATTCCCGTCTTAGCGAGCACCTACGTCCTATAAGTAACTCCTATGCAAAATTTCAGATTCCTAGCACATGTCGTTTTTGAGATTTCGTGATGAGTGAGTGACCTTTCGATTTTATATATATAGATAACTATGTAAATTTAGACGACAAATAATATTGCGGACACGATTTCCTTGTTTAAAAAATAGAAAAATAAGTAAACACATCCATATACTAATATTATAAAGTTATCGGCAGCTGTGCTCGTCTTGAATTAAGACATTCTGGTTCTCATTTTCTGCCTAATTTTCGAAACATTGCGCGTTGAGCAGTGAAAATAAAACGAAGAACTTTGACCTGAAGTGATCATCGAACCCACAGTCACCGAGCTTACAGTCACGCCACACACAACACATTTTTAAAATATTTATATTATTATTCTAAATTTAGGAAACAAAAATACTATTTTAGAAAACGTATAAAATTTGTTTTAATGTAGCGGGTGGTTTTAGTAGACGCGGCTTCAAATACCGCTACGTTCATTTTTTATACGGTGCTTAAAAAAGTTATATAAGACAAATATTTATATGGATTATATTTTGTTATATTTTTCCACATTAATTAATTTAAAACCTTGCTTATCTAACATTGAGCTCACATTGGGCAAGTTTATGTAAAAGTTAACATAAATACAAACGCTAAAAGAAACATTTAATCAAACAGAACTACGACGTTACTGAGATAGAGCCATTGCTAAGGAGCCTGAACAACGCTTATTCTCTGAATATAGCTTCCTTGTGGTCTAACTTACGAGGGAAAGCGTTAGCCCAATAGCACAGGGACAAAATAAGTACCACAAACTGAATATGTTGATTATAAATGTTATCTTTATTTTACTCATCCTATATCTACTAAATAAGTATTAATAAAACAATTTAATCATATTTCATATTTTTTAATGGAAATAGCATTTAATACATTAAGAGTAAATTTTTTTTTTCCATTTTTCACTTTATGTCGTATATAACAGGTTAGATAGACTTAGTACTAATACACTCCGTTCCTATTTTCCCCCCTTTTTGCGGAAAATAGCATGTTAAGATGTGTAACTTAACACTGCGCTTTATTTTCTCACCAGAATTCATGCTTATTTCTAATATTTTACTGTAATTTAAAATATGAATGAAAAGTAATGACTACATAATATAAATGTGATATGTAGGTATAAACAATGTATAATATTTTACTGTAAATTTATAATTATAAAATATAGTAACTTCTAATAACCTGTACCATACATTTTTGTCGCTGTAGTAGCGATTCAGTAAAAGTCATTGATTTTGTATTGAGAGTCATTTAGAACGAGATGCTCTTCACTTAGCATACTAGAGATTTGACTCTTATTACTTTTTTGCATTGTATTCTTTTTTTTATATCTTTCAGAATATTATATAATATTTATTATATAAGTCCACTCGGTACGGTACTCGGCGACGTAAAGTGCGGCGTTGAGTTACGACACTAAATACGCAATCTCTCGAAAATTTAGTGGAACGTACTGTTTTAAAACTGGGTTTAATAGTTAAGTTAGTTAGTTTAGTTGTTTAATAGTTTAACTGCGCGCTGGCTGTCTGTCAGTCAGGAACAGAACTTTTCTTATATTTTATTTTTAAGGCAAAGTTATATATGTGCAGGATATAGCGTGAACCGCGAATAGTAATATATGTACATTTCTATTTTTCCTTTAAACCTATATCTAGGCTTTACGTTATATCCTGCACACAGCAGGGTAGGCAGGTGGAAACTAGGAACCTAATGTTAACATATTTCCATTTTCCTATTTCTGCCGAATTCTGGAGGCATTAAATATTTAATAATTAATTTCCTCTACTGACAATTAAACCCACAACCTGTCGCGCTGACGGTGGTACGCTTGTGTGTTGCTGTGACCTCCATATATCTAAATAAATAATTATAAAACATAAACGTTATACTCAACAGTGTATAGGAGGGGGAGGGCGTGCGGGGCTCCCGGAGCTTTAACCACTTAGCCCCGGCACCAGAGCACCTGTACAAGTGTCAGTGAACACCCGCCCTGGACTGAAGCTCGGCGTTATGTTGTCAAGTAGTGGCTTAGATATTGTCGCTGTTAATTAAGGTTGGTTTTAGTTACTTTGGATTTATCGTTTCAATATATACGAAGAGGACTCACACTTCGGACAGAACTCGACAACAATTTTTTTATATATATTTTTTTTAATTGTTGAAAAGCAATGAAATTTAAATATAACTAGTGACTTTTGCGTGGTTTCATATTTACACATAATCTTTATGTAAATTATAGCCATATGTGTTATTCCGCTGTATTAGCAATATTACTATAAAGTTTCATATAAATACGTTCAGTAATTTTTATATGAAAGTGGAACAAACATCCATCCTCACAACCTTTCACAATTCTTTACACTAAAGAAGGCATCGTATTTACATTAAGCGACAAATTATTTTAAATCTTATTGTAAAATCAAGTCTGGGTCCTTATAAGTTGAATACAAGAATGATCAAAGGTAGAAATAGCCAATTAAAGTAGGATTAATGAAGAAATCTGAAACTAATTGAGGTAAAGCACATTTCATTTTAATATTTTATTAATTTATATTTTGGCCGATGTCGTCGTGGCGCAGTGACGCTGTGTCTGACTGTACACGTGACGGTTGTGGGTTCAACTCCCTTGCAGAGAATGAATTATTTCCCAGCTCCGAGAAAACAAAACAGAGTATACTAACACTAGAATCTTCTATAAGCGAGATACAGCGTGAAACTATAAAATATGTAATTCATTAAATCTTTCTCTCAGTAGTGTTAAAATATTTTAATTCTTGTTTTCAGTGTAATTTACGTAATTCAGACGCCACGTAATAGCCTAAGATACCGTCCTCTATTCTTTACCAGGATAAGGGCACACTCTACACTATATTTATGGGGTAATTTTGGTCTAATCGTGCATTATTTATCCATTCAAGTCTTGTAATTTGCATGTTATACGACTAAAGGATTTTTACATGCTAGACTTTAAATATGGACATTATTATATGCTAATTTTTATGCTGTACCTACCCTGTAGTGAGTACATTAAATTATTAAATAGGAGTAATAATATATCAATAGGCTCTTTTTACAGCACTATTACTTATATTGTTTATTTACTGTGCCATGCTGTAATTGTATGTAATGTGTTTTTTTAAAACACATGCTAATATAAAAAGAAATAATAGTTATTTAAAATATTATTTCTTTAGTTTTAAAAAATGAGGATTATGATATTAAATAATTAACATTTTTTATTTTTAATATTGTAGTATATGAAGCTACAAAAAATCTGCTTCTACATTATATAACGCAAATAACAGGTCAGAACAAAGTCCAGAATCAAGGCACTTCGTCCTCTACTTTCCTCCTGAATTCGAGATATTGCTTATTAAGATTTTAAGTCACAGTTTGATTTACCGAATTCGGAAAATAAAAATTCATTAGCTTGAGTCAAATCAAACCCGCAACCATCAAGCTTACATACAGGTGGACACGATACCACGACTCTACGATGACCTCAATAAATGTTTATAAAAAATCAATTTGAATTTCCACTGTAATATATGGAACCTTATGAAAACAAACTCTCAAACTCAATTTGTTAAATTACCGGTAATTTATTTTCTCATTTCATGTAATAAAAATAAAAACTGTTCTTTTTTAATAGCCCCATTTTTTTTATTTTACATAGTAATTTAAAATATATTTACTCTATTTGTTTTTAGGCGTGTGGCTGACGACGTTATAAACGCAAATTTAACTTTTTTTTTTTAACTTAAAGAAATAAAGTAAATGAAATAATAAATACTTGAGGCTATTGTGGCTCAGGGACACAAGAGTGTGACGGTTGTGAGTGCGATCCCCACTTTAGGGAATAAAATCAATAATCATATTTCTTAGTATTTTCATTTCGTCGCTCTGGCAAAAGCTCGGCGTTGAGTTCCACCACTCAACAGCAACACTTTGAAAAACTCCGGTACAAAGTGGGGAACGGAGTGTCTTAACACCAGGTTCCCTCTGCCTACCCTGCTGTGTGGGGGATATAGCGTGAAGCTGATTTAAAAATTATTGTTATAAATAAAATAATTTATATAGCGTCATTGGTATTTTTTTTTTAAATTTATGTTTATCTTATTCAGTAGAATAAAGTTGTGAGTTCAAATCTTATTTAGCAAAAAATTGGCTTCTACATAAAATATAGTATCTTTTAATAGAAAAAAATTAAATTTTCCACAAAATGCGTGACATATGTAATAAAGAACTATCGTTTATTTCCTCGTCAGCGGGGAGCCCTTATTAGAATTGTAAATGAGAAAACACAACACCTGCAGAATGTACGGTTTAAATGAAACGGAATTTTGGAATATGCGCTTACTTTAGTTAAATACGCTTTCAACTAAATGCTTTACGTCCACATTTAGTTATAGTTATAGTTGTAACTGTAGTAGTCGTTGTTAAAGTGGAAGTGTTAGTGAAACTATGAATAGTAGAATAATAAAGATAGGCTTACCGACGAACGGATGATTTTTAAATTATTTATATTTTTACTTTCCCGCTCAAATGTTTGGTAAATAAAACGTGGGATTGAGTTCCTTCACTTAACGCTTCTATATACCCTGCAATTCAGGATCGAGCGTGAAGCTGGTTGGCTTACTTAGATTTATAATTATCGAACTCACAACTGTCCAATTATTCAAGCACTCACCGACTACACCACAACAGTGTTAACAATACATGTACAGAATTTTAAACGGCGCATTTTTCTATAAATATAATTCATAATAAAATTAAATTAAATTAAAACTGAGCTATTGAGACGCCGTCAATGCTCTCTTGGCCCAGATGTTCTATGGAAGTGCGGATTTCGCATATTACTGCAATTCATTCTAGAAAAATGTTTTAATATTTTTAACTTAACTGTGTCAGTACAAATGTGTTGTATGGCCTTATTCATTTTTTACGCAATGACCTATATTTACAGATTTTTATGAAATTTACTTTAGTTTTAGAGTTGGAGTGAAAACGCGAACTTTGTAAGTTCGATTCACACTATAGGAAATTAATAATTGTTATTTCCTCAGCCTGGTAAGAAGACAAGGAGTGGCGTTAAGTTTCGCCACTGAAAATATAATGTCCTGAAAATCGGGCGGTAAGAGGACATTAGATTATCTTTTTCTACCCAGCTACGGAATACGCGGGAGACGGCTTGAAGACAAACAAATAACAATTTTAGTTTATGTTGTTATTCTTTAAAATATAAAAAAAAAAAATTAGCTTCACGCCGTATCCCGCACACAGTAGGCAGAGGTAACCTAGTGTTAAGACACTCCGTTCCCCACTAAAATATTATTTTTAGTAATAAAAATACGTAGATTTAACATTGACAAGCTCCGTTCTTCACTTAAATAATTTTTGTCCTTTAGGTTCTCCTAACGGTACGGTACGGTACGGTTCTCGTTGGTGGCTTTTGGATCCAAAGCAGATTTTTTATTTAGATTAGCAGTAATATGACAAAGCGCGTCGTTGTTGGTTTGCGCTACCAAAAAAGAGGTGGAAAAAAAATTTAAATTTTTTTCTGCATAACTATATTTTTTTATACTAGCGCCCCCTCGTGGCATCGCCCGCTTGAACTATGCGATTAGACGAAGTGTCATAAAAAAAATTGAATGAGGAGACTTAATGCCGCACGTCTTCCGCGCTACCCACTTACATGAAAGAGATAATTTTGATAATTTTGATAATAGTCCGGAGTGGAAATCGAACCCTCCCCCGTGGCTTCCACAGGAACCTCACTAAGGAAGTTAATACATATTTATCATCGTTATAATGGTTATAGAACACCCTTCACCCATAAAACACATTGCAAAGTTGCTTAAGCTCTACCTTTTTATTCAAAAAGTTCCCAACAATATAACGTACGGTCATCACATGTAATGACTTTTTTAATACATTACAACGGAGGGCTTATTAAACTTTTCAAATACGAGTTGTTCCTTATCATATATTATAAATATCTTATAAGTAAAAAAGCAGGTTCACGTTGTGTCCCGCATATACCAGGAAAGGCAGAGGGAATGTAATGTTAATACACCTCGTTCCCCACCGCCACTTATAAGCCACCGAGTCCATTTAGAGACTTATGTTGTCCACCCTAATATAATACAACTGGAAATATCATCAATCATCAATATGATTTTCAATACTAACAAAATTCTTGCACATTTATTACACTAAGTGATACAATAAATTTCTCGAATAATATTAATAGTAAAATAAGAAACCTTCTCAGACGGTCTAAGAACCTACACCGTCGTACGCACAGTCCAACTGCGCCACAGTGTTGCTATAAAGCTGTACATTTTAATTAAAATTTAATCTAAAAGTAATTTCGCGTGCGAGAATTGATAAACAAAGCCGAAAAAAACCTATAAAATTAACGAATGAAACACAAATACAAGAGTAACGAGTAACGAGTAACGTACTCGTCGGTACATTTGGGATTTTTTGGTGAAAATTTTGTTGGTAATATACCAAAGTATACAAGCCAAAGCTTGTTATTTCTAACCTCGATTCTCCCCGGGAATTAAAAAAAATACATTTCCCCTGGTGCTGCTCTATAGCACCACGATGTTATTTGAGTTGGAATCGAACTCACAACCTGTCGCGCTTACGTTCACACGCTTGAGCTCCTGCACCACGGATGGCCACTAGCAAAGTCAACAACAACATATCTCAACACTAATTTCTCCTCTGCCTACACTGCTACGTGAAAAAATAAATGAATGATTGTGAATTTTACAAGCTGTCTTTAAATTTAACAAATGGTATTTATACAATCGGCTTTAACTAAGTACTCGTATTCACGACACGTCTGCTTCATCGCGGCGCGTGTGAGTTGCTCTAAGTGAATTGTATCTCGTGAATTAACACTTCTGGTCACAAATAAAACATTGGTGCTCGTTGTATTATATTGTAGAGAATGGCGACTGTAAGCGCGACGGTTGTGGGTTTGATTCCCTGTCGAGGAATTAACTATTTTCTCTCACATTTTATTTTCTCAACATGCTATTTCTCGAAAATTGAACGGAAAGTATAGTAACCTAATCTAATCTAACTCTTTGTTTTCTCTGCCTACCCTCTTATATGCAGGATAAGATTTAAAAACCTAATGTTAAAACTTCGATTTTGTATTCATTTGAGATATTAGGTGCTGAGTTGTAGCGCTTAGTGGCGTGTACCAAATAAATAGAAACAATTATATATGCACCTAATCATGTCGTGAAAATAATTTCAGCAATTGATCTCACGACCAACGCGTCGATTGCCACCTGTTCCAATGTACCCTGATGAAGTTAAAAATAAGACCTCTTCTTCGTGGTTGCATTATATTCTAAAGCCGTATTCTAAAATTGCTGGGAAATAAGCGTTTCACAAATTTCACTTTCACTTTTACACAAAAGACTTGTAGTTCCGTAGTTTTTATCTATAGTCTAGTCGATTCAAAGTGCAGTGTCTCCAAAATTAAGAGAAAAATTAGGAACGGTGTGTCTCTACACTAAGTTCCCACTGCCTACTCTGCTATATGCGGGATATAGCGAAAACCATCAAAAATACTTCAAAAGTAAAAGATAAAGTTTCAATTCCGCATTTTGTCTAACAATGAAAAGACATTACAATAATTTGTCCCCTTTAGTGGGACTCGAACCCGCAGTCATCGCGTTTGCAGTCTTCATGGTTAACTTTCACATATACGCAATCAGTGCAAAATGACAATATCAATCATCTTTGTCAATACCATTACACGCTAGTATATTATTCCCTCTATTCGACCTCCATAGACGATAGAACAATGACATTCTCACGACGTTTGCAGCTTCATTATAAATCGTAAAAAGGTGGCCAAGCGTAAGACGGGCCCGCCTATGTATGGTTCCGTAGTAAGAAGCTGAATTAGGGTTATACATATCATCATCATCAGCCAGTCCTCATCCACTGCGGGACGGCGGCCTCTCCAAGGCAGAGCAGAGGTGACAGACTACGGTATGCCACCAACACCAACTGACTCTGACTACGTACAGACCACGTACTACATATATTATGCCTAAATGCCACTACGATAATTATATACATTATTATTCTTTATTTCTTATCTTTTTAACACTTCAACACTTTTAATAGCTTAAAAATATTTTTTTCTTAAAACTTATGAAAAGAGAGACATGATGAATCAATAGAGGATCCGTTTTTTTTATGCGTCTACGGAACCCTAAAAACTACTGTAAAATAGCAAACTACTTTGGCTTACAATTCTGCTTACTTTAGTAATATTTATTTGTAATGCTGACTCATAGAGTAATTTATTTTAGGTTAAATTAGTCATTGTGACGAATAAATTATAATTTGTCTAAGAAAAATAAAACATTAGGGTTAAAATATTACAGAAATAATTTATGTGACTTATACTTGCCTTCTTATTTATTACCTTTACCTTTATAATAACGTTTTTTTATTTTCAATATAGTATTAATTTTCAGTATTTAAACTGTTATCGTAAAACTGAAAGTTTATTTGTTGAACGCGCTGACCTCAAGCAGCAGTCGAAATGAAAAAAAAATAATAATAATAAATAATAAATTCTTTATTGGAACTAAAAATAACATAGGTACAATATTTTAGAAGCTCGATAATGACTTCATTAGTGAAAACTAAAAATGCTTTTTCATTATTTTTGTGTTGTCAAAGTTTTTTGTTTTGGTTTTGCTGAGAGAACCGGAGAACCTAGTGACAAACATTCCGTTTCCATTAAAACACTTCCGTACCTCACTTTCTGCCGAATTTGAGTGACGCAACTGAACGCCGCGATTTGCCTCGTTACCGAAATGGAACTCACAACCTGTCGCACTGTATAGTTAATTTATCGAGAAATAGTCTATATTAATATAATATAGCGTAATGTAACTTTTTGATGGAACCCTCGATCAGAGTTACCTCTTGTACATAAGATGTTTGCACAATTCTTAGTTACCTTCATGTGACGACGCGGGTGAAGCCGCAGGTAAAAGCTGTACACTATAAATTACACAACCTTTGCAAAATTGATAAAATATATTTTTTTTCAACTTCACACTGTATCCTATATGCGGGATGCAGGGTAGGCAGATAATTAGTGGTAAGACTCCTTTCTTCGCTTTCCGCCATTCATTTACGCCGTTATCTTGTTACCAGAGCAATAAAATTAAAATATATTCATTCCCCTCAATGGGAACCGAACCCACACCCGTTTTCAGTCAGACGCTATATCGATACGCGACGACGCGACGGTTTCAACTGCGATAGCATATTTTAGTACAGAAAAATAAAAATGACTTATTGATTTTCCATTAATTGAATAACTTAAAAGGTCAAATAGTCCGAGGGTCTTATTTGAAGCTAGTACAATATAAGCGTACAAAAACACTTACTTTGACGAAATTTTTCGCAGAATCAAACATATTAGAGAAAAAAATGTCAGAAACTTTCTTAATATTTTTCCGTACTTATACCCTTTTTACACTTCACTAACTCACTTTATACGTTTTCCGTTTGAATTAGAAGAGTAAAGTCGTTCATATTTATTATGGACTTTTATTGCGGAACGTTTTATTAATAATTAGGAGTTATTTGTTTTTGTTAAATATAAAATACTTTTAAGGTCGGAAATAAATTATTAAATGTCCTACCGGACGTGGTACGACGGTCTAGGAAATATGTCAGAAAGTAGTGCCTTGCTTTGTCTGTCTGTCCCTGGACTTACATTCCCGCCCCCACCAATATTGCGATAGCTAGATGTCGTGATGAAGACTGGAGACCCAGTGGACTACCCACCGAGGATATTAAAGACTGTGCTTAGTATCAAACTCCGGGACTAGTCACTAGCCAGGTAGAAGACACTGGCACTGTTTGATTAGAGTGTTAAAGTTCTTCTTCCATGATAACTCACAATAAAAACCGTTACCCACGCACCACTCGCTCTGCGGAACTCAGCACTGTGGATCTACTAAAACGAGGAAATAATTTATATATTCTTTAATAAGAGCAGTTTTATTCTAATAAGTTGCTATAAATTCCAGTAAGTTACGATAAAAGTTCACACTTTAAACGGCTTTGTTCTAACAAAGTTTGGATGTCACAGAGACAATTAATTTGGGTACTTTTTGCGGACCTCAGCTTTAAGCTTACTTTCTAAAGGTATCTTACTTACCGTATACATTCAACGGCTAGAAATACAGTTGGTTATACCTAGACAACTACATAAGGTAAGGATAGAGTGTTGAGTTGAGTTAAATGTCTTAGTCTGGGGAATGGAAGTAGATCATTTGGTTTCTTCACTAGTTAATGATACGATATATGGTTTATTATAAAGCTAATATTTGCTTTAAAATTAAGCAAATATTAGCTTTATAATAAATCAGCTTCAAACTGTATCCTGCACACATCTGAGTAGACAGAGGGAACCTGGTGTTAGAACCTCCGTTCCCCACTCTCTGCCGAGATCTGGAGGCATTGCGTATTGAGGGGCAGAACTCAACGCCGCGCTTTGTCGCGATACCAGAGTGAAGTGGCCACTCGAGTGGGAATCGAACCCCACAGGGTTCGATTCCCACACACACAGGGGCACACCCAGGGCACACGACTGGCTTTAGTAAAAGTATGAAAACACAAATATGACCACCTTTGAAAATCACACATCCCTTACTGTGTTGTAGAACTCAACGCTGCACCGCACTTTGTTCATTTATATGAAACCATAACCAGGGAAAGTATCCTAACTAAAAACACAATGACATCTACTAACAAAAAAATATAAGAATTGTAAATAAAAATTGTAACCATTGCCGAGTTTTAAGACCATTACAAGATATTAGCAGAATATTACTGCTCCCCAGAATAGAAATAAAGAGAGAAACTCTACAATTTTTCAATTTAAGCTTTATACCATTAACAATAATGTACCAAGATTGTTTCACATTTTAACTCACTTGAAAACAATACGCTAGCATCTAATATAAGTTGACCTTCCCCGCTCTTACTACCTCCCATAAATTGAACAACATAATGGGTAGAGTTCCTTTTGTAGAGTCCAAGACGTTCTGGATGAAAGTTATTCCAATTTATAATGAGCTCTACGTTCCTTCGTGCACGTTACTAATGTTGATATATCAAAGTTCTTAACGAAGTGGTCGAGTCTTCAAGGGATTGTTAGTACTTTAGTCTTTCAAATGGTATTTATTTATGTGCAACTACTTGTTTAGGAAGGAGCTCAAAAATTAAGCATTTTAGTTTTTTTGGTATGAGATTTGGGTTTGACGTGCGAGGCCAGCCGTGGCGCACGCGCACAGGCACGCGCATGCAACTGTAGGTAAACGCGACAGGTTATATTTTCAATTCTCAAGAAATGAAATATTTAGCATTTCACTTCCTTCAGTGGGAATTTGCACGCTCTGGTAAAGAAGCAAAGCGCTGTATTGGATTCCGCCACTCATCACACAATGCCTTTAGAATTTAGCAGAAAGTGAAAACGAAAGTGTCATAATGGGAATGGGAAGGGGAATGATGTCTTAACAGGTTTCCAGGTTCCCTCTGATTACCCTGCTATGTGTAGAATACAGCGTAAAGCTAAAAAAATAGTTTCATTTAAAAAAAAATGTTTTATTATATTATCATATATAATATGTTATTTTAATTACGTTTATTTCACTAAAAATGTATGTATTTTATTTATATGTAACAAAATATACATTAAGACACTTCATTCCTCACTCATTTTTCGAGACTTTCCGTGTTGAGTGATCCTTCACTCAACACGTAAAGTCTCGAGCTCAACGCAGTTGTTATCATGTAAATATGTTATACTTTGAATTTAAAGTTACGATTACCTCTGTTCAACGCCACGAAGACGTCATATCATAATATGTAGGGTAAGATAAGTAATATGTGCTTTTAACTATGTTCGAAATTTATGACGCCGCGAAGGCGCAGTTAGGGCGTGTCTCACATTGCACAATCTAATTCTAGAATGACGATATAACATAAAGAAACCCTTATTTTTGAATAAATTTAGAATTATTTTAATTTCTTGCTCTGGCAGCAAACCACGGCGTTGAGTTTCGCTACTTAACACGCAATGTCTAGAATTCGAGTGAAAATTGTGTACGAAAGTCGCTTAACACTAGGTTCCCACTGCTGACCCTGCTACGTACGGGATAAAATGTGAAACTGTAAATAATATACTCACACACGCCTAATATACACCATAAAAATAAAAAAAAACAATCTAAAAAAAAAAAACACTTTTAACGTAATGATTCTCTACTACATTTATGAAACACTCTTATCGGACCGACAATAGTTTTGTAACAAAAGGTGTCGCTCGAAGAAAATCCAAATAACACTTACGAAATCGCTTAAACTGAGCACGTTGGAAGTGAGTGCCAAATAGTACTCCCCCTACGACAAACTTATTTACTTTAAGCTTTAATTGCTTTGAAAACAAATATCGTTTCCTACTCAGATAGGGATCATTTTAGAAAATTAAAAGAAGAATTTTAATTAACATTCATATTAGACCTGCAAATTTTTCCGTAAAGTCCCATCCCGTCCGCTCCCCATATTTCGCCATATTCTGGAGGCATTGTCAGTTCAGTACCGAAACGCGTGTCTGAACGCCGCGCTTTGTCTTGTTACCAAAGCCAGGAAATGAAAATATTAAATATTTTATTTTGTTCGAGTGAGAATCGAATCACCAACGTGATACGTTCATAGTCGCACGCTTGTGCTCCTGCACTATGACTGGCCTCATTGGCAAATTATCTACTCTATATTAGACTAGTTTTTATCTCCAGCATCGTCCCCTTCGCCAAATGGAAATAGCTAAGAGCTTTATACGACTTATGATACATTCTATAAGGTAACTCTGACAGTCTTTATAAGAGAAAAAGATTCTTATATAACTTTATTATGAATCAATATCACTATCAACATTCACAAAGCGTTTCCTAAATAAATTAACGAAATAATTCCGGTAGAGCTCCATTAGACTCTTGAAACCTATATCGTAAACGTCAGCCTTGAACCTTGTTTTATGTCTTGCAATAAAAACCTTAGAAAAAGCGTATCGAATTTTAGAAACGAATAGTTCTTAACTTGGACTTATACCACTCTCCATTTTTTTACTTTCACGCAGTATGTCACATATAGTAAAGTTGGCAGCGGGAACCCAGTGCTAAAAATCTCCGTTATACACTTTCTACCTAATGTTCGATATAATGTACTCATAAGCTGATGGTGGAACGCCGTGTTTTGTCTTCTAAGCAGAGAGAACAAATTAAAATAATTTATTCCCCTGAGTGGTAATCGAACCCACAACTGTCAGCTGTACTTGAACCGCGAGGGCCTCTATGATTCCTCTCATCAACTGAAATTTAGAAATTTAGAAAGGTTACGTGGACTGATTACTGAAGTACAGTACAGGATAGTTTACTAGAAACGAAAAAATATATTTCTACCTACATTTAATGTAGGAAATGGACTTGGCTCAGTTAATTAGGAGTTACGTGCGTAATAAAAATATTATGATAACACTACTTTATTACTGTGCATGTTTTATATATCATCTGTCAACATATATGTGAATATTTTTATAGAGATTTTTTTCAACATATTTTACTATTTATATATCTAAAAATCTAAAAATCGTACAATCGTACTGTGTATATAAGTATCTAAAGAGAAATCTAAGCGAAATTTCAAAAATCGTAGCAATAGGAGTTTAAATATATTAATCATATTCGAAATGTTTTTCGACACTTAAGAACGATTTTGTTTTTAAAACGATTAATTGTATAAAGTAATATTTTCATATAATATTCAGGTTCAAATTCTGCTACGTCTAAATGATTATACGTTTTTTAAAGTGAAGCTGTTTAAACTAGTCCCGTATGTGACACAGCCCTTACTAATCCAACACGCGTTTACGATAGCATTTTATACGTTCACATAAAACAGTCATAAACCGCTTGGCAGCTCTACTACATCATGTTTATAGCAGTCTCCACAATAAAACTGTTTTATCTTGTCCCTTTAACCGACTCTACCGACTCTACCAACTCTACGAGAGAACTGTATGTTAATTTGTATAAAACTAACACTTTTGAAGTTTTTTTGCAACCCATTTTTTGCATTTTTTTTAATGGAACCCTCAACCGTCAAGTTTCAGTCAGACCCTATATAGCTGTTCCACGATGATCTTTCGGAATAGATTATATTTAGATTTCGTGTTTTATTTCAACTGAATCACCGATACAAACTTTTATATATAACATTAGTCGCTTATAATTTATGCGACTTTTTGAAAAAAATCCTTTTGAAATTGAGACAGATCTAAATAATTTTAAAATACTTAAATAAAACCATAAACCATTGGTACACACGCTAATTAATCTGAAATACAATAGCTGAATATTACTGAAACAATCGAAACCACTAATCACCTATAAAATATATATATTTTGTATTATCATAGATTCACGCTGTATCCCGCTTGCAGCAGGTAGACACAACCACCACGCACAACTTAAGTTTCGAGACATTGCGTGTTGAGTGGCGGAACTCAACGAATCGACATCAGGGCGAAGAAATGAAAATATAAATTTAAATAAATATTTAATTTGCTCGAGTGGGGATCGAACCCACTACCAGTCGCGTTTACGGTCACACTTTGTGCCCCTGCGCCACGACTGGCCTCATTGTAAAATATTAAGAGCAAAATTAAAAAATATAAATATATATATATTTATAAAATATTCAATACAAGTTCCTATTTCATAAATAATAAAATCCGCATAATATGAGGAAATTCACAATAATGGGTGTACGAGTAATACCCCGAGTTGCTTTTTGGTATATAATTTTATGAATTCTCAAATATATTCGAAATATATGCTGACTAACACTATCGAGCTGAGAAGTTTGTTTGGTTGAACGCACTGATCTCCGGAACTATTGGTTAGAGTTGAAATTATTTATTTGTATTGGGTCCGTTTATCGAGATGTACTTTATTAAAATACACTATATTTGTTATAGTTATATGTCATGTATCACAGCTCTTAATATGTAATTTCCATTTGACAAGGGGAACGAAGCCGCAGGTATGAGCTAGTATCCTCATATAAGTTGAAAAGATGTGTATTACGAACATCAACGCAATAACTGAAATGGAGTAGAATGGGGAGCTTAGATTTGAAAACGAGAATGGCAATTTCAAATGGAATAATCTGGCTTATTATTTGCTACTGACTTCGCTTGTTAATTTCGCTTGAGTATCTGATGCTTAAGAAGGTAGTTAAGTAAGTTAATAAAATATGTTGAATGGCTTAACTCGATGCTGCGTTTTATTTCTTTACCATAGTATGAAAATAATTGACTATCCCACCAGGGATCAAACCCACGGCCGTCACGTTTACAGTCAGATGCTTTGCTGCTATGCCGCGATGGCGTATTTCAAATATAATAAAGTAAATTTTGGTACATGTTTGACATTACGCTAGCCAACTAAATATATAAATAGAATCTGTTAAATATTTAGTGTTGGTAATGTCCTTTATAAATAGAAGATATTAATATTCATACATTAGTTCATAATGTTTATTACACACTATTTGTACTATTTGGACATGCTCTTTCTATAAAGAGTACATTTTTAAAGAATAAAATACACAGTGGGATAGCTACTGAGTAAAAATGCTGGTGGATGGTCACGAGTCAATGTCTGCTCTGGGGAATGATTATATTTAAATTATTTTCATTTCACCACTGACGCGCTGAGTTGGCAATAGAGTGTCCTGACACTATGTTCCCACTGTCTTTCCCACGTATATATTCATATTTTTACACATTTAAGTACCGTTAAAGATCGTACCGTATAAAACTAATTCTTAATTTACTTAAAGGCAAAGAAAATATATGTAAAAGTTCACGAAAATCGATAGCTTTTATAATATTTTATACTATCGAGATGGATTGATTATTCATGAATAATTTATATCAGACGAATTTGAATTGCGTGTATTATATTACATACATACTAGATTTTTGCTGTCTCATCTGCGTTTAATACATATTTGATAATGCTAAAAGCCCGCTATATATATATTTGTAATTGGATGATGCGTGTAAACTCTATCGAAAATCTCTACGTTAGGTGAACGAAACTTTAATGATATTTTCATAGATATGTTTTTAAACATACGCATGTTGCAGGCAAACGTGACGCACTGAACGCGAGGATGGTATTAGGTTTAATATTTTTTAAAGCTTCATTGCCCTACTTTTGTCTAGGCTACTTCTCTCACTAGGATATCCTATTAAAACTTTTCTCATTTTCCAACCTCATACTATCACGTCAATATTTTTTATATATTTACTCTATTTATCTATGAGATGGTTTTTACCATTGCTAAAGATCTTGTCTGTTCTGATATGCCCTGGTGGTACAGAGATACTTCCGTGTCACCTTGTTTTCAGCTTTTCTAAGAACCTCGGTCACAGGGATCCCTGGTACATCCCTGTGATCGAGGTTCTCGAGGTTCTCTATATGATCTCTTTTACGGTGTTAGACCCTCATGTAGTGTAGCTTGGCCTTTATAGCTTAATTGTTATCTTTCATTTAAGTAACCTGGTCAATTTTACTTAAGACACTATTTTAGTTGTTTAGGACTCTGCTACATTTTTTGTGTTTCCTAATTCTAAAGTGAGATGAATATAGTACCAAAAAATACTTAAATTCACTTAATATATTCATTACACTTTGTATTACGCACAAAAATTTCCATACATTGACCTTGATGTAAATTAAAAGGTCAAAGGATTCAACCCCCAAATGACTGGAAGGGTCTGAAGGCGTCGCCATTTGTTTACATATGAATATGTAAAATATTTTCAATATATTTTGTAAGCAAATTTGTGTTTTTGATTATTTTTAACCGATTTGGAAAAAAGAGTTTCAAGATTCAAGCCATTATCCAAGCCAATTATTGACGTAAGATTGCCTCAGCTAAAATATAAGCTGAATAATTTTCAAAAGAAACTTAAATTAAGCTCCACTTATGACAGTTCATTACTTAAATTTTTTACCATTATATGAATATATCAAATGAAATTATTAAATTATAAGTAAAAGCTTAAAGCAGAAAGTGTCCTGGTTATTCTCGTACTGCAGAGTAGACAGAAACAACTGTTCTTCTCCTTCACTGGGCAAAGCATGTGTCCATTGCGTGTTATGTGGCGGAACTCAACGCCGCGCCTTGTTTAGCAAGAGCGGTAAAGTAAGAATATAATACTCCAAGTAGAAATTGAACTCAAGCCTACAGACACTGTCCTATTGCACCACGATAGCCTCAATGATGAGTGTGTTATGATAAATACGTTATGTTCACAATAATCTATATATATAAAAGGACTTGTCCTCACTGACTGAGGTAAGACGCACGCACAGCCTTAACCGCTGATGGTAGAAACGTGAAATTTGGACCAAAGTTTACTTTCGTAATCTGGACATCCACTAAGAAGGGATTTTGAAAAATTTTAAATAGGGGTTCAAAGTTTGTATGGAAAAAAATTTAAATCGGCACCGCTTTTTATAAAATTTGAAATTTAGATTTTTAAAACTATTTAATTGAACACGTGTTTCATCGTTTTTTAGAATTCTCCCCCTAAGGGTGCAAATAAAGGGTTGAAAGTTTTTATATGTTTTTTTTAAATCGTCACCAATTTTTANATATAAGCTGAATAATTTTCAAAAGAAACTTAAATTAAGCTCCACTTATGACAGTTCATTACTTAAATTTTTTTACCATTATATGAATATATCAAATGAAATTATTAAATTATAAGTAAAAGCTTAAAGCAGAAAGTGTCCTGGTTATTCTCGTACTGCAGGGTAGACAGAAACAACTGTTCTTCTCCTTCACTGAGCAAAGCATGTGTCCATTGCGTGTTATGTGGCGGAACTCAACGCCGCGCCTTGTTTAGTAAGAGCGGTAAAGTAAGAATATAATACTCCAAGTAGAAATTGAACTCACGCCTACAGACACTGTCCTATTGCACCACGATAGCCTCAATGATGAGTGTGTTATGATAAATTATTATAAATACGTTAAGTTCACAATAATAATATTATATAATGTATTTGATGAATCCATTAAATTAACATTATGTATTTATAAAGTACCCGAAAACTATTGTTGTTACTATCAAATTAAAATTGAAATGCACTAAAAATTTAACTTTTACAATTATTTATATGAGTATGTTTGACTCTGCCATGGCAGCTTCACGATTTACGGGTTTTTAGAGTAGACAGATTGAGCCTAGTGAGAAGATACTCTGAAAATTAGGAAAACAGAGTGCCTCTACACTAGGATCCTTCTGTCTACCCTAATATATAGGATACGATACATGACAATACAAATAAATAAAGTAAGAAACCACTCTATATTAAATACTCTATAATAATAAAAAATATATTATTTCTTATGACTGAAATAAAACTACATCATTCTTTAAAACCTTGATAGAAAACCCAGTCCCAGGCTATTTGTTGGAGCAAATTTAGTAAAAAGTCACTCTCATTGTTATCGCCACCATATTTCGTAGCACCGCTACGTCTTATCTACACCGTAGCAAGCACCTCGCTCCTACTTCTATATCTCAAACCGTAGACATGCTCTACGAATGCAGGGCAATAATATGTAATATATAATATTATGTTAATGTGACATTTTATTTATGTTGCAACTTCAATGAAAGTGGCGTATCTCAAAAACTTTAATAATAGGACAGTCTTATTATGAAAAATCAGAGTAAGCAGATGGAACATAGTGCTAAGACATTCTGTTCCTGGAAAGTGTTCCATCTAATTTTCAGAACAGCTTTTAAGTAGCGAAGCTCAACTCTGCGATTTGTCTGCAGAATAAGGAAATTAAAATAATGCAAGAATCGGACACACAACCGTCACGTTCACATGTAAATAATATCCCCCATATTGCAGGGTAGGTAGAGGAAACCTAGAGTTAAAACACTCTGTTTCCCACTTGCCACCGAATTTTTCGAGGCATTGAAGAAATAAAAATATTAATAAATAATAATTCATACCCTCGAGTGGGGAGCGCCGCGCCACGATGGCTTCAATATTATTCAGAAAAAAAAATCCAACCAATCCAATCCACTGCTTTATTGATATCATACAAAACTTTAAATTAGCTTAGAATTATGTACATGCTCTTCTACTATGCATATAAACACTTGGCAGAGCTTTGTGTTTTAGTTAAATACTTGGTAAGTATTTGCTTTGGTATTACTTCCGGTTGGAGCATTTATATAGGAATACTTCAAAGGAACGCTACTACTTCTATTATATATTAAGAGATTCTATGCAAGTACTTATTAGGAGTAATGTAGTTAAAGATGTATTGGCATAAGCGTGCGACTCTAAAAGCAAGGTTCTCCTCGCTCTAGTAACGAGGAAAATCTATAAATAATCCAGGTATCTTTGGATACAAAATATAACATAAGCGTAGTTAGGAAATTGATATACAATTTAGCAATTTGCCTCACAAACTACTAACAACTACAAAGTGCTAACAGCTAATCTTTCAAATGCAATAATTCAATACAATCTACTAGAGAGGGAGAGAGGGAGATAAAAGAAACAGAGTTCGAGCTGTTAAGTTTAAATGTAATATCTTAAGTAACACTGTTCGTAAACTTTGCAATCGGTGAGTACGTGTAATGAACTTAAAGGAAGGAAATGAACGCAAATTAGTTATCAGCTAAAATACTTCATAGGGGTCATCATGCCGCAGTGCGATAGGTTCTAAATATAAACGCAAACGGGTTCGATTTTAACTCGAGGGAATAAATCATTTTATTTAACCGCTCTGGAAACTCAAAATGAAATGTTTATTTAAATTTATTTTTCCATTTCTTCGCTCTGGTGTCGAGGCAAAGCGTGATGTTGAGTTCTGCAACTCAACACGCAATACCTCCAGAATTCGGCAGAAAGTGAGGAACAGAGTGTCTTAACACTAGGTTCCCTGCTGTGTGCGGGATACAACAAAGAAACATTATTATAAAAAAATATATATAATAACACGTTATATCTGGAACAAGCAATCGTATATTTTAATAACGCTGAAACAACTAAAAAAGGGTCCAAACCTTCGGTCAGCTTAAGAAGGGATCAAAGAGTCCTGGGTGATGTGTGAAACACCTGAGCGTGTGTAATCGAAACTCGCTATTGTACTTCAAACAGTATTTTAACGACTTCAAATATACTACAAAAGTGTAATAGTTACTTACTATTGGGTAACTGTGGGTTCAATTTCGATAGTGATAAAAATGTATATTGATTCGTGGTATGGTGGTACAGCGTCTGCCTGTAAGCGCGGCGTGGGGAAAGATCCCCATCCGAGGGAGCGAATTATTTTCAGGAGATGAAAACTCTCTCTGGTAACTAGACAAAGCGCGGGGTTGAAATTCGCAACTCAACAGGCAATGTCTCGAAAATTGGGCGCACAGTTGGAAACGGACAGTTTTAATACTAGCGTTTCTCTGCCTATCGTAGTATGCGGGATAGAGCGTGATTTTTTTATTTTCTTTTTTCAATATGCTCTACATCTAATTCTCTCTAATAAAAATATGGATCCACAACTATCACACATCAAACACATCCCACCTATATTTTCCCCATGGTAAATTTTCATTAAGAAAAATAAAACAGAAGTAAACGATAATGTTTTCCTTTTCCATCTACACTTTCATTTTAACTTAACTATTTATTTATTATAAGATGAAAAATAACATTTATTTTATAATGTCCGAAACAGGTTCTGTATTCACATAATAATTTCTAAAGGCATCCATGATTTTCCCTTGAAAAAATAATTATTAATTATAAATATTTGCTTTCAGTGGTACATTCGTTAATTTGTGACACCATTCAGTCTGTAGTTCTATTCATTTATTACAAGACGCCCGACGCCCATTAGTCTTTGCTAAATGTCAATGAAAATACGTAATATTGAGGTAAATGTTGACGGTAGTTATGTACAAATATTTTTGCTTTAACGTAAAAGGTAAATATCATTTTTTCCTTATTTATCATATATTTATAAAGAAAAGCTGTAATGGCCCAGCTGGGACGTATCTAGTAACATATAATCATCATTTACAGTCATAATGACGGAGGCCGGCTGAATCCCGGTTTCCTTTGCCTACCGTGCTACATGCGGGGTAGGGCGTGAATCTGAAAGAAATTAAATATACTCCCATATAATATTATGAATGTGAAAGTTTTAACGAAACCTTACAGTGGACTACAATTTACGTAAAGATTTAGCACAATTTGGCTAAAATATAACAATACCTTTAAGCGATCGCCAGTGTTGTGTGTATCACCTTCAGCACTACAGCACTACAGCACTACAGCACTACAGCACTACAGCACTACAGGAACATTATACAGGAGCTCATCAATACGCCGGGCGTAAGTTATAACAAGGCAAAGGCATATTTTATCGCGAGACAGCTTTTATTTCCAACCTAAATCATTTCTCGATGAAATTTAAATTTATTAGGTACGCTTTCATTAATTAATCTACATATTTAAATAACAACAAGTTGATTTACCTGTACGAATATGATTGAAATATCAAAAGAAGGCTTACTTTTTACAGATTCTCGCTTTTAAATAAAATTAAAAAGTAAAATTCCTCGCTCTGGTATCGAAACAAAGCTCCGCGTTAAACCCTGCCACTTAACTTACAATGTCTTGAAAATTGGCCGGTGAGTGGGGAACGGATGTTTTAATACTCAGTTCCTTCTGCCTACACTGTCTTATGTGCACTATGGCATTATGAGCTACTTTCTTGTATATGTTTCTTTATTTAAAGTGTAGAAAAAGAAAACACGTATGTTACACGCTCGACTCAAGGCAGGCAGGAGGAAGAAATAAAATAATATAAATAATCCGTAATCCAAAATGTATAGCATTCAGTAATGAAGCTTATTTTTTACAATATAATAAAAATATTTCCATCTCAAACATACTATATATACTTTTAAAATACATGTTACAATATTTAGTTTAGTTTAACTAATTTTATATAAATATACATAAACTACTTGTATTATTTAAAAATATATAGTAAGAAGATTCTATTGAACGCAAATGTGAAATATTTGAACGCCAACACTCAGTTGTATTTAAAAAATGTAATTTTCTCAGAATAAATAAAGCGTGGCGTTCAGTTCCGCCACTTAACACGCAATGTCTCAAATGCGGATAGAAAAAAAGAGAGTGTCATGACAATAGCTTTTCACTACCTATCCTGCTATATGCGGGGAACTGCGTGAAGTTTTAAAAAATATGATATGTTAGTTCAGTGCTTTAGTAAACGCAATAGTAAAATGAATATTACAAAAAGATTTAGTAAAAACCCCCCTCCAGTAGGTAAACCGCGGTGTTGAGTTCCGCCATTTAAAATCATAATTTTGAACAACAATTGAAAAACACAGTGGCTTAACACTAGGTGCCTGAGTACGTCCTGCTACCAATATACTCGTATATTGTATATTGAAATACCTATATTGTTTTTTAGTTGTCAATATTGGAACAAGGAAAATAAAGGCTGTCTTCCACCCAATAATTTGAGACGTGTTTCGAATATGCAAAAAGTGTTTCCTGTTTTTGTATTTTTGTTAAGTCTTTAACGGAAAGTAAAATTAGTTCATATACCTACTAAGAATATTTTTTTATGTATTTAAATGAATTTGATTATTATATTTAAAAAAGATAGCTAGATTTTTAAGAAAAAAAATCTTCACGATGTATGTCGCGTGTGCAGGTAGAGGAAATTTAGTGTTAAGATAATTCCGTTCTCCAAACACCGCCTGATTTTCAAAATATTGAGTGTGAGATAATCAACGCTTTTAAGTGTTAGATGACGTAACAACGCTGTCTGATTAAATCAAACNGGTGCCTGAGTACGTCCTGCTACCAATATACTCGTATATTATATATTGAAATACCTATATTGTTTTTTAGTTGTCAATATTGGAACAAGGAAAATAAAGGCTGTCTTCCACCCAATAATTTGAGACGTGTTTCGAATATGCAAAAAGTGTTTCCTGTTTTTGTATTTTTGTTAAGTCTTTAACGGAAAGTAAAATTAGTTCATATACCTACCAAGAATATTTTTTTGTGTATTTAAATGAATTTGATTATTATATTTAAAAAAGATAGCTAGATTTTTAAGAAAAGAATTCTTCACGAAGTATGTCGCGTGTGCAAAGGAAATTTAATGTTAAGATAATTCCGTTCTCCAAGCACCGCCTGATTTTCAAAATATTGAGTGTGAGATAATCAACGCTTTTAAGTGTCAGATGACGTAACAACGCTGTCTGATTAAATCAAACCAGATCCTCCTCCTCCATCAGCCTTTTAAGGTCCACTGCTGGACATAGGCCTCCCCCAATGCTCGCCACTCCGTCCTCCACCTCCACTTAATACAATATGTACCTACTTTTATTTTGACCATCCTGCATGGAACACTTCGAAATTTAAGATTATCCATCCTACTTCTTTCTTACTTATTATTATAAATGTGAAAATTGTTTTCCTTTCACGCCAAAATTACTAAACTAAACTATTAAATTTAGATGAAACTTTACAGTAATAGGCTGTAAGCTACAATTTATATAAAGGTTTTGTACTATTTGGCTATAATGTAACAACAAGTATAAGCGGGCGAGTCCGCGCGTGGGCGCTAGTTATAACATAATTTATACCAAAGTAATGTATTACTCATAACTCATATAATTATATTATACCCACATACATTACGTGTAGCTCTCTAACGAGTGATTGATGTGTTTTAACATAAACTTTGAGCACAACTTGCGTTATCACTTAAACTTGTGTATTACAAACGTCTAACTAAATTACTTATTTTTTTAGTTGAGCGTCACGCTTCAATTAGCAATTTTAATTAATATTAATCTACTTTACAGAACGAATATAGGTCGAAATTTATTTATGTACTTTTTAAACTATATGACTATAACTAACTATTATTTACCTTTTTTTTATTTATTTATAAGATATATCAAGGAAGAGGAAATAAAAAATAAAACAAAATTGAGTAATTCCCCAAATAACGTTCCCGTGTCCCGGATATATTAAATTTGTGAATATTTTCACATTAGCGCGTCACACAAAATTGAAATTATTTAAACGCGCGCAATCTAACCAATCTCTCGCCTGATTTACTTTTATATGGACTCATTTGCGTAATAGGGTGTTAGGGGGTTTGATTCCCATTTAGGGATAATTTTATTCGTTGTAGCGAAGATGGTGTGTTTTTGTATAGATGTGATATTAGTAGTTTCGAATATTTTTAACATTTAAAGTTTTATTCCACACTATTAGGATAGAATTTTTTTTTTAAATGTACAAAAATTGCTGGTCTTGACTGGATGCCGAAGGCAATGGACCGGGAGCTCTGACGCACCCTGGGGGATGCCTCCAGTAGGGGGATACGAGACGTATAAGAATTTTGACGTTGTTTGATAGAAACGAATGGTCATTCAATACCTAAAAATAAATTAATTAAATTTAGAAAATTATGGATTTGTCAGTAATCTAATTTAAAATGATAATTTCTTTGGAAATCAAACCATATTTTCAAGGTACATAAAAAAATTGTACATTTTTCTTACAAAATGGATACCCAAGAGTAAGCCTCGACATATAGGCTCGAGACATATTCCTCATAAGCCTCGACAAAACTTAATGAATAAAGTTTTAAGGCTCAACAAGATTATGTGTTTATTATTTCTTCATTTTTATATAGGTAAAATATATATAATATTTTGAAAACTTACCTATGCTTAACCTCAAAAAGTAAAAAAAAAACAACTCAAAACCGATTACTTGGTACAAAAATACACTAAAACACCGCAAAAGGTTAGCTAAACATTTATTTTGACACACATTTCGTTATATAAATACAGTATATTGTGATACAGAGCGTGGCTAGTGCGAGTACAAAAACTATGGGAAAGCTTTTAAGCTCCTGTCGCGGCTACGAGTGATTGGCAGATGTGTACACGCACGGTTTTTGAGCGCAGAAAAAGAATGTATTCGTCACTATATTATATATACTCAACGACGTTTAAATTGGTCGTAATGAGATATGGATATAATCAAAGTTATTGATGAAACACTCTCACTCTCCCACGCTCCCACGATGGCTTATATAAATAGAAGGTGCACAAAGTGTGTGGGTTCTATCCCCACTCGAGGAGATGAAATATTTATTTAAATTTAATATTTCTATTTCTTCGCTCTAGTGTCGAGGCAAAGCGCGGCGTTGAGTTCTGCCACTCAACACGCAATGCTTTCAGAATTCGGCAGAAAGTGGAGAACGGAGTGTCTTAACACTAGGTTCCCTTAGCCTACCCTGCTGTATGCGGGATACAGCGTGAACCTGATTTTATTAAAATGGAGACAATGAAGTGCTCAGAAGTATAGTACTCCGCCTTTTTTTAAAAGTTACTTAACCTAGAAAGTCGCTTGCTACTTATAATATTTGTATATGACAGTATCGGGGCCACTTGGAACCTACGAATACTCAGAGTTTTTTTAACGCTATAAAACGACCGTCTGTATAACCTAAAAATTGTTATAATATATATAGACTGGATATTTTGAACCATTTATATCCATTGTGCTTTCCAAATGAAAATCCTTTTTTATTTCATACGGTTTTAATATAAAAATGTTACAAAATCCACCAAAATGGAATCCGGCCTGAGATCTCTTGATTAACTGAAAAATATTTACTGTTTTTAGGGATCCGTAAACGAATTATATAAATAAAAGCCAAAAATTAAACATAAAAGTAATGGAATACAAAAAATAAGTGTACCATAGGAAATAGCTATTTAGGCTTTCTTTAGGCTTCGCCCACGTCGCTAAATCTATGACATGTGACACATTCTAAGTGCTCTAAAAATTCTGACCGAAGATACCATGGGTGACATCGAAGCGACTAACATGATTTTATCCATTTTCTTAATAAGTGGATTATAATTATAACAAAAAATATTTTTTAAATCGTACGACTAACGAGTACCTAAGATTAGCAAATACCTAAAACTAAAAAACATATTCAGTCTTTAAATATTCGCATAGATTAGTCTTTATTTTTTACAAAACTAAATTTAGTTTAAAATAATATACTATGGGAGCCAGTCGTGGCGCAAGGCCACAAAGTTACTGTAAACTCGACAGAGTGTGGGTTCGATTCTAACTCGAAGAAATGAAATATTTAATATTTACATTTAGCGTCTAGCGTCGAGGCAAAGCACAGCGTTTCGTTCCGTGACTCAACACGCAATGCTTCACAAATTCGGTGGAAAATGGGATCCGAACCTAGTCCTCCTGCCGACCCTACTCTGTATGGGATACAGAAGAAATTATAGAGAATATATATGAGGCTTGGGGATATTCCATGACTTTTTAAAGGCATCTGGTTGCGTTCAGCACTCACACGCATACTATTCATATTGTGAATGAACCTCTTTTACCTGATTATTAGCGTATATTTCATATTATACATTTGTGAAAACTCGACCGTGGTAAAGACTATTTTTTTAAATGTTACTTCTGGTTTTTGGGATGAAGATAACAATATCATCCGAGGTAATAAATAAAAGAGGTAATAATACAAGATGTGCATGTTATAATGAAAAATATACGCCAAGGATGGCAGTCAGGTAACTAGAAGACTACCTACCTTTTTCAGCCAAGATGACCTGGAACCCGAAGACAGTTAACAAGAATACTTTCAACTTCATTTTGGACTGAGCACTATCACTGTATCACATCAGAACTACTCCTGGTACACTTGCACTTTATAACTGTTGGTCGTGTTACTTCATTACGTCATTCATACTGAGTATCTGAAACAGAAATAGTAATGTTAACAATTGTTTATTCTCACGTGGCATCCCGCACATAGCAGGGCGGGCAGAGGGAACCTAACGTTACGACATCGACAGTCCGTTCCCCACGCAACGTCTAATTTTCGAGACATTGGGTATTAAATGCCAGAACTCAACACCGTGCTCGTCTTCTTGCCCGAGGAAATGAAAATTAATAATTCCCTGAAATATTGGGAAGGAATCGAATCTACAACTTTCACGCTTACAATTACATGTCACCATATGCCTCAACGCCACCAGGACCTGAAAAATATTTGATATTTTATACACGATATTTTAATAAGTTTTATTATATACGAGTATATATTATAGTATTTCACACTAGTGTACACTATTAGATTTTGTAGTGACGATAGCGAACCAAAAATACTTGTATAACTAAGAACGCTGGAGGCTATAAATAAATACGTTTAGACTGATTTCCTTTCGACGTCGCGGCCAAATGTGATTTAGAAACTAAAAGATCTAACTATAGTTCTAGACGGAGAAAATTTAATGTTATAATTCCATATCTGGCAATGAGTCTTGCTACTAACTCTGCAATCGCAATGCCTCAACAATTCAGCGGAACGTGGGGAACGGAAGTGTCTTAATGGGGAACGGAGTGTTTTAACACTAGGTTCCTAGTGTTCTATCTACCCTACTGTGTGCGAGACTCAGCACAAAGGTAAATAAACACATAAATGTACTATATAAAGCAGGATTGGAAGAGGAAGCTAAATGTCATGACACTTCAATTTCAATCCACTTTCCACCCTATTTTGATGCAAAAGTTTCACATAGCTGCGCTTTTTCTTATCGAACAAATACAATGAAAATTAATAATTTACTAAAAATTTAAATTTCTTTTAATTACAGCATCGAACTCACGACCGTCGCATTGCAGCCTCGAACATTAAATAATCGCTTTAATTAGATGAAGAATTCTCTCAATAAAGTATAGCAGAACTATACCGTTAACTGTCCGTAGTGTACTCGTATAGATAACGCGTTACAAATAGCTCGGTCGGGTGCGCATTTATTTTGGGAACGACGTCAGTCCGCCGCGTGTGATATTACGCAAACATATTCAATTCTTTATGAAAAAAATAAATTGTCATTTATACTTTGAATCAAAATGTTAATTTTTCAAACTTATATATGTTTAGTGTCATGCCTAGTGGGTGTGTGAAGACACTCCGTTCCCTATTTTCTTACTGATTTTCGAGACACTGCGGTTTGTTGATTTTTTTTAGCAGCAGCAGGGTAAGCAGAAAGAACCTGGGAACCTGAGAACCTAGGCTAGGACACCCATTAAACAACTTCCGTTCCCTACTTTCCGCCGATTTCTCAATGCAACAAGTAGCGGGACGCAACTCCGCGCTTTGCATCTTTAACAGAGCGAGAAATTGAAAATATTAAACATTTTGTTGCCCCGAGTAGTAATCGAACCCGCAACCAACTGGTTTACAGTCACACGCTTGTGTCTTTTTCCACGACAGCCGGATAATTTAAATAAATCCGTCGAGCGGGAATCGAACTCATAACCCTTGCGTTTGCAATCATAATATACTGTCTCACTTCGCTGACACAGCCAATTATGACTCAATTTTAATGATTATTTTTGTACGATCATCATGTTTCTCATAGAACAGCGCTAGAGCGCGCCCTAGATACGGTGATGTGCGGTCTGCGCGCCGGACGTTTACTTGGTCACCTAGGGGAGGTATTTCATTGAAATTACTTTAAATTCTTGAGGTTTGATTGACAATGTAATCTTGATTTTCTTTATGCGAAGTTTTAAATACGTTGAGGCAGTCCGACTGTGAGGGTGACGATTGTGTGTTCGGTCGCAACTCGGAGAAACAATTATTTTTTTATTTTGTCGCTCTGGCAACTAAACAAGTGTGGCGTTGAGTTCCGCCAAACACGCAATATCTTTCACATCGGGCGGGGCGCGGAGCACGGGTTGTCTTCATATTAGATTTCGTCTTTCGCCTACTTTGCGGAATTAAGCGTGAAGCTGATAAAAATATTATCATCCTATAAAATAACGAATGATAATACTTATATGATACTTTGTAAGCATTACTATACAAATACATTTGTCACATTGGCCATTACGGTGGCAGCGTTGATAATAGTGATGTAGCGTGATTGCCGATGTAAACAACAGCTTCACGCCAAACGGTGTTAGCGAATGGCGACTTCTTTTTGTTTTGTAGCGAATGATTCGAATAGATATTTTTGTATTGGTTTTCTTATTGCGGAAGTTTTTCTCTAATTTAATTTAAATATTCGTAGAAGATAAAAAGAAATCTTTTTCTTCTACGAATCTTTAATTTTAAAATGCAAGAAGATCTACCTAAATACAAAGTTATTTCAGTAATCTCAATATCCGTATTTATTTCCAAATATAAAGTTCAACCAAATGAATAATTAATTTAATACGATACATTGTGTGACGTCAGTTTAATTAGTTCCATTGTGTACATTAATGACCCGAAATGTCGATAGTAATTAATTTATTGTTTACATTTGTAATGCGATGCGACTTAACCCGCTAACAAGATGTTATACATATGTAAGTCACTGGCCGGCGGACGCCTTCCCGCTTTATCCCGCACTAGCAGAATAGGCAAACTCCGTTTATCGTACCGCCGTGTAAGTTCAGTTGTTTTCTTATATAATATTCTTTATTGCACAAAATATACATAAGAAAACAATAAAATACATTTAGTTCACAAAGGTCTTACCAGAGCGGTAAAATAAAACTATTTAATATAAAATAATGTATTTATTTATTTCGTTGAATTCGCCGAGCCAAAGTCAAAGCCTTGCGTTCTCTTAAATCAAACCATAAAATGTACAGCGTACGACGCTGATATTTGGTTACTTAGAGTTCTTGGGGAGTGGAGGGGAGTGTAGTGGAGTGTAGGGGAGTGTAGGGGAGCGCGAGAGAGGAAAAGAGGAAAGAGAAAGGGTATTTTACGTTCACGTAAACTAAATTGCCACTAGCTCAGTATAAAACTAACCAAACATTTATGCAATACGTTTATTCATCATATTCGCAATAGGAGCTAATATTTTGTTTCACACTGGTCTATTGGTAACGCGACAAAAGCTCTACCGGGATATTAGCTGCCGCGTGGTCTGTTAAGGGATAGGCTGTAGCGGTAATGCCGGGGCTGCCGGACGTCTTGGTTGTCCCGTTTGTTATCCCAAAATGTAATGTCCCGGGCGGGACAGATATGGCCCCGCTTATCGTAAATTATTCCACGTACTTTTTAATTTACTTAATTTTTAAATTAATTATAATTTCAGATATAAAAATCCCGCTTTTCCCCGAAAAAAAAATCTGGTTACACCTACCGTTGTACCCGAATTATTTTAATCTCCTTACACTTGGAGGAATTATGTCGGTTTCGCTACTCAGCGCAATGTCTCGAAAATTGTGTGTAGTGTATGGAAAGGAGTATTTTAACACTAGGTTGACAGAGAGATACTTGCTATGCAAGAAAAACCATTGCAAAAACCATTTTAAGCCAGTGCTCAAAATTTATTCAAATTAAAGATTTTTTTTTTCTCAGAAAGAATTTTTTTTCTCAGACCTGAGAAGAAGCGGCGGAAATAACTTACCAGGACTTTAATTGAATGAAAATATTTCACTCTCCCGTGTGAGCATCGACCCCACAACGTCAAATGCACTGCTGTACTGTACTGCTGCGCTAGGACGGCCTCTTTAAATATTTGGAAATATCGATCCAAATTAAAGATTGCTAACTATTCAGTTTTTAACGTTCAATGGATGGTTTTAGTGAAGGAAATGGAACTTTTCCACCGGAGACGAGGGTTACAAGTGGAGAACGGAGTGCACAACCCCTCTTTATGTAATGAAGAAGGGTGAATGAAATGGTGTAAATGATCTTTATTACTCAGAAACTATAATAGCTGTAAGCACTGTCCTACTATAGTTAATAAGTAACTCAGTCACGGCACTCTGGCGGCACGGCTGCACACTGGTGCGAACCCTTACAGTTGCACACATATAAAATTACGAGATTTTTTATTTATGGTTCACACTGTACTGCAATGTACTGTGTATGTATTATATAACAGGATAAGATAGAGTTTAATTAAAAATAAAAACATATGTTTGCGCCACACGCCATACACCTGAAGGTCATACAAAAACGCAGGTGTACCAGCACGCCGCACGCCGCGTCGTCTATCTTTGTTTTTTACAGATTACTATACGAGTACGTACGTTCATACGAAATTATACGAGATAACTAGTAAGTATTCTTGTCTAATAGATTTTTTTTGTTTCATTTTTTCAGTAGATTTTATTAGAATTATATTTTATCATCAATCATGGTTTTATGGTTCAACAATGGTTTTATAATAATAATGAATTATATGAATATTTAATTCATTACCTCGCTTAAGTAAATAAGAGCTGCGTTAAGTTCCGCCTCTCAAAACGTAAGGTGTCAAAAGTTCAGTGGTGCATGGCGGACGTGTTCTAAAAGATGCCCTCACGGAAGATGAAAATATTTACTAAATTAAATAATCCTCCCGAGATCAGCTTACCATTGGTGGGTTCCATTCCCATTTAGGGGAATGAATTACTTTCATTATCCTAGTTCTGATAAGAAGATAATGCATGGATTGTGAAGTGGATTAATTTTGCCACTCAACACACGTTGTTTTCAATCTCAGAGTGTCATAACACTAGGTTCGTTTGATGAAAATAATTATTCTAAGTTTATTCGTCTTTTCTATATTAATTTAGAATCATGCTAGCATGTAAGTGAGAATGTATAAGGAATTTAATTTGGTCCACGCGACCGGTGGTGATTAATAAAGTCTATAAGACCCTTGAAATGGCGCCCTCAGCCTTCGACGTTACGCTGTTCATTTAATACGTTGCATCCCGCTTGTTGATGTGAATTATAAACGGCTTTACATTTTGTAAGTACCGTTTTGAAGGAGAGAGAATAAATGATAAATCACTCCGTTCTTAGAGATTACCTACTTTGTTTCAAAGAAAAAAAATATGCTAATATGAAATAGTGGCACACAACTTGCCGTTCGTTCACAGGGTTCGTTTCGCACCCGAGATAATGAACTATTCTTGCCTTGAAAAAACAATGCGCGACGCTAAATTCCGCCACTCAACACACAATGTGGAGAGTTTGAGCGACAAATGTAGACAAGAAGATTTTGGCAGTAGGTTTTATTCGTCTATAATTATAAGAACAGCTTTTTCATACATCATTTTTACTACGCAATTGCAATTTATGTAAAAATTGACAAATTCAAAATTACATTTTACGTATTGCAAGAATCGAATCCGTAACATCTTCTCCAGATAATCAATTTATATTTTTTTTCTTATGTATTTAATACAGATAATGAGTACCTAGTTACACGTGTTCCGTAGGTACTAGTCTGTCTCGTACGCTGTACCACACCTCACTCAGCTCACTCGTAAACTAATCAAGAAGTATAAACAGAAACAGAATGTTCCTGTTCTGGAAAACAGGTAAATATCAAATGATTAATGAAATAATTTTCACGCTTTGATGTTTCACGAAAACTCTTATGAATCTACAAATGAGAAATTGTAATGTACTAGCGGACGCGCGCAGCTTCGCTTGCGTATTTAGGGGTGAATTCTAATAAACCACGATGTGTTCAATGGAATATTTTTAAGAGTCTAAATTTCAAATTTTATAAAAATAGGTGGCGATTTAAAGATTTTTCCATACAAACTTTCAA
>JAKRZM010001191.1:181920-216679 GCA_036379175.1 Heliconius cydno galanthus | reverse complement strand
GTTGGAGTCTTAATAATCTATGAAAGACTTGACTCTTGACTTTACGTAGAGACGTTATCTCGCTGTGCGTTCTCTACCGCATTTATTATGGGGAGTGTTCTGGTAATTGTTTGACCTCAAAAGCTGGCAACATATCTGTTGCTCTTCTGGTGTCACATGGGGTAGTGGATGACCACTTAACATCAACGCTCGTTTGTCTTTTCCATAAAAAAGAAGACTACGATTGTGGGTGTTGTGCCGCTGCGCCACGATGGCATAAATTCTATCTTGAAATTTATCTTCAACTCCAATCGGAATGAGAAACAGAAATGAGAAAAAGAGTACTTATGTTATAAGAAAAGAGTACCAACGTTATAAGAAATAATATATATCTAATGTAGAGTTTCACGTAAAACAAATTATTTGTAAAGCAAAAATTAATTAAATATCAAAGGAATTCCAAAGAAATTTTCCAAAAACAATAAAAATTATTTATCCAAATTAATGGTTACCCTACTGAAACAGTCACCTGTTTCGTTTCACGGGAGAATAACTTTTATTGTTAAAGTAATAAGAGACATAACCGTTTGTAAAATTAACATTTTACATAACGCAGAAACTCCTTAATGTCAAGATAGGCTTTCTGTTCTTGCTCTCTTTATATATATTGTTATTTGAATGTATTTCGAATTCAGTATTAAATTTGGAAAGGATTAATTTTCCTGTTAGTGAGTACTTTGAAACTGGAAAGGAGATAGCCAGTTCGATTTCTATTGCTGACAATAATTACAAATATATACGATATTACTAGTTTGATCTGATGCTTCGTTTCCATGGTCCAATGAAAATATTGTTAAGAGGTGTGAATGACATACAGCTTCCCTCTACAGATCGCATTTAACCAAATAACTTACATTGCATTCCACTGCACCATGATAAGCACTCTTGGCTATGTCTACACTATTTTTACTTTTATATTAATCTGTACCAATTTCATACAACTAAAAAGTAAGTCTGCTTCGCGCTGTATCCTGCACAGCGGGGTTGGCAGAGAGAACCTTGTGTTAAAACACTCCGATCCTTCACCTTCCCCCGAATTCTGAAGGCATTGTGTGCTGAGTGGCAAACTCACGCTGCGTTTGCCTCGACACGAGAGCGAAAAACTGAAAATATACATTTAAGTAAATATTTAATTGTCTCGAGTAAGAATCGAACCCACATCCAGTCGCACCAGTCGACTGGCCTCCGATATTATTAACATTAACTTTAAAATTGTGTTTTACATATCAAAATATTATTTTGTATATTGTTTAATTATAGGAATATGTCATAACTACGCTACTACACTAACTACTACTAGAAATAATTAGAACAAAAATATAAAGTACGACAGAAAATTACAAAAATAATGGTGTTGAGTTCGATTCCCATTTGGGTGAATGATGATATTTAAATTCTTTTCATTATCTCGCACTGGCAAGGCAACGCGTGAGTTTAGTTCCGCAATTGTACACTCACGAAATATTCGTATTAAGGCGAAAAGTGGAGAACCGAGTATTTTAACACTAAATTCCCTCTGCCTATCCTTTTTATTTATTTATATGAAAATTTTTGTTTATATGAAAAAAGTGACGACGTTTTTTTGTGATTGTGTTTCGAAACGGGTGAATTATTTTCGATAAGTACTGACAGTACTGATGCTGCTGTTAGAACTTATCGAACTTACATACACCGCATCACTGTACCATGACGGCCTGTAAATTATAGCATCTCTTATTCTATTGTAAGCTCCTAGTTTACCACCACACCACTAGATAATAGTATAGTATTAGAAAAGCTCAATCCCAGCTAAGCTTCAGTTCAGCAACCGCATCATTTAAATAACACTTGCCGCTGTAGCAATAACTGTCCGCAAGCGGCCAATCCGAGCCCGCCGGGTTATATTTGAAGTCGCGCCAAAAATTGATAGGCCACGAGTAAACACTGAAATGGTATGCCTTTGTTTTACATGAAACGGGATTACGTAAAGAACTCTACTGAACTGAACTAACACTCATTCCCTCCACCGGGAATCGAACCTACGAGTATAAACGTCACACGATGTACTACTGCACCATATTTTTTTTATTAAAATAAAAATAAAACAAACAGGCTTAGTAATTAGATATTGTAGTAAAGGTGTTGTAGCAGTAGTTTGACACCGACTTCAAAATTATAAAATCTTTATATAATTATTTTTATTTAACAAAATGATTTTATTTATTTATTTATTTATTTATTTATATATATAAACCTTAACCTATTACAATAAATGGCGTATAATTAACAGTAATACAATTTTGGTTAAGCTAACAAGAATTGATTAGCACTACCCTCCGAACTAGTTTTATATTTTATACTTTTTAGTTTATTATCTGAAGTCTGTTTTTCTTATTCAAAATTAATTTTAATAAAACGATTTAAAAAAAATATTTATTTCTAGGTATTTTCCTAGTTTAAAGTGGTTAGATAGAATCTGAGAGAAAAAAAAAATTAGTAAGCAAGCTTAACTATCTAGTTAGTTTACCTTAATAAACTTACAAATATTTTTTTCTGTACGTACATATTTTCCCACCTTTAATTCTAAGGTTAAAGGAAGGAAGGTGTAAGGATTTTTTTATTGTATCGGAAGTGCTAAGCAATTTTCACATCTAACGCCGTGATTATAATAACTATTATTACGTGTACAATCGTCACGCAAAAGTTACAAAATTTTTCATTACTCGAGCTACATTTTTGGTATTGCCTTCATTTTACGTTTAGGCCCAAGTTATAAAAGATTGGTATGGCATTNACGAAAGTAAACATCTGTCCAAATTTCACGTTTCTACGCACAGCGGTTACGGCTGTGCGTGCGTCTTACCTCAGTCAGTGAGGACAAGTCCTTTTATATATATAGATTATACTGGTTGGATCTGATGCTTCGTTTCCATGGTCAAATGAAAATATTATTAAGAGGTGTGAATGACATACAGCTTTCCTCTACAGATAAACTAACCTAAAAACAAAATATATTTTAATTCGAACTAATAGTTTGTGATTATCGCATTTAACCAAATAACTTACATTATATTCCATTGTATGCGCCATGATGACCACTCATGGCTATGTCTGCATTATTTTTACATTCATATTAATCTATACCAATATTATAAATCTAAAAAATAAGTCAGCTTCACGCTGTATCCTGCACACAGCAGGATAGGCAGAGAGAACCCCTACATCATTGTTTTATAACGGCCTGTAAATTATAGCATCGTTATAGTATTATGGAATAGAAAACTCTACACGTCTACACTCTTATTCCATTGTAAGCTCCTAGTTTACCACTAGATAATAGTATAGTATTAGAAAAGCTCAATCCCAGCTAAGCTTCACTTCAGCAACCGCATCATTTAAATAACACTTGCCGCTGTAGCAATAACTGTCCGCAAGCGGCCAATCCGAGCCCGCCGGGTTATATTTGAAGTCGCGCCAAAAATTGATAGGCCACGAGTAAACACTGAAATGGTATTCCTTTGTTTTACATGAAACGGGATTACGTAAAGAACTCTACTGAACTGAACTAACACTCATTCCCTCCACTGGGAATCGAACCTACGAGTATAAACGTGACACGATGTGCTACTGCACCATACTTTTTATATTCAAATAAAAATAAAACAAACAGGCTTAGTAATTAGATATTGTAGTAAAGGTGTTGTAGCATTAGCTTGACACCGACTTCAAAATTATAAAATCTTTATATAATTATTTTTATTTAACAAAATTAAAGTAAGTAAATTTATTTTCTTGTTCAAAATTAATTTTAATAAAACGATTTAAAAAAAATATTTATTTCTAGGTATTTGCCTAGTTTAAAGTGGTTAGATAGAATCTTAGAGAAAAAAAAAATGAGTAAGCAAGCTTAACTATCTAGTTAGTTTACTATAATAACTTACAAATATTTTTGTCTGTACATACATATTTTCCCACCTTTAATTCTAAGGTTAAAGGAAGGAAGGTGTAAGGATTTTTTTATTGTATCGGAAGTGCTAAGCAATTTTCACATCTAACGCCGTGATTATAATAACTATTATTACGTGTACAATCGTCACGCAAAAGTTACAAAATTTTTCATTACTCGAGCTACATTTTTGGTATTGCCTTCATTTTACGTGTAGGCCCAAGTTATAAAAGATTGGTATGGCATTGTGTATATCAGCGTTTTTTATATACTATGAAAAAATATCTGTATCCTTTATATGTAAATGTAGCAGGGTAGGAAAAGGGAACCTAGCGCTAATATACTCCGTTCCCCATTTTCCACCAAAATTTTCGAGATATTGAAATATTTCACATTTATAATATTATTAGTATGATTTAACTTTCTGATATACACTTAAACTAGATCAAATCACTGAATAGTCATTTCTTCCATCTCTTTGAAAATAGAAAAAAAAACTTTAAGTAAACCTGATGTAAGTGCTAACCAAGCAAGGAAGAATCTTTTTAAATTTAAATAACGAGTTTAATTAGTGAAACGATACGGCCGGAAACTTGGATTTCAATTAGTCGCTTTAATAGTAACATTGGGGATATGCAGGCTGGAATACCATTAATAAAAATATACTAATATATATAATCTAAAGTTCTCTTCGCAATTGTTCGTTCTCGAGGCAATGTGAGTGTTTGGTAGCGGAGCTCGACTCGACGACGCATCATCGCTACCAGAGGAAATGAAAATATAAAATATTACATTTCCCCGAGAGGAAATCGAACTCACAATCATCGACACTCACAACAGTCGCACACTTGTGCCTCTGTGTTACATCGCTTCAGTGTCTGCTTTGGGCAGGTTCCTTGTGAGGTCACTCCTGGAAGCCCGCCAGCGGGCGACCGTCGCAGTGGCCTCTAGTATTATTTTCACCATTTTCCTTCATTCATTACTCATTATTATTTCGGTAGCAGTCGACGGGCTTAGTCGTCATTTTATCGGTCATTTCTACTTTGGTCTTCCGGTTCAAGGATATGTAATGCAAAAAAATATGGAAAATATTTTATTATAGAAATATGTTTTGGATGGGAGTCGAATCCACAAGCATCACGTGTCACGTATGTTACTTCAATGCCTTGTTGTAAAGCAGAATATGGAGAGTGAGCCTAGTGTCACACACTCCAACTGTACCTAATTGTCGTAAATGTCTTTATTCCAAATCGAAGAAGCAAAGTTTAAAAAAAAAATGTGTTTACAAATCGAATCCCCGACTACACATATATATATATATATATATATATATATATATATATGGGTCAGACCGTCATCAAGCCCACCATAAAAATTTTCATACCCGAGCTTAACATAACAATACACTTAAGATGTATTAGTTACATAAATATTCGACCATATTTCTTAAAAAGTAAACTCTATCTCAGCACGAAAGCAAATATATATACTAGCATTATAAAACTGAAGAGTTCGTTTGATTAAACTTATTAATCTCAGGAAGTACTGGTTCGAGTTTAGTCTGTTTTGTGCTGGATCCTTCCATCTCATCCATTCATCGAGAATGGCTCACAAGCCGTGGGTATTATCTTACCTGTTTCTATTTCATCGAAGCTGCGGATAAATCTAGTCTAAATACATGCACGGTAGTTGCTAGTTCAATTCGGTTCGGGTCGTTTAAAATGCGGCGTTAAGTTCCGCCGCACTTTGCACTAGTTCTCTCCACCTAACACGAATAAGGGAGATGCGTGATGATAAGAAAAATATTTCTGTAATAAAACGTTATACAGTGCTATAAAATGTCTAATAACGAATGTTTATGGTTGACCTTGGCCCATACTTGTTAAACCTAATTTCGTCTAAACAGATGACCTTTGTTATGAGTAACGCTTTTCACAAAGTTGTTAAAATTATATTATTAGGTAAATCACTCCGCTTACCGCCCTCCGCCCATTTCGTAACCCTCAGTGTCAAAAGTGGGGAAAGAAGTGTCTTAACACTAGGCAACAGAGGGAACGAGGGATGGTTCCCTCTGTTTAGCCTGCCTTCATTGTACATATTCATGGTTTCACAACATCCTGGTTTTTTCCGCATAGTACAGTAGGGATAGAAAACCTAGTTTTAAAATACTCTGCTCCCAATTATCGAAACATTGTGTGTTGAGTTGACGATACTTAACGCCGCGCTATGTCGTATCACGAATACAGGCCGACGCCGTCTCGCTGCGCCACGACGGTCTCATATATGAATAATGTTAAAATATGTTTGTATTTTCCTTACTTATTTTATTTTCGCACGTTAAGACACTAAGTTCCCATTAAAATACTTTCGTTCTCCACTTTCCATCGTATTCTCGAGGCATTGGGTGTTGCGTGGCGGAACTCAACGCCGGAATGAAAACAATTGCTATATAATATAAATATTTCCACAACCGCTGCGTATACAGCCAGACATTGCACAAACATAGTACCTACATAACTTACATACATATAGTTAAAAGTATGACAATTTAATTTTTGAACATATTTCAAGTCTAACCAATGTTATTAATTGATACAAAAATCCCGCATTCGGCGTGGTGGGTTACATTAATTATTCATTGCGTTAATAGCGGCCGCGCGCAACCCACTTTGGTTGGAATGAAAAAAATATTTTAAACAAATAAATATTTAGTTCGTATTTGTACCAAATCATTATTATTTGTTCTTTTATCAGAGCGTAGAAATGAAAATACATTATTTATTACCCTAAGTGGGAGTCGAACCCGCAACCGTCGCTTTTACAGTCAGTTATCCGACACATTATGTATAGAACGTATCATTGATATTGAATTCAGCATATTGTTAACCAGTCAACGTCTGAAACACTGTTATGTTTGAAATTCAAAACCTATTCGTTACAGCCAGGTTAATACAGGTATCGAATGTTTTTGGAAATGTTTATATTTCGAATTTTATGTATAGGTATACTCTGTTTTTATACGGGTATATAGGGTAGGCAGAGGGCCCTGGAAACCTGCGTTTGGATTCGACACTTTCCTTAGGGGAACTCGACCCAGCGCTCTGCCTCGTTACCAAATAGGTTTTGTGTGTGTTTTATGAAGCCCTGAGATCACGCGGGAGGTCGGGAATAGCTCAGTCTCGCGTTACTCGCGTTATTTCGGCGCGCTGATATCATTTCGTTGTTACGAATGTTGGAAATTTATTGATTTTGCTTATAAGTCTTTTTTAGCTTCACAGTGTATCTATCGCACACAGGGTGAGGACCCCTGGTATCCTACGGGAACCAGGGAAGTTAGTATTCAACGGAGTGCCGTTGTTGTTTGGAGGAATGAACTATTTTCATTTTCTCGCTCTTATAAGTAGACAAAGCGCTACGCTGAGTTCCGCCACTCAACACGCAATGCCGAACATTGGAAGGTGTGGTGAACAGACTGTCTCTCTGCTAAAACCGAGAGCCTGGAGTTAAAAAAAGAATTATACTAGTACAATATAGATTATACTAGTACAATATTATAATATATACTATTATCCCATAAAGATCTTTGAATCCATTTACAAATAAAATTTTCTAAATATAATCTTAGTTAAGAAATCTACTAAACATAAGTCAACATCATATACCTACCGGACTAATTATCAAACGAATAATATAACAAAATTCACATTACAACATGTCGTTGGCACAAACCCACAAATAAAATTATTAATTTACACGAAAAATCAAGTTTTAGCTGAACAAATAGTAGAAATTCCAATGTCAAAAACATTTGTATGTTTGTTTACACGTTCCCTATAACGGTTAAACAGAGCGATGAAAATAACCACGAGAAGTGTGAGAACTATTCAATGTAAATAACGCTTCTATCGCGTTTATGTAGGTATTGTTTTAATTCTTGAATTTTGTGGGAAGCTTATAAGGGACTTTTTAATTAACGGAGAGAATAGAGTGGTGACTTGGCTTTCTCTGCACAAAAAAGGACTTATTTCAATGTTCCCACTTTGTGAGACAATATGCTGCGTTTAGTTCCGCCATTCAACCTGTTGTGTTTTGACTTTGAATAGAAAGCAAAGAACTGAGTATAACATTAGTAACTTTCTGCCTACTCTGATATAATTAGATTTTTAATTGAATTCGCTAAAAACAATAATCAGAACAAGAAGTTCTTTTGAAAAATATTTAAAACTAGAATATTCACACAACCGCTATTGTACTCCGAATAAGAAGACGAATTTAAAAGCTCATATCTCCACTGCAAATACACGTATAAAGTTATACCATTTTAAACTGGTCAGATATTAACTTGGTATACTTGACCTATATAAAGTAAATTAAAATAATACAATCAAAAGTAACCCTTAAAATAAAGTACATTGAGTTAATTTTACGGTAAATAAGGAAACGTTTGATTTTCATATATTTTTTTAGTACTATCCAAATAAGAATTCTCTAATGAATTTAATAATTAAAGCTAAAGTAAATTTTCAATGGAAAATGAAAATAAATAAATGATATGAGAATGAGAGAGAGATGTTTACTTTTAGTTTCATTATAACATTTTCTAGTAGTTTCCTATTTCATTTTATAACACTGTAAATATAACGTTTTTGGGTTCTATTCTGAATTGGGGGAGTCCCTTCCTCTGGTAAACAAAGTGTTTCATAGATCGCGACTTAAAAGTGGATTCCCTCTGCTTTCCCTGCTATACATTAAAGCGTAAAATATCAATACTACTAAGATTAATCCTAATAAATCTAATTTCAAACCACAATCAATGCGTATAAATAGTATTAGACCCGCTCTACTACACTACAAACGAGTCATAACATTTAAGTTAATTTTAGTTGAAATAAAGTTATTTAATTCTAGTTTCAAAGGTTAACCTGCCGTTTGAAACATAGTTCAAATTGGTTTACTTCCACAAAGAAGAGCTCGCGAAAAGTCGACTATTGTTCCAGGATTTGGTATAAGCAGTTTGTAGAATATCTTATACCTTAATGTTTGTAAAACAGGAAGTTTTGAAATTTGGCGAAAAGTAAAGAGCGGAGTGTCTTAATATTACATTATTTTAACTACCATGCTATATGCAAGAGATGAATGATTTCCTGTAAACGCGACTGTAGACGGTGGTTGTGAGTTCGATTCTCATTTGGGGGACCGAATTATTCTACTTTTCTCGCTCTGATAACAAGACAAAGCGCGGCGTTGACTTTCACAGTGACTTAAAGAGGGAAAATGCAGAAATAAAATTGAATTAGACATATATGAATGTACAATTAAAAAATCACAATGAAAATTGAATGCCGCATTTTTTATCGTATATGTAACTGTCGTAACTCAACGCCGACTTTGTCTACCAAATATATAATATATAGTATGGTGTACACATCGTCAAAGGAAATGTAACATAAAATATCTAACACACTAACATAAGCCAGCAGGAGCTTATTGCTCTCATTATAAATTCTTTTTCGAAAAGCGTTGAAAATAGAGCAAGAAAATTACAGTTATATTTAATACTAAATATTTATGGAGTTAATAGGGAAAAGTACCATTGTGGGATTGTTGGGTTGTGGGTTCGATTATCACTCGGAGGAGTATATAAAAGAAATTGCTCGCTTTTATTATATACTATATCATGAGGCTCTCCTGGCTGGTTATGGGGAGTTAGTACATGCTATGCTACTTTTTTGTTGCACGTGATGGTTTTGAGTTCGATTCCAACCTCGGCAGCATGATTATATTTAAAATTAATGATTTGTCTATGAATTGGGCTGAAAGTGGAGAAAGGATTGAGACAGGCTGTAAACCCGAAGGTTATAGCTTCGGCTCTCTCTCGCGGAAATTAAATATTTCATTTTCTCGCTCTTCTTGGAAGACGTTGTGATGCGTTGAGGTTTACAGCTGAACTCAATTCGCTCTATATGCGGGGTACAAAGTGCTACAAAAAACACACCATCTCTCTTATTTTTAAATACAAACCTATTACCATCTCCTTAACCACTGCACCTAACAAACACAAGGCAACATTTATTTTACATACATTTTCCTGTCAATACAAAATTCAGAACAAAACAATGATATTTTTCATTGGCAAATGAAACACGAAGTTCCGCGGATACATATTTTGGTGAAAACAGAATTTTTAATTTAGAATAGGAATTAGGTCAGCGAGATTTATTCATGTCCGATACGATCTGGTCTTTAATACTTGCTTTGAAATTAAATGTTGATATTACAATACGCCGGGCTGGGTTCGGTCTCATGTCTAAGTATTGTACACTGATGCCACCTTGTTCAATTGAACAACGGAATGTCTTGACACTATACCAAACTACTACTACAAAAGTTATAGAAAATTGTTACGATAACATCGTTATTTTCATGAATTCTTTGTAACATGTAAAATATCTCCATCAGTAGCTCCATGCTGTATTCAGTCCTAGTGACAGAGACTTGGACAGTCCGTTCCTTTTTTGATGCTGTGTTTTGCTTAATGACGTTTTTATTTTTATGAGTTGAACAAAAATCAGCCTCTCGGTAAATCAACTAAGTATATTGCGATATTTATGTAGATTATACCAGTTATTTTATTTCAATTACGTTTAATACATGTTTTATTAAATTTATTAAAATCTTTTCCTCTCGGATCTACTGTCCAATGGTATGAAATGCCAATCAGTCAACATATTTCCTTATATCTTTCTTTTCTTTATCAGTGAACGCGCCAGCTCTCTTTTCAGGCTATTTTTTTTAAAAAGCTCTATAATTAAATGTATAACATTTAATTTTATATATAATTTTACATATTAAAAAAAACGGTATTATATTACACACGTTTTTATAATCTAGGATCTGATAGATATTCTTCAAAATTACAAAACAGATTTCCAGATAGAACTAAGCTCTACCAAAAATAAAGAGTCCAATGGATAATAATACATTGTTATCGGTTTTCTTTTATTATATCCACGAATCAATCAAAAAAACTACCCACCTAATAGTAATTTTGTATACAATGGAACTAATTAAATCCTGGCAACACTACGTTATTGGATCGCTTTATTATGATTAATGTTGGCAACATTGGGGCGGATGACTTGCCATGTTTTTTGCATTTTAACCTAGATTGTTATCTTGTTTTAGTAGACAAGTAATGTTTTAAATGGATGTGTTATATTTGAAAGTGTACGTACACAAGTATATACGAGGCCGTAGTGGCCCAGTGGCACAAAGGTGTGACTATGAACGCAACGGTTGTGAAATGGGTTTTATTTTGGCATGAAGCGTGAAGCTGAAAACAAAACCCATTGCTGGATAGAGTAGGAGAAGAAAAAAAAAATATTATTTTATTACCTCGAGTGGGAATCGAACCCACAACCTGTCGCGTTTACAGTTACATGCTTGTGCCCCTCCTCCACGACTGGCCTCTCTCTCTTGGATAATGTTCTATAAATAACCTTATATTATATTATCTCTATAAAGTTGAAACACAAAATACTTAATCCAATCTAAATGAAAGCTTGCGTTAGCATTTCATCTGAGCTTATAAAAATACATTTTTACACTTGACCTCTTTGCAAGCTCCCATACACATGCACACTCAGACATACCTGTCGATATATTATAATGAAGCGGATGCATCGCGAGATGGATATGCCTCTTACGGTATGAAACGTACATTAATAACAGTTTATTTTAGGAGCATTATTTTGAATGTAGAGATGTTGTTTGGTTTTGGATTAAGGAGAAAGGAGATAAGAGAAAGGGCAAGGTGAAAACGCTGATAATTCTAAGAGATTTCAGGTGCCTTTCCCAGGCATCGCCCAATTTGCGTGTTAGCTGGCGAACACCTTAATTTGTTTTGTTTTCTCTAGTCTCTTTAACAATATCTCCGTACTCTCTTTAAAGCCTTAACAAAGATACTTTCCGCGGAATGGTAAAAGCAAATTTCATATTTTACTCATATATCACATGAAATGTTCAATTATAATCATAAGGATGAAGAATTAGTAAGAATTTTCATCCTACATCTCAGACACGTAGGGCCTGTGCTACGACACTGTCATAGGTCATTCATGTTGTTGTTACAATTTGAAAAATGCATGTTCAAAAGAGATCCACTTGCGGTATCCGATGTGCACTGAATAAGACGAAGAGTTTTATTAAGAACATCTAAAAATTGTTTTATCATAACATGTAGAATGAAGAATAAGCGGTACATTTGCTACAATATGCCAGAAAATGAAAGTCATTATTGTTTTACAAATACATTGTAAAATATAATATTGACTATTACCGGTATATATTCTTTATTAATTTTATTAATCTTTTACTTAGTAAATGTTATGTCATGACTTGAAATTAATTACAGCCAGAGCCAACTTAGTGATAAAGGTCGACCTACTTTGATCCTATCGTTTATGTCTATAGCATTGTAACGTCATATACCTAATGTAATATAACATTTAAATTTCCATTCAAATTAGTATACCTATGCATCTTTATCGTGGATTTGAATAATTTGTTAAAGACACAGTTTGGCTTTAAATTTTGTTAAGTTATAGACTTTATTAACATTAACAAAAACTTATATATTGTCAAACATATACACCTTATTTATAATCATGTCGCTTAATGGTTGAATGATTGGCAGTGATTATGAGGAGAGCATGTAACTTTCACTCATAATTTAGTTAATTGAAAATTAATTAAATTAACAAAACCTATTAAAACTAGAATTTAAAGCAAAATACTGAATTTAATGAAATTAAATACGATAAAAACGCAACTATAGTGCAGTAGAGTTAAGAAAAATGATTGTATTATATAACTGTTTTAATAAAATATTGCAGTATGAATAATTTCATGAAAAGATATGTACAGTGCACCTGAAAAGACTAGCCAGTGACCTGGCACAGCCTACTTGCCTCAAATAGGTCGAATCTTTGCTTTTAATTAAAAGTACCTACATAATGAATAAAACTGCTTACGACTTATGTAGACACCATTGTGTATACATATGACTCTACACGCTCTACAATTCAAGTAAACTATTTATAAATAGTCTTGTGAAGAACTTTAGAGTTAAAGCTCTACTATATAGGCACGATAATTAGAAATAGAATAGAATAGTTAGAATAATAAATAGATTTTTTTTGGCTTTTCGCTGTATCCCACAGGGTAGGTAGTGAGTACTCCGTTCCCATAAAGCCTCTTCTGTTTCCAACTTTCCACCGAATTCTTAAAGTACTGCTCGGTGAGATTATGGAACGAGCTACCCTGATTCATCAGGCAGTCGACATCAGTTAATATCTTTAAGCGCTTCCGTGTGTTATTAAACGCGTATTTTCTGAGGTAGGCTACAGTAACATATAAATGTAGTATAAACAGGTGAAATATATACAGCATGATCTAAGTAAGAAAAATTATAAATATAATACGTTTTCGTGATTTTGTAGTGGTTTTAGCTATCTATGATATATTTTATTAATTATTTATTAAAAAAGAAACTTTGATGTCTATTTTCTTAAGCAAAAAATAACTAATTTATTATAATAACATTGTTGAAGCCAGTCGTAGCTTAGGGGCACAAGTGTGTGACTGCGCGACTTGTTTTGAGTCGACCCCTGTCACAGAAAAGAAATATTTATTTAAATTTATATTGTAATTTCTTTGCTTTGATATTAAGGCAAAACGCGCCGAGTTGAGTTCTGCCGCTCAACACGCAATGCCTCCAAAATTCGGCAGAAAATGGAGAACGAAGTGTTTTATCACTATCTACTCTAATATGGAAGCATACTGTAAGAGGGATACAGCGTTATTTAAGTGTATAAAATATCTTATACAAGTAAAATAGGTGCCGTTGTAGGTTCGATCGAGTTCCACTATATTTACGAGGTGCGATGCATAGAGGATGTAGTATCTTAAGACAAGGTTTCACTTATAACGTCGTACCAGTACGAGTAGTTGCGAATTAATGGTGACACAAATAAAAAATAAGAAAATTATAATTAGATATTTAAAAAAATGTAGAATAAATAACGATATTTTATATAACTTATATAATTTATTGTAACGGCAAAAATAAAAGTGTAATAAACTCATCAAGACTAATAAGATGTTTCATTTAAATATTTTGTACTTCTATAATATTATACAGATTTAGTACTTCTTTCAGTAATTAGAAATTTTAAAACATATAATACAAAATTAAAACAATACACGCTTCACTTTAAAATCTCTAAAGAGTTTTTAACCATTTAACCAGTTCTAAGCGTTAAAAGTTTACATGGCATCTGTCAAATTCTCACGAGGCTATAGACACCGAGTGACGTAGGTAGTGTACAATGGTATTTCAGAAATATTTTAGTGTACAATCTCTTTTTAGGTACATCACTATTGTGGCATTTCTTTACAGTTTTGATTATTTTGTTGGATGGATATCATATAAATAAGTAAATATTGTGTATTTAATATGGACTTTTCGATATGTAACATTAAATCTCTATTCCAGTTTTATATTGACCGTTAAAAAACGTTTGAAATGATGGTAGAGTCGACGTATATATAGCTACAGGTATCATTATTTATTTATATTTTGCTATAAATCGGTCTCAACGAAGAGATGACGTCGAGTTCGTTTAATTATAAACATACAGACAAGATACGCTACGAATAATCCTGATCTAATACTTTATTTTAGACAAAACTATTCTCATTTTTATGAATCATTTGTGAAGAAGAAACTATGTCAATTAAATGTAGCATCAGTAATAATTTAGAATAGAATATTCTAAAAATTTCTGAGTTGAATATTAATTTCACAGACTACATTTGCATAACAACATGATGGCACATTATAAATGGCAGCGGTTAGTTGTTTAACACGAGGTAATGTAAAACAAATATTTTCTAATGGTAAATTTCTCCCAAAATTTTCGAAAAACAATTCAAACCGCCCATACCGCCCATACGTAACTAACATACAACAGAACACTAAACTTACACCATATCATCCAATAAGGACCCACAGGCACCACAACACCATTACTCGATGGCACACACAATTTTTAATCACAAATCCTTCCACGTAATATGAAACGGGCGAACACTCGATACGTCCTCACTCTAGGACGGTCACGCGAGCACTGAAAGCTTTAAGCTTTTACGCCGGGCTCGAGTCTGTGTGGGTGTGTGCGTAGCTGGTGTGTGCATGTGCTTGTGATCAGGTCAACAGAATTTGGTAAAGACAGCAGAAAGTACCGTGTACATGCCCTACTTCTATTCCTTTAAGTTTTGTTTCTTGATTTTAATTTGTTTTTTTTTATTTGGATTCTGACATATTTTTCTTTATATTGTGTAGAGAATAGAGACAATATCCTTGAGATATCGGTATAGGTTATATTTTAATATGATATTATGTGTAATTACGTACGCTAAAATTGAAGTAACTGTTTCTTCATACTCACGTATGTACTCGTATGCATTTATATTTCATAGATTTCACGATAAGGAACCGAAATTTCAAACATTTTAACAACAACAATATTTTTAAAGTATTATTCTTATTTAGAAAACGTATAAAAATAATTTTATAACAATAAATTGGTTTTATTAGGAATTTAGTTTTTGCTTATTTGTTATGATTATTATTGTTCACTATTATTAAAAAAAACATTTATTAATTCATATTTTAATTCTTACTTTTAATATTCTGAAAATGTGTTAAATTATAAAGTTTGATTCAAAAAAATAAACAAATGTCTAAATACACCACATTTTTTTGATGGCACAAAAAGTAAAAAAGAAAAACTTTATATAACAATTCAGATGCACTACGGCGGTATTTTTCATGAAAACATATTATTATTCTAATTAGTGTGTCCGGATCTATGTCACGGAGTAGCGAGATCAAATACGACAATGTTCCACGAATAGTTTTGTACTAAAAATGTTATTTGTTCATATTGTGACGAGAGACGCTCACTGGGACGTGCTTTTTTCTTTTTAAACTTTTTGGTTACTATTATATATATCTTAGTTGAAGTTATAGCTGGGTTAAGACCATCGTAGCACAGCGGTACAGCGGTTTACTGTAAACGCGACGAATGTGGAATCGATTCCTATTTTGTTTGAATTTGAAATTATGAAACGAAGTGAAAATTCATGTAAATTGGGCGGACTGTCGTGAACGGTACAGTTTACTATTACTAGGTTCCACTTGCCTGCCCTACTATTTGCGTGACACTAAAAAAATATATATTTGTATCTCCGGTAAAACAGGAAATTATATTAGAATAATTTAGCATATCTATATAAATATGCTAACTTTTAGAATACAATTCCTCTAAGGTCAATGGAAATAATAGAGTAAAACCCGTCAGCTTTTTACTGCTTTACTTCAAGTAGCATATTGAGAAGCAACCGTAGACTCATTGAGACGGTTTAATTTATTATGAACAATCCTCAGAGACTGACACAAGGTAAGACGGAGACGTTTCAAATCACGTTATTTGAGTTTACTTCATTACGACAGTGCTATTGTGTTTTTACACGGCGAGTCAATATTGAACCTCTTATTGTATACGAGTACAAATGAAAGAAGTGCATTTTATATGAATAATTAAATAATGGAATATGATTAGAATTTCGATTTTGATTATATTTTTTGTTTCAAACAGTATCGTTCTAAAGGTAAAGGTAGAAGAGGCGATTGTATTATTGCATGTTGAGTAGCGGCACTTAACGCCGCGCTTTAACTTGTTATCAGACCAAAGAAATGAAAATGATTAATTCACCCGAGTAAGAATCGAACCCACAACCATCACGTTTACAATGCCTCTGCTGTAGACAGATGTATAACATACTTTCTCAAAGTATTCTTTACATTTGTCTACATAGCAATATGTACTAGGTAAGTTACCTCTGCCATGGTCTTGTCAGTCCGTCCACCACAACTTCTGGCTCGGACATGAGAGCAATGACTGACAGCTGAGAGACGCGATGGTTGTACGTTCAAATACCATACGATGAAATGTTTGTTTCCTCTGGCCTCACCCATCTACCGCATATAGCCTGCTAGAGACGTTATATGGCAATAGAGAATAAAAATGTACGTACATGAATAAACGAGACCAGTCCAACTTGAGGCTAGTCGCAGTACAGGAGCACACGCGTGCGATTGTAAACGCTACAGGTTGTGTGTTCGATTCCCACTCGAAGAAATCAAAATATTTAAGATAGAAAAAAAAATATAAAATGCCTGTATATTAAATTTATTTAACTTATTGAGTTATCGAGTTAGAGATTTAAAAGTACTAAGATTTCCCACTTCTAGTGCAACTTCCTAGACATTTCGTGACGGACCTTAACAACGCGCTTTATCTACCGCAGAGAAAATAATATAATATATAAAATGACCCAGAACGGGAATCAAACTCATAAGTACCGCGATTACGTTCAGATGCTGTCCCACTGCGCGCTGCGCCACGATGGTGTCTGTCGGTTTTGTGGTGACAAAAACCTACCCAAGCCAATTGTTTTAATCCCACCGCAGTCCGATGTTAATCATTGTAGTGTATTTAGTTCGCATACTACATATAAGTACTGATGTATTTTCATTAAAATATTTTTAACTTAACGCATCTTCCGCATGTAGCTGACTAGGAGGAGAAAAAAAGTAGAGGGATCTTATTGTTAAGACTCTCTTTTCCCCACGTCACGGGTTATTTCAGAGAGATTGTGTTGAGTGGCGAAACTCAACGCCGCACATTGTTCTATTACTTGATATGAATTGTAAATAATTATGCGTATCATTGAGTTCGCGCGATATCTTCAAAATTGAACCAAAAATATACACACACAAAAGTTCAATTATATCAATGATATTTGAACCTGCGATCTCTAATAATTTAAATTACATTTCTATTTACGATATTCTTAAAAAATAACCTCACATTTTTTTATCTATTCCTTAATCATTAACACACCAGCGCACGCGCCTACCATCTGCCTGTACAGACTAAAAATATTACATACTATAAAACTACAAATTTTATAGTAAACCCAAATATAGTTAGTGTTCATTTATACGCTGTGGCGCTAACGGTCCTAGCCACCTGTTGTGACGTCATACGTCAGGTGTAGAAAGAGATGGATATATGTTTGCGTCTCGTTTAAACACCTGTCTTAAGTTTTTGTCTATTAAAGCCTTGAACTCAAATAATTTACTTTTAAAAAAAAAACTATTATTCTATTAAAATTGACCCTATAAAAGTAAGTGTCTATCTGAATGCCCAATGGTTGTGGGTACGATTCCCGCTCGGAGAAATATCATTAGGCATATAAACGGGACGTGGAGTGTCGTAACACTATATTTTTTTCTATTTTTGCTTTTAAAAAAAATATAAAACAGTGTGATATATACAGGTATATGTACATTTGTCGAAATTACAGAATAGAAAGTCAAAAAATTTCTAAAAAATGTAGCCCCTCTACTATGCAGACGTGCGAATCAAAACTTTCGTTCTAACTATCAAAAGTCGTAATTACCTTTGGAAAATACTGATGCGAGCATTGCGTTTCGCAAAGTATGGTCGTTAAATTGCACAACCGAGGTAGCTCAGCGTCTGGATGTAAACGCGACCGTTGTGGATTCGATTCCTGCTTGAGAGAATGAATTATTTTTTCTAATTTTCAATTTTTAAACTGAGTACGAGTAGATAGGGAAAAAATAATATACCATTCTCATGTTCCTTATTTAGATCCTTAAGCAGGGATTGAGGCCAGTCGGCCGACTGTAAAAGGGGCATGACACGCTGTTGTAGGTTCTATTCCGCCTTCTTTGCTCGAAGAAATAAGCCATTTAATATTTTCATTTCCTCCCTCTGGTAACGAGACAAAGTGCGGCGTTTAGTTCCGCCACTCAATACGCAATGCCGCCAGAATTCGATGGAAAATGGGGAACGGAAATATCTTAACACTAGTGTTATGTGCGGGAATATAGCATACAGCCAAAAAAAGGACTGAACCCAATTTTAGATACTCATTACCAAATACTGTTATTAAGATGTACTTAATGAAATGCAGTATGAAATGTCATCAAGACAGATTAGAACTCATGACCACACCGTCATTAGTTTAGAGAATCGTGAACTACGCCCGAGAGGTGTCATCCATCAAAATAATAAGGTTAAAAGCTCAAGGTTGAACTATCCGATCTTCTCTTGCGGTGTCACGTACATAATCTCTAAAGTGTATGGATTTTATATATTTATTTATGTTTGTATAAATAGAGACCGCGGTGGAGCATTGTGGCAGTACTCGAGTGCACTTTACGACGGCTGTAGGTTTGATCCCACTTTCCCCGTTCTGGTAAATAAAACGCAATATTGGGTCCTCATTTTTTTGCAGAAAATGCGATGTTCTCATGTTAAAAGCGTAAAGCATTTTTTTTACTTTTATATATATATATATATACATAGACACTGTACCGCTGCGCCACGAAGGCCTGATCTCTATTAAAAATAATGAAATCGAACCTAAAGTTGGCATTATTTCCCACAAAGTAATTAGTACTAATACACAGGTAGTATAATGTGCCAGCGTTATTCGTTTGTTTGTTTGAAATTCTAAGGATTTTCGGTCCACTGTTTTTGAAAGCAATTTAACGTTAGGCTCACGTTCAATCAATCCTGTACTGAAATTCAGCAAAAACTCGTATATTTTACATTTATATTGTTCACTTTTTAATGCTTACTTTGTGTATGTAGGCAACGTATACAGTAGTACAGTGGGTCGCAACTATAAATGTTGCTTAGAAAGTATATTGGTTATGCGCCAAAAAAATGTAGCTTTGTGTCAAGACACTCTGTTCTTACTTATCCTTCGAATTCACTTTTTCTTGCCAGAACTGAATGATGGAAGCAATTCCTTGACGACAAATAGAATTTAACTTCGCCCTATTCTATCTATTCTCTATTTTCTCAGGTACAAGCTGAGGCTTGCACAGGCCGCACATGGCAGCACAGGCAGAGGAAACCTTGTGTCAAGACACTCCGTTCCCAACATTTGTCCCAGTTTTCGAGACATTGGGTGTTGAGTGGCGGAACTTTGTATTATTTCCAGATTGACAACTAACAGAGTCAATGTTGTAGGCGTTGTGGCGAAGGGACACAAGCGAATGATTTATTAATATTTTCACTTCTTCACTCTGGTACCAAAGTAAAATTGCGGCGTTGAGTTTTGCTACTCATCACACAATGCCTCAGAAATTTGGCGGAAAGTGGGGAACGCAGTGTCTTAACACGAGGCCTACTATGCAATATGAGGGATACAGCGTGAAGCTGAAAAGAAAAGGAAAACAGAATCTAACTCCAGAATTTTCTTTCTTTTCCCACAAATTTAAGTTACATGAAGTAATACATTTCAACTAAAGCTCAACAAAAAGCCAGCAATCATCATAAAACTTTTAACTAAGCTTCTCGATTAAAAGTTGTAATTTAAAAAAGATATATTGAAAGCTATTTAAAATGGTAATTCGCGTTTATGTAGTTAGTAGCGTCGGATAGTTTAATTCCACGCCGGGGAGCCATGAATATTCTATGTGGGCCTCGGAGCCCGTGTAACGTGGAACTCTCATACAGACTCCGCGCCGGGGATTCTTCTGTCTTTACTATGTATCACGCTTCTTGGAAACCGTCCGAGCGCTCTGACCACTGAGCCATGCGTTTAATTTTTTTATACAAAGCGTATTTCCAAAATTTTGCAAAAAAAGGTTCTATAACATTTAAGAGAAAAATATTAGTTAAAATGATGAATGACAAAAATTTAAGAATCATTGTTATGTTTAATATGACATGCTCAGACAGACAGATAGATACGAACAGCATATACATACGATCAGAGAAACACTGTAACACGTCGAACCTATACCTCATTTTCCACAATAAAATCTGGAACCTGTTCAGTGGAACTATTCCAATATGAATACCACGGCATGGAGTCTACATGCAACAGCGATAAGACTTGCGTAGGCTTCCTTTTGCCTGAGTCGACTGTCCCTGATATTGTGCCGACGGGGACTTATTGAATGGATTCTTGACGTCATTCACTTTTGACCTGCATTTTTTTTTACTTCAAGCTTTATCCCTAGTAGGGTAGCCAGAGACAACGGGCGCCGACCGCGTACCGTTTCTATTGTTGTCTCTATAATATAAGACATGTCAATGTAACAAACAAAATAATTGTCGTGTTTAATTTTCTTTAACTTCACGCTGTATCACGCACATGACAGGAAAGCCAGAGGGAACCTAGTGTTAAGACATTTCCGTCATCCCACGCATCGCCGAATTGCCGGTTGCTTTGCGTCGTTACCCGAGCGAGGAAATGAAAATATTAAATATTTCATCCCCCGAAACTTAGTATTTATAATAGTATTGACATATAGTAGCTCTCACCTGCGCCTCGCTCAGGGCCAGTAGAGTTAAATGAGTCTCTTTTGGCTATCTTTGTTCTTTTTTGCAAAGCAAAATTATTCATGAATCGATAATAAAAATTTTATATTGCAGTTGTTTTGTAGCACTTTTTTTTCACAGCATCACCGGAGGATTTGTCCTCTTACCAAAGTAAAGGAATGAAAACAATTCCTTCCCCAGAGTGGAAATCGAATTGACAACCGTCACGTTTAAAGCCAAGACGGGTTCCACTTTTATTGTCTCTATTGTCCACTGTCATATATTCTACAGACATACAAACAAAGCAACCAACCATTATTTACAATACGTGTGCGGCTCTGTGAGCATCTCTCAAGTTGTTATTACTAATAATTGTTCGACAGAATCAAGAATAGTTGGTAACTCTGCCCGGCGCTGAGGTGAACCTCGAACTTGGAGTCAGTTGCGTCTTAAAATTTTGTAATTTCTATGAATATTGCGGTTTCGTTAAAGTTGGATGAACCGTTTAGAGGTAATTTGAATAATTTTTCATATTTAAAATGAAAGGTCCTTTTGAATTGTAGTTTGTGCGTATATTATATTTTGGAGTAAAATGGTTTTCTATGGATATTGGAGGCGGCGCGGCGTTGAGTTTCACTATTCAGCACGCTCGCTGTCTTGATAGTGTCAGGACACTTCCAAACACCGTACCCCCGTCGGTACGGGCCGACTGGCCTGTACTGTAGGTATATAGTGTAATATATGATACAGCAGGAAGTACCCGTTATTATAATTACACAGACGCACGTATCGTATAACCGAGACCCCAACAATAATATACTATAACTATTAAATTAATAGCTGCCGTTAATTTGGTTCGGGCTTTCGTAATATAATCAAGTATGTTAGTATTGTTGGGATCACATAGCTATCATATTTTATGTCCCTATATACCTAATGTATATACCTTCGTGAGATCCTCCTGCCTACCCTGGTACCCTGGTACGTGCGGGATAGCGGGATACAGAGTGCACTTGGAAATAAAACATTTCCAAGCTCTACCAGAACGAAGGGTCCTAATACAGCCTACCCCACTACACGGGGAAAGTTTAATTCTGCTTCACTATTACAGTATTATTTTATTATTCCAGTAAAATATATTTTTTGTAGAACTAACTATACGTTTTTTATAATAGTGTTTTCTTTTCCATTGTCCCCGGCCCTTGCAAAGTATATTTTATTTTAAAAGGGAAATTCAAAATAACTCTTTTATCTAATAGAATAAGTTCAGATGGGCGTTCGCGATGGTTCTTTCAATATCAGAATTATACTTTTACTGAAATTAATTCTGGAAATGCCAAGAGGAAGGTCACGGAGATGGTTCATTATAAAGAAGATACCTACATTTTGTTTAGCTTCACGCTGTCCCGCATACGAGTACGTATAACAAGGTAAGTAGAAGGAACCTAGGATTAAGACACTCTGTTTCCCACGCCCCACCTAATTTTCGAGACATTGCTTGTTAAGTAGCGGCACTCAACGCGTGGTTGTCATTTTACCTGATCGAGAAAATGATAATGATGCCCCGAATCAAACACTTAACCGTCGCGTAGTTAAAACCTGTAGGTACCACTGTACCACAACGACCTGTGTAAGATACTTGGTAGCATATTTAGTAGTTTTATGATTATTATCATTTATTTTAACAACTTTTAAATTTGTTTAAAAATATGTTTATTAGATTATTTAAATTAAAATCGTGCAAAACCTAACCTAACCTAAAATATACAATAAGAGAAAGCCATTGAGTCGAGTGTTTTTGGGCAGTAGGTACACGCAAATGGTATGAAGTAAATAGATAAAATAGATTATTGTAATTAATAATAACAAATTTACGTATAAACCTCTAAAATACTAAATATGAAATATCTCTTAAAAATATAAATATTGTTTTTCTTAAATAATATACATAAGTTAATTTTCGTAATAATTTTGTGTTTCAATAAAAATCGCTCATAATTGGTATTAAATCAGCATTTATTTCAATATGTTTTTATGAAACGCAATAAATTATATGAACTAAAAACTTAAATGGTTTCTGTTGTCAAACAGTTTCGACGCTTGCGCACGCCCATATAAGATGAACCAATCAGGAAGCTGCATTTGAGAGGCGGTAACGTTGGAACTGAGGCTGGGTACATAATCTTTATAAGAATATTAGTTAGTTTTTGTCGATCGTATTTGGATGGAATGAAAGATGATGTTAATTCGCCTTTTGTATCCGATTCGATTTACGATTCGATTCCCACTTGGTGATTTGATTATTATTAAGTTATTTTCAGTTTCCTGTAAAGACACTCCGTTCCCATTAAGATAATTTCGTATTCTATTCTTCGCCTAATTCTGAAGGCATTGTGTGCTATGTGGCGGAACTCAACGCTGTATGCCACGTTACAAGAGCGAGCAAATTATAATATTATATATTAAATTCTTCCAAACGGGAGTTGAATCCACAACCGTCCCTTGCTGCACCACGACGGCCTCAAAATATAAAATTATAAAAATAATAATAATTATAAAAATAATATGAATTATAAATATAGAACGTGAAAAAAAGAACAATAACCCATCAATACGGTTCCTATTGTTCCTATACAATTATACACGTAGAGTAAATTTGATTTAACAAACTAATCTCAGGAACAAATGATTCAAAATGAAAAAAAATGTTTTTATATCGGATAGTCCATTTATTGATGAATGCTTTTTAGCACATTCAACGTTGTCATACACAAGTGTGTAGACAGGGAAGTACTGCCTCCTACCTAGCTAGTAAAATACAGCTTAAAGTTCACACCGACTTCCTAGAAGCCATCATTTACTATTCTACAGAAGCAAAGTAAATATCTTCGGTCGGATATCGAATTCAGACTTGGCAAGGGAGGCGAGACACGCCCACTGCACTAGATGGTGTAATATTTTTAGTTTGGTTTTTATATATTTATAGGTTTACGCTATTTCCTGTAATGTATGTCATGGGTGCAGTGGTGCCGTGGCGTGTTGCTTATGGGTTCAAAATGAGCTCACATTCAAAAAAGATTATCGGAGTTAAAATGTCTACAACGCGTTTAAAATGAAACAAAAGAAATATATAAAATAATATATAAATTTGACATCTTTTTTAAATTTGGTTTTATCGGAATCGCCCGCGGCGCGCACGTTACAGTGTAAAATTGCGGCATACGAATAATTGCTATAAATTATTTATTTCTCTGCCTGTTAATTGAAACACTACATGTAGATACACCTATATGTGTGTTACTGCTCTCGTTCTCGTGCTCACTGTGATATCCTAGCTAGTAATACAAAAAAATATATTAAAATAAATTATATAAAAATTTCTCATTTAAAATCGGTTAAAGTCGATTGATAACTCAACAAAAACTTGTTGTTGTTCTGAAAACGTCCGAAATAATTTATAAAGTTCAACAACAAGATATCTCAATGCAAATGTCGGAGCCGACCGAGTTGTTTGTGCCGATTGTGTTGATTATACCAAATATATTTTGTTTAGAATTCAATTTCGACTTCAGTTCCACTCGAAGTGGGTGAAGATCAAGCGTTTGGGAGTTCATGGAAATCGTTTGANACTTTACAAATGGCGTTATTTTTTAAAACGATTATTTTATTATTTATTTTGTTTGAAAAAAAAACTTTTTCATTTTACGGAATTATTTTTTTTCTGAATTATATTAGGCTTTTATAGAGTAGTTAAAACTGTGGTTTCATTTAAAGTGGTGCTTTCAATTCCACCCTGTATATGTATATTTAGCCGATACTGGTTTTCTCAGTTTAAAAATACGAATAGCATCCTCTCCCTCACATACATGCTCCATATAACATGAAGATGCATCGAGTTCTAAACTCTAGATCAAAATTCAGTAGAAAATAAAAACATTTTAGAACGAAAAACATAAATATTTACCCACCGAGGTTGTCTTAGCGAATTCAATCCGTACGTGAGCGTGAGATGCATTCTCGTCCAACCCCGCGTCGGAACCGTTTACTGTAAATACTATATCTATTTTGAAAGTGAACATTTTTAAAATTTACTTTTTTATGTAAGTTTGGTAATGACATTGGAGTTGTTGTGGATTCTATTCCTACGCAAGGAAATAAAATATTTAATATTTTATTTCCTCACTCTGGTAACGAGGCAGAGCGCGGCGTTGATTTCTGCCACTCATATTGGGATCACTCTGTTCCCAGTTAGTCTCATAAAGGAAGGATTATCAATATACGAGTGTTCCGTTATATTACAGACTAGTGGTGGTTGGTGAGGACCGGCCGACCGCGCTTAACAAGTATAACAACGTGGTATTCTAAGTCACGTCCGAGCTTTACCGTCTTAGGAACTTTCGTCTTACACCTTTCTGTTTTGAAACTATTTTCCGAATTCATTGACTGTTTAACTTGTTATATAATAATAAAGATTTTGCACTATTGTGTATCAAATAGGTCAAGGATGTTGTGACGCAAGGGCACAAACGTAAGCTGCTACGGGTTCGATTCCCACTCGGGGGAATGCAATAGTTAATATATTCAATTCCTTGTTCTGGTAAAGAGGCAGAGCATTGAGTTCCGCCACTTAACACGCAATGCCTAAAAAGTTAGGTAGAAAGTGGGGAACGGAAGTGTGATAATTGGAACGTAGTGTCTTACAACTAGGTTCCCAGATTCCCTCTGCCTACCCTGCTATGTCCTGCATACAGCTTGTAGCAAGTAAATAGTCGTGCCGCAGTGGCACAACATCTGATTGTGAGCGTGACAGCTGGGGGTTCGATTCCTACTCCTAGATGAGGCTGAGCGCGGCGTAGAGTAACATAACTTCATATGCAACGTCACTCATGTAACTTTTTAATCTCTACTGTTCAACTCTCTTTCTGAAATATATGAACATAATAAATATTACAAAATCACTCTAATAAACAATCTACATCATCCCAATAATACCTTCCTGATAAATGTTCATACATACATACATACGCGTGTACGCCTGTACGCGTGTACGTACATCCCATTCAATTATGTATATACTCAAAATACCCGCTATGAAAGCCAAGGGTTATTGATTAACAATATGGTACAATTAATTAGTCACTGAGTATCTGCCATTCAGTAGTTTGTATACGCGACGAGTACATCGGGGCACACGAGTAGAGCCGAGTGGCTAAATACTAGCTACCGTACAAATGTTGTTTATCTATTTTTTTATAATTAATAGGTTGTACGCGCTCGTAAGCGGATGTTTGTTTTGACATTCACGGAGGTCGTCGGTTCGAATTCGGATTCTCGCAAGAGTAGACTGCATGCTTGTATAGGCTAACCTATAAATAGTAGGACTGTAGACCTTTGACCAATATCTACTCGTATATAATTGATTGGCCACTCGAAACATTCGCGTTCGGAGACGCGCGCCATTCCTGTACGCCCCTGAAGTGACAGCTTGTATGCTTACAAACAGTGCCTATTTGGTATGGTCATTGTATTTGTATCATTTCAAAGAATATTATAGTTTAACGATAACTTGCTCATATAATCTAATTTATTTCATTTCATCGCTTTATAATACAAGGTGTCTCAAAAGAAATTTTATATTTATAAATATCATTTAAAAAAAACTAAGTAGTTTATTAGTAAAATGTTTATTTATTTCTATAATACAGACTTTGGGAATTTATTTTTTAAAAATAATGTCATCCAAATGTTTACCCTCGCGTTCACGGCACTCATTCAACGTAGCGCTAAAATTTCTTATGACGGCTTGGCAAGTACGCTCAGTGATGGCTTCCATTTCGTGGTGAATATTTTGTTTTAATTGTGCCAGAGAAGTTGTTTTTGTTGTGACGTACACTTTACACCCCACAGGAAAAAGTCCATCGGAGTCAAATCAGGATTGCGTGCTCTATGTACGTTCAAAACACTTGCACGCTTCTGAATTGAGAGGTCAGGATCAACACAAACAGACTGATTGACTCGTTCTACGTTTTCTTCTGTCCTCGATAACCTTGACCGCCCAGATTTTGGTTTATCTAAATTTGAGCCAGTCCCTTCAAACTTCTTTACCCAATTCCGAATGAGAGGTATACTTGGCGCATCATTTAAGTGACGAAAATCACGAATGTTGCAAAAATTTCGTCACGCTATAGTCGCAGGATTACTGTTTTTGTAAAATTCTCGCACACACAACGCGCGGTCTGCTCCTGAGAACTAAATTCCCAATAGCCAGCCTATCGAATGACATACCCCCCGCCCCCCTCTAATGCATTGCGTTAACGCAGCAAGCTGATCAAATATATAATTTCTTTTGAGACACCCAGTATTTAACGTTTCATTCTTATACTAGCGACCTGCTCGCGGCTTCAAATGCTTACTGTTGTATTATAGCCAAATTATATGTATATTTTTTTAAAATAAATTGTCGCCTATGTATTATTGTAAAGTTTGATCTAAATACGGTCAGGAGTTTGCGTGAAAAAGGAACAAACGTCTGTATATCCTCACAACCACATTCTTATAACGTTATAATTCTATATTCTTTTTTCACCATGTAGTAAATAGTTACTGGTTATAATCACTTACGTAGAATGAACCGACGTTCCTTAACAAAAATAGAAATACAACTAAAATAAATTTGATTAAACAATTGCTACAACTACGACTTACTATTTTTATATAAGTGCATTGTTTTTTAAAAGACAAATTTAAAAGTATGTATTTAAAGTATGTATATTTTTTATAAAAATTGTAACGACCTAAGCATTTTTTTAGTAATAATAAAAAAACTGAAGTCCTGGCACAGCGCCACAGAATCGGACTTTAAATGCGACAATTGTAGGTTATTATTCCTACTCGATAGAATTAATCATTTTAATTTTCAAACGCAATGTCTTGAAAATTTAACAAGTCGTGGGGGACGAACGTTACAAACAAACATTAATATGTACTTAAAGTACTGCAGTGCAGAAACAACGTACAATACCCAACTGAGAATGATTCGAGATATGCATTCGAGTATTTAAATTATTATCATTATCTCCTCTGGTAACAAAGCGTATCGCCACAAGCCACACATCTCGCGACGGTAAACCCCACCACGTATCACGCAGAGGCTATCTCAGCTATGAGGGAAAAAGCGTGAAGCTGTAAAAATGACTGAGATAAGTTAACATGAGTTATTTGCAAATCAATTACCTACAACAGTAGCAAAGTTAAAGCGTGATAATATCACAATGTCTGAGCCGCCTCGAGTGGAACTGCTTACGGTACGGTGTAGTACCGGCACTTAGACTGTCTTATACATAACTCTCAGTTATTTCTTTTCGGCCATAACCTTTTGTTGAAATCTACAATTATTAGAAAATATGCCCTCATTTCTCGCATTTTTGCATATTATAGCAATGACTCACATGTGCGACAACGCCTGTCATGTCGACACACAGGACTCTGCCTAACTCTAATTGATCTCGGCTCTGGTATTTGTGGCGTGCGATCTGAGAGCACACCTATTGTACTTGGTACTGTTGTACAAACTAATTGAATTAATTGTGTACAGACGGACAGGTAGATTGCCTTGCTTACAGCTGTCAATAAAACTCATGGGTTGTAGATTCCATTTTAATGTTTTTTTATAAGTAAGAAGAATTTATGGTAAAACATATGTTGTTCATTTCCAAAACAGAGTAAAAAATTAAACTAACTCATAAAATATTTAATGCTATTCGTAATTCGATTATTATGATTTCCACCAATAATATCGTAGGTGGAAGTGCACCCATTCACACATATCTATTGAGGTTTATATTATTTAAAAAACAAACGGCCTTTTTTGTTTTTGATATTATTATTAAGGAAATATACCAATAATTATTGCTATAATTTAGAAATAGGAGACAATATAAATAAAATAAAACAATTAATCTGATCCTCATCAACAATATTTTTTTCCATAAAAGTAGATATTAATTAATTTCGCGTGTAAATTATTTAGGAAACAGGCGAGATTAATCACTTTCATTCACTAAAAGAATATAAATATATGAGCATCGCACTTTAAAAAAATTATGCGCTTAACCCGCTTAATAATAGAGAAACTCGCTCACAAGCGCTCTCGTGATAATGACACCGCTTAACACCTCTCGACACACTTACCCGACGCTCGTGTTACTGCAGGACTCGTCTAGGAAACTTTAAAACGGGACAGTTTTTTTATTTTGTTTACTTTCACGTTTGTTTCTGCATATAACGAGCAAGACAGCGAGACACTCCGTTATCCACTTTCCACCCAATAGCGAGAAACCTAACACTACAACTTATTCTATTGGAGCGGCGAAGTGAAAATAATTTAAATACGATAATTCTCCGAATAAGGATCGACGCGATATTTGTTTCACTAAAGAAGGATTTTCTACGTGATTTTATTATGTATTGTATGCACTTTGAAAGTGAAACATTGCCCATTCAAGTAAGTGTGAATAAAATTATTAACCGTGTTATTCCAAAAGATTTTAATACTATGGATCATGGCTATAAACAAAAAATATATAAAAAAGCAAGCAAATAGCTACTCATAAGTAAGTATAACATTATTTCACTTTTACACTCCATGTGATAGAATTGCAAATATGCTGAGACCACTCCAGCACCCTTCAAAAGTGACGGCGTGCAAAAATGCGACACCAGCACTGCCACCACCACTGCCACCACCACTGCCACCACCTCTGCCACCACCTCTGCATAATAAACACTACTCGTACGACGGTTCTGCTTGATTAGCATTATTAATCATATTTTCATTACGATATAACATGCTATGGCGGAATTGAAATTGAGCTTTTATAAAGGTTTCATAAAGAGTATATTAGTTATTTATTTCAGTATTACTTACGTATTCTTAATTAATTAAATATTACAATTTTGCTAGCCATGCCTAGCCATATATCGTAAGGCGAAAAATTAAAAATCCCAATCTCAGTGCTGTCCTACACTTCCTAACTCATTGTCTCTCAGTGGTGAGTATTGGATTTAGTTATTCAGTAGTGGTTTTACAAAAAGACATTATTAGTAATCTTTGTACATACAGCTAGCAGCTAGCTATAATAAAACACCAACAATAGTACGGAACCCTACGTGTACGAATGCGATTCATAATTGGTAATTGGAAAAATGCGGTGTAAACGTATAAATCTGCACTTCGTATTATGGTAATATGCTTTAAGTAAAGAGTTCGTACGGTTTCCTACGATTTTCTTAATTATAAAAATTACATTTATTTGTGACTGAAATATAATATAAAAATATTTTAGGCTTTAAAGAAACACTTTTTTTAGCTTTATTCTGTATTAATAATAGGTTCCCTACATAGCAAAGTAGGCATAGGGAGGCTTGGTTCCCTCTGTGAGACTAGTGTGTGCGGTGAGAATGGCGGTTGTAAGTTCGATTCCCACAGAGGAGAATAAACTATTTTCATTTCTTAGCTGTGGTGAAAGTAGGGAACGGAGTGTCCTAACACTAGGTTCCCTCTGTCTCTCGCAGGATACGCGGATGGGTACACGGGATACAACGTGAAGCTAAAAAAACATTATAGTATAATGACCTCATCCACAAATAATTGACCAAGTTGGGAACTCGAACAAATATTTAATAAGGTAAACTACCCTACTTGTGACACCTACATTTATTTTTTTATTATAATTTACTTTAAAGAATATTGTACACAAGTATGGTATTTTTATATCAAATTTGAATATATAATAAGAATCTAGTTAGTAATTTATTAGTAATTCAATACAAAATGCGTAGACATAAATAAGACAATAAAAAAGCTTAACAAAAAATACATTCTCATATTCATTATATAAAAAATCTACATAATCCAAATCAAGATATCTAACTTATAAGTCAAAATTGTCCTTTATTTGCAAAACATTAAATTCTACTACTACTCATGTTACTACTACTGTGATCAATAACTCAGAAGTTAAAGAACTTCATCTAGGAGGAAAATATCTTTGTTTAAAAATATACAAAATATAATAAAAATTTATAATGTACAAATAAACGCAAATTTAACAGAATAAAACTTCGACAGACTTGAAATTTTTGAAAAATTTGACGTTTAACTTAAACTTTGCATATAACTAATTAAAAGGAATTACATACATATCAGTAAATAAAGTTAAGAAATGTCTACATAAGCCAACGTGGTGCATTATTTGCCTGTATGCACCATCTTTGAGGGTTCACTTCCCCCGATCGGGAATTAAATTGTTCTGGCAAGACAATGTGCGTTACTGCTTCGTAGCCTTCTCCGGGTTCTCATTGAATACCTGCAACTTACTACCTAAAATATATAAAATAACTTAAACCTAACCAGTTTGAACATGTGAAACTGAACACATTTAGTATCGTTTAAATTCAATAGGATATTTAATATAAGTTTTCTTAGTGTGTTTACAATAAGCACAGAGATAAATTTTATCTATGTGCATAATTTTAGTCCCCAGTATATTTATTTAGACGTCTCTTTGGCGTTTTTGCAAAGATAACAATANCTAAGCAGCTGAGAAGGCTGATAGGTCTATAGCTAGAGGGCATATTCCGCGGCTTGTTAGGTTTCGGTATACCTATGACAATGGCTTCCTTCCACTCGTCGGGGAAGGTGCACGACATGAGAAGGGAATTAAAAATAATGACCAATAGAGATAAGAACTGAGCCGGAAGGGACTTAAGTGTTCTATTAGACAATTTATCGGGCCCCGGGGCACAAAATGCGTAGAAATAAATAAGACAATAAAAAAGCTTAACAAAAAATACATTCTCATATTCATTATATAAAAAAAATATCTGCATAATCCAAATCAGGATATCTGACTTATAAGGATAGGATATTGTCCTTTATTTGCAAAACATTAAATTCTACTACTACTCGTGTTACTACTACTGTGATCAATAATAACTCAGAAGTTAAAGAACTTCATCTAGGAGGAAAATATCTTTGTTTAAAAATATACAAAATATAATAAAAATTTATAATGTACAAATAAACGCAAATTTAACAGAATAAAACTTCGACCGACTTGATTTTTTTGCAAAATTTGACGTTTAACTTAAACTTTGCATATAACTAATTAAAAGGAATAACATACATATCAGTAAATAAAGTTAGGAAATGTCTCCATAAGCCAACGTGGTGCATTATTTGCCTGTAAGCACCATCTTTAAAGGTTCACTTCCCCCGATCGTTTCGTAGCCTTGTGCAGTTTCTCATTGAATACCTGCAACTTACTACCTAAAATATATAAATAACTTAACTTAAACCTAACCAGTTTGGACATGTGAAACTGAAAACATTTAGTTTCGTTTAAATTCAATAGGATATTTAATATAAGTTTTCTTAGTGCGTTTATAATAAGCACAGAGATAAATTTTATCTTTGTGCATAATTTTAGTTCCCAGTATATTTATTTAAACGTCTCTTTGGCCTTTTTACAAAGATAACAATATGTCTGCAATAGGACAATTTACCCTTCATCAGAGAAGCTTTCTATTTGACTTCGTTAAATTATAAATGTAACCATTCATCTATTTGGATTTAAAGTTCATTAGCAGATAATTATGTCAACTAAATTATAGTGATGTTTGGTAATGGCAAATTTAGAATTATTTACAATAGCAATGTACAATTGAACCTGATTGGATACTCTACTACTAGCTGAAAGTGCATGAGGGCCATTTGTTTGAGTTTGATTACGGAGCTTGTTATCCGATACATAATTTGTATATATATCATTAATAATCTATCTATTATGGTATTATATCAAATAGATATCTCGTGTATAACTATGCTAAGTAACAGATATATAGAAAGATAAACGTCTTTTTTGTATACATAACTATTATTAGTAAACAATTATTACTAATTTTATTTTATTTTTTTTAATAATTTATAATTTAAAACGAACTACTTACTACTTACTAGGAATAGTTGAGTGTTTACTTCATTGATATTTCATTTATTTAGATTTACTAGATATTTCTTAAAAGAAATCATTGCAAACTTATAATTGTAGTTAATTTTATACAAAATGATGCACTCATTTATTATTACGCCCCCAGGCTTAAGTTTGTCAACTTTTGTCAAATTGTACTTCCCGTTGACATACAATTCTAAAATTGTTACGGAACCCTCGGTATGCGAGTCCGACTCGCATTTGACCGGTTTCTATTATTTATAAAATAATAATTTAACAAAATTGCAATAAAAATAATAATATCGACAATCAATCAAATGTACCACAAGTGTATGACTATCTCGAACAAGTCGCTGGAATCAATTAGCGGCGAGCTGAGTGTCCAATTAAAACATCGCTCGACGGGTGAGGGCGGGCGTGCGCGCTGTTGTCTACCTGTGTTTAGGTACGCGGTAGTACTGTCGACGCTCTCCTACTGCTTATTAATATTGTTAAAATAACAAACGGACCATACGGACCATGACTGTAGTAATAATAATTTAAAATACTATATAAACCTGTGTATAAGATAATTCAGAGCGTATCATAAGAAATATCTTAATTAATATTGTAATTACTATTAAAATTAATATTAAAAAACAATAACGATCTTTATATAGGTTATTACGACAAAATTACTGCACAAGACCACGTCGAAGGCCGTCGTGACGCAGCGGCGTGGCACCTGACTGGAAACGTGACGTCTGTCGGTTCGATTCCTGTTTTTTTTTATTTTCATTGCTTTGGTAACGAGATGAAATGCGACGTTGAGTTATGCAATTTCCCGAATTGGACGGAATTTGCGGAATGAAGTGTTTTAACACTCTTTTTAACTTTCATCAGCCCGCTCTGCCATATGCGGAATACAGCATGAAGCTATTGAAAAAAATTAAAAAGAAATTGAAGTCTTTAGTTAATCAAGTCCCACGCTACGCCTCCGCCATGTTACGTATAACATGGTATGTCAAAATGTCCCGCGAAAACAATTAAATTTGATCTTTAATAAAATATTTAATCTACAAATATGTATATAGAGTTTAATGAAAACATCGTAGCATTTGTCTTGGAATTTTTCATTTCCCCGCAGGCCTTGCTCGGGCTGAGCCTTCCGGAGCAGTTACTTAAACTGCGAACTTCATTTTTTTAGCTTCACGCTATTATTCTACAATTAGATGGGTAAACAGAGAGACATTAGTGAAAAAACACTCCGTCCCCTACTTTCCTCCGAACTTTCGAGGCATTGTGTGCTG
>JAKRZM010001191.1:141438-178204 GCA_036379175.1 Heliconius cydno galanthus | reverse complement strand
AAAATCCGTTGGGTGGTTTAGAAGAAGAAGAGTTAGAAAGTTCAGACAGACACGAAAAGCGACTTTGTTTTATAAGATATAGAATAGGATAATCAGTAATCTAAGTGAGGCGCAGTGCGGTGAACACAATCACTGCGTACAATATTATATATGTAAAAGTTTGTGAGGATGGATGTTTGTTTCCCTTTCACGCTAAACTCCTGAACGGACTTTTATCTCATAATACGTAATCATTTAACAAAAAAGTAAGCAGGCGAAGCCGTGTTTACATCGCTAGTGTTTAATAATTGAGTAACAACGTTCCCTCGAGAGCGCTATTTATTCCAAGAAGCTCTCTCACGAACTATTGTTGGAACTTGGGCGATTCTTTAAATTTCAATGCACCCCCCCGCACACCTCGGCACGCCGCGCCTTGACCCGGATGTCACTTTATTGTTCATTTTGCTTCGAATGTTCTTATTTTTTCCTTGAAAAGTTATTCTTAATTTCACATAGGTAGGTACTCGTAGTGTACTTGTGTACCATGTACAATAGAATATGGCTTAGTTTTTTTTTTCTGTTTTGTTTATTTGACTGTAACCACGACGGTTGCGAGTTAGATACGCGCTCGGAGGAAAAATTATGGTAATATATAAAATCTTTCTAAAATTATTATTTACTTTTTAGTTCGTTGTTAGAAGTCGGTTTTACTTTTTATTAAAAATTAATTTATTTTACAATTTTAAGTGATGGGTAGATCTTAAAATGATGCTTCTTAAAGGAGTGGTGATGGTGGTGGTAATGGTTGTCAACGAGTGGTTGTGGTTGCCCTTTGTAAAACTTCACTTAATTGAGTATTATTTTTGTACGTTACATTTTGGTATATTGACAAGAAAACACAAAAAAAATATTCGGATGAATTGGGAATCTCTCCCTTTTTTTAAGTTGGTTGAAAATGAGAACATCCTCATTTTTGAGGTTGGTTGAATATTTTTTCAATATTTTTCTCTATTTTGACTGAATCCCATAATCAGAATCTATCCAAACTTTCACCAAACTATCCTTGAAGACTATAAAAAAAGAACGAAAGAGTTATTCGTCTATTTGTCGCGCACATACCTGATGCAAATTTAAGACTTATGTGATTTTCTCATAGATACCATTAGACATGACATGGACCAACAAAATGGGACCACACGGGAAGCACTAGGTTTCAAATAAAAAAAAATATCAAAGTCGGCTCACCCAGTCAAATGTTATGACGTAACAAACATAAAAAAATACAGTCGAATTGATAACCAAAGAAGGTTACAGAAGTCGGTTAAAAAGGACTGATTGATTTCGTCATTTTTGAACTAAACATAATAATTGTTATATGTAATATTTATAAACTAAATGGTCTTTTATTTCAGAGGGAACCTAGTGTTCACTAACACTCCGTTGTCGATTTTCGCCCAATTTTAAAGACATTTCGTATTGACTGGCGGTACTCAACGTTTTATCTACCAAAGTAAAGAATTGAAAGTAACTTAAATACAATTATTACAGTCATGGGAACCAAACCCAAACCCATCTATTCCACACTCACACGGATATTTAATATGTCAATTCATATAAACTTTATAACATAATCAAAAATATAATGATATGTACGAGGGTATAACGTAGTGTGTCCTCTCAAGGAGCACTAACGTCGTAAAACCCCGATAATGATAGCTTAGCTCCTAATACTGACATTAAACAGTCTACGGCTAGGGGAGAGTGGGGACAGTTGATTAGGTCAAATGAATCTGAGTAATGCTATACGTATTGCGCTCGCTACGTGAGGAGATAGCTTGGTCGTGTAGCTACTATGGGTTCTCGGTTCTCTAACAGACACCACAGACACTAAGCTACTACCTAAAATAGTTGAAATTTGGCATGTAGGTAAATTAGAAAGCGAAATTCCTATAAGGGAACGGGAAAAACAGAATTTTCACAAGTGACGGAGAAATCGACGGGCAAATATAAAAAGACTTAGAACTTCCTTCTTTTTGAAAAAGGAAATTGGTTAAAAATAATATTATATTTTTTATAGTTTTTTGATAAAAATTACTCACGAATATTGTACTTTTAATATTGTTCATATACATATGTTTTAAAATGTTATCTTTCCGTTACGTCGTAATACCCTTAACTGATCGAAACGTTCCCGTATAGAGTAATATTGCAGCAATTTTAAATATAATACTGAATTTTTCTACTATGATCCTATAAAGGAAAGTACAGGTACACTACGGGTTGTGGGTTTGATACCCAGTTAGTTACCCATGTAGTTTTTTCACTTCCCCGCTCTGGTGGACCAGGCACGGGGTTTCGGGGTCGGGGCGAAAAGTAGGAAACGGAGTGGTATTAATAAGTTCCCTTTGCTTTTATACGGGAAAAAGCGTGTAGGCTTTTTTTAACTTCTAACGAAATATGATAAAGTACAATAATTATTTACAACAAAAGTAATTCACACAAGTGGTAGGGTAGCGCAGCCAATAATACAAATGGGTTAGGTGTAACGCTATCTTATCGCCCTTTCGAGGCCTTGTGAAGGATTTTTTTATTGTCGTAACTCTGTCGAGCGCTTGTGAAGGATTTTTTATTAGTTACCCATTTAGTTTCAGATTTTGATGAGAATTTCATAATATAACCAAACATTTTTTTTGTTATTATTGTAAGGCATTTAATAATAAGTAATTGTGTAATGTGAAGATAACGGCAGATAACGCAAAACTAAAAAAAAACTAAAATTTATTAATAACCCAATAATTTAAACTCATACACTAAAAGTATTCCATTCTATTTTAAACAACAAATCGCAACTTCCTTACTTGTTGCTACACTTACACAAAATATAAGCAACTATGTTAATCGGACTCAATATACTGTATTGTCCTCCTACTATATAAGGCCATGTCTCGTTCGACAAACTCCACGCCCAAAGCAAGCCCCTGACTGTAAACATTTGAGAGGAACTTGCTTCCACGAGGCGTGTGAGGAGCTCCTTAAACTTCAATCGCTAAGACGTTGATGGCACAGCTTGAAGTTACCTTAGCTGCCTCTATTAGAATTGTTCAAACTATACAGGAAACTAGTTATTTAATAATTGTGAATAGCTATTTTATAACCGCCGGAAAACTATTGTACTTAAAAAATAAAAGAGGAAAAAAAATCTTCACACTTTCTGCCATATAGCAGGATAGTGCTCTGTCTTTTTACCAGAGCGAGGAAATGAAAATAGTTCATTCCATCTAGTGGGAATGGAATCTATAACCCTTACACTCAGATACTGACGTGTGACGTATTTCACCTATGGCCTTCGCCGATGGCCTTTACAGTTTCATTTTTATTTTTAAAATCAGCTTCGCACTGTATGCCGCACACAACAGGGTAGGATCCTCACTTCCGCCCAATTCTGAATGCATAGCGTGCTGAGTGGCGGAACTCAACGCTGTACGTTGCCTCGACACCAGAGCAAACAAATAACATTTTAATTTAGATAAATATTTCATTTCCTCGAGTGGAGAGCGAACCCATAACCAGTCGCCTTTACAGTCACACTTTGTGCCCCTGCGCCACGACTGGCTTCAATTCAAAATGAAACATATAAAGTTCCTGTCACAAATGTTTGTAATTATCTTATCCACCTCGTATATTTACATATAGTATAAAGTTGTGATAGTGCACTACACTGTACCTACATATTGTGTACATCCCAATTATAATATTGTTCTATTCAATCTAGAACTAAGCCATTAAGTCAGTTGAGTGGTTGCCGGATTGACTTACAGCGGCTTACGCGTCTAATGTCGCATTACGAGTACACGAACTACGAGTACCGGCCGTGATTGGGTTTCATGCTATTTTGTTAGTTGTCCTAAGTCCGTAAAAGTGTATGATAGGAGGCCAGAGGGGGCGCCGCGCCACAGTCGAGGGCTCGATTCCCACTCGAGAAAGTGAAATATTTAATATTTTTATATCTCACTCTGGTAACGAGGCTTCATGGGAACGAAGTATTAACAGTAGGTTCCTAAGTTTCCTCTGAATACCCCGTTGTGTGCGGAATACAGAGAGATTCTAAAATAAGATAAGAGACCAATTATGATGAATGATAATGAAGAATTTTCTAGATCATAAAATTAAAATCATTATATCTTAAAAAAATATTGATTTATTTTATGGAAAATAATAGTTTTATAGCGTAATATGAAAATAACTGAATAAAAGAACCTGATTGCGTTATAAGCATATATTTTCCCTCGAAAACCCTTAAAATATTTAACATCGCAATACACTTGTGGAAGTGCAAATATTTAACGGTCGACCCACTTCTGTGATGGGGCCTTTCGGGAATTTAGGTGTACACTTTATAATTATGTTACGTTATGCCGCTCGTTCTGTGTAACAAGAGCTGAATCGAAAACAGCTTGATTAAGTGAAATTAGTCATTTACGCGCGTCCGCTGAGAGAGCTCCGCCGCGGGTCATTGAATCACTTGAACATTCCCCTTTTTATAATTACGAAAGAAAATATACTCGTAGACCCATAATACAGGTGATAGCGGGGGTCATTTCCAACTATTTTTAATCCATAAAGCATGCTCCAAAGTTTCACCGTTGTCGAGATATTTTGCTTGTTTATCTACCTATTATTGGTATACAAAAATACCGGTGCGAATCATAACTACGCTATATGTAAAAAGAATTATAAATATTATTTCATTTAACAAAATTATTATGAAAGACTTATCGAGTAATAAACTTGGTAATTGCATAATTAAAGACAACCCAAGTAAGATTTCTTGCAACATTTTCTGCAACACGGATATTGAAGTTTTTGTGAAATTCTTTTTCTTATTGGTTTAATGTCACTTGTATTGTTTTTTTCTTTGCTATCACCCTTGCATTTCTTGCATGGTGGTAGTTTTATTTTATCTATGGAGGGATCCTTCTTTTTTTTACGGCCTTGGAAACCAAATCTTGGGCATTTTTCGTAAGCCCCAGACATTTTAAGATGCTTCTTCTGTAGTTTTTTTTTCTCAAGTAAAACCTTTTCTCTTTGTCTTTCAAGAAGCCATTCATCTAGTTTTTTTTGCATCTTTTGTCTAGTCTCCACCATTTCCCTCCACTGCCATGGTTTAATTTTTTTCGAAGGCTTTAAAATAGCTTCAAAATCAAAGATGTCTTTAGGCGTAGTTGTCTTACTTTTCCATTTTTTTGGATCTAATAGTTCTTTTATGTTTCTCCTATTGTCAAGGTTGGGTGCGGATAGGTAGTTAACATCGGCGTCGTTTACTTCTATTGCTGTCTCATTGACTCTTTTCATATGTTCTTTAAGATCTTGCATGTACTTAAGTCCTACTAAACTGCCACTATCATTAACTTTTTGTAATGATTTAACACTTTCATCGATAGCTTCATTTATTTGTTTAAGCAAATCAGTTTTTTCTTTTTCAAGCTTTTCAACAGTTCTATTTATATTACGATCAGTGGCTGTAGCAATTTTACCGATAAAATATATGAACATGGCGTTTATTAACATGTTTGTATATGAGGTTAAAATAAACAAATTCCAATAACAACACGTCAGCTATACGTATAATGATACATATAAAAGAGCATAAAATATTTCACGATAATGGAAATAGCCACTGTAAAGATTTATACGACTTTACATAAAAATGGTTTGTGTATATGATGTTTATTTGAAATGTTAAGTGAAAATAATTCAATTTTATGGTTTTAGTAAATTTAAATCCTAGGGTTTACTTTTCGAGCAGAAATATTTATTTAATTATGTAATAGTTGTGGGTTCCATTTCTTCCAGGTGAAAAGTATAAACTTTCCTGAAGAACGAATAGCGTAGGATTTTACCATAACACCTCATATTTATCAATAAGCGGAAATTGGAGAATAGTGTGATATAGCTCTAAGTCCTCTCCAATCACTTTATCGAAAGTACTGCACTAAGTACCTCAGTCAAATTTTGAAAAATTGAAATTTGATTTTCCATTTTATATTTTTAAGTCTTAGTACAGTACCTACATACGGGAGTCCACCAAAAATCCTAAATGTTTTACGTTGGAGTACAAATCAGATATAATGATTCCTTTAATTCGAGGCGTCATAAACTAATCAGAGTCACTTTCGGGAGAGTATTTCTTTCATATTTGTATCTCCAACGACTGTCTTCTGAGCTATACGAGTACGTAGGTACCATCTGTTTCATTGTCACGTAGGTTATGATAGATATGGAGATATACTGGTACAGTAATCAGTTCTGTATAAAGTGCGTGTGGTTTAATTACGAAATATATTTTATAAACATAACTAGCGGACCCGGACGCGGCTACGCCTGCTTGAAATATAAGAATATTTATTAAATATATTTATGAAATTGTTTTCAGATTTCAACAGAATTAGTAAGAAAATATAAACCTAAATAATCAAAAAGAATAATAAGTAGAGACATATTATTAGAAAAAATATCTGAATTATTGAAATGAACCAACAAAAGAAGTAAAAGTAACTAAAGGATATTCTTAATATTAGAAAAAGTACCTAAAGTTTTCCGTACGTGCGTACATAGATATCGACTCTATGAAATAACTAAATATTTTTCTATATTAAATCAATTCATAAGGATGAATATCAAAATGTCGCGGTAACAGTTGCGTAGCGACGACGGTTGTCATTAACATGGCAGAATAAATTGCATGTCAAATTAGAAATAAGTATTTTAATATATTAGTTTATATGTGTAATGTAATGTTAGCCTATAGCACTTCTGAAGTATGCAGCTTTCATACAAAACAAAAACAAAGTAAATCGGACCAGTAGATCCAGAGATCTTAGCGTTCAAACAAACAAACAAACAAACAAACTCTTCCGCTTTATTATATTAGTATAGATTAGCGCGGTTAGGAAATATTTAATTGTAGACGCAGTGGCTTTACTCGTATTGGAGAAAACTATAGAAAAGGATTTTAGTGCCGGACCACCATGGGCTGCTCTCTCTCCTAAGCACAGACCTCACATATTGCGCCGATTTTCTTTTTATTTGGCTTCTTTCTGCTTATTACTTCGGTTTGGTGACAGTTTTGCCACTCACTTACGCAATGTCTCATTCACACATTTTTATAAACTTACAACAGAGATTACTAACTTTTAAAAATATGTTTTTGTGAAAATTTCACATGTTGAACAAATGGTAGCAGCAACAGAGCCATTACATTGATGAGCGCTTATCAGCGGCGAGCCTTGCTTCTTCCCTTCCGTTCTTTACTTTATGCTATTGTCGATGTTTCAATCAACGTGAAGAAAGCACTCTACTGTACAAGAAAATCCAGTGTTTTCAAGTTGCTTTATTTATTGGTCTGAAATAGAAATGTTTAGTATTAGATGGCCTTTTGCAATGTTTTTGAGTTTTTCAAGTTTAACTGTGTGAGAGGCGGTTGTGGGTTCGATTATTGTGTTCGATATTCGATGCGATTAATTTACTATTGATTGTCGATCTAGTAGTAGTAAGGTAAAATGAGGCGTTAAGTTCCGCCACACAAGACACAGTGTCTAGAAAATTGTGCGTCTATTCTATAAAAAGCAAAACAAAATCCTTACACAAAACAATTTCAAATAAAAAACCTAACAAGATTAGCAAAAAGTAACATAAAAAATTCATTCGTACATTTAAATCGCAATACGAAGAACATCCGACATAAATCCCTACGAATATCTTTTTTCCGTACAATTTCATTTATTTCCCAAAGCCTTCTATTTTTCCATTAAGACCAATTAATATTAAGCACAGATCACTTTTAATTAATTTTCTTTTCCGATAAAGCCCAATAATTCGTTTAAAGCCGTCGTCTCTCATAAATGTTACATTTTCGGTTATATTACGGTATTATTCTGAAACCAAAGGAAGATATTCGGATCAAAATAAACAATAATAGTAATGTTTTTAAAATTAAGGAGTAGTACTTGTGGGGTAGGTGTATGTCCCACCGCGCTACGGCGGTCTACGTACTCGTAGTAGTTCAAGTAATGTTCATTATTAGCTTTGAATAATTAAGGTATGAAAACATTTTTAAAAGCCATTCTACAGAGAAGACTAACGTATTCGGTCAATATTTAGAAGGGGAAAAACGAGTACCCGGCGATTTTTTTAGATTTTACATTATTTAACATCACTTAACATCTTAGATAGCCTTTAATTAAATTTATTTGGCCTTTTTTAACTTCACGCTGTATCCCGCAAATAGTAGGGCTAGTAAAAGGAACCTAGTAATGAGACATTCCGTTCCTTTTTAGATACTTCCTTTCCGCCATTAGAGGCTAGTCGGGCGCTGGGGCCCAAGCGTAAACCTGACAAGCTGGTCGCCTCTAAATAAGTGAGTGTACTAAAAGTGAGAGTACTAAATATCTTGACACTAGTTTCTGCCTGTCTCTGCCCGTTTTTTAATCATGATGAAACTCTTTTACGCTGGTACGCTGTCTCAGTCGAGCGGTTACATGAGACTCGTAGACTGGTAAATGTAGGCCATCCTTAATAACCAATATAACACCACGGCTGGTCTATCTACCGTGCCGTGTGGAAAAAAGCGTGAAACTGAAAATATACATATATTTGCTAATCTTTGTAAGATTCTCAGAGAGAAGGATGCAGTGAGAAATCTGTTTCACTTTCCGTCCAAACACAAAAATATAATACAAACTTTAAATTTACTTTCAAACTTCCATTTTACATGAAGGAGTGATATGCAAACAACTTATAGCACATTCTACTAATATTTGCTTAGTGTTTAAAGTGTATTTTCTTGGTCATGTTAAAAATTCTTTTATATTTGCGAGCTCCGAGAATATGGCTTTGAAACTTTATGCAGCGCTTCGTTAGGATATTTTAAATTTTCATTCTTAAAACCTTAAGAATCTTAAGCAGGGTAATGTGGCTACGAAATGTGTAAACTTTTTCCGCTTCACGCTGTTTCCCGTATATAGCAGGGTAGGCAAAAGCATCCAAGTGCTATCACACCACATTCCCGACCTTCTGCCCAATTTACGAGACATTGCGAAACTCAACGCTGCTCTCTCTCTCATTATCATAGCTAGGAAAATAATTTATTCCCCCGAGCAGGAACCGAACTTACAACGGTCGCGCTTACCGTCAACCAAGAGCTTTTACTATAAAAATATAAATGTAACAAAAGTTTCTCTCCTTAGCCGTACATTCTCTGGCCACAAACGTTTCGAAGTAACAATCATACTCAATTATGTCAATTCTCCCTGAATTATCGGCAAAGGAACATCAATAGATCTCGCTATAGCAATAGTGACTTGTCAAATTATACTCTCAATATGTCGATTTATTTTTAAAATGTTACTTCTAATATGATGTGTTAGGTTATTTTGAGGTAGTAGTGGTACAGTGGAATAACGTCTGACGGCAAACGCAATGTTCTTGGGTTCGATCTCCAATCGGGGGAATGATTATATTAGATATCATTTTCATTTCACCACTCCGGTAAACAAAGATGGCGTAGAGTTCTGGGCAATGGGTAATGTGTGTAAAGCTGGTGGCAAAGTGTTTCGCAAATTGTGAAAAGTTGAAAAGAGTGTGTGAAAGTGCTGACGTTCTCTTGACATTCTATGAAGAATTAAAAATTATAAGAAAGTAACATATAACTACATTTTTTTATATAGAATTGGAAAAAAAAACAGGTGTCTGTTTGTATTTTTAACCTAATAAATTACACCCATAAAAAAACTAACCTTAAAGTAAAATGTTAGTAAAAGCAAGCACTTTCTTTGGACATTGTCTAATACGGTCGTCGCCGCACTAATAATTGCATTCTTAGTGCTCGTTAAGGTACTATTCGCTATTCTTTTTCTAATCAATTGATACTGGGATAATGGCTTTTTGAAACTATTTAAAGTTTCTATCACAGGATTAGTGCAATATTCATACGTTTAATTAAAAGTGTATCTTCATTGAGTAAGGGGGTTTTGAATTTAATTACTTATAAATTCCGTTGGAAAAACAGTAATTTTTACTTTTTGTCTCCATTACATTTAAAATTTAAATATTTTATTGGTCTTCTAAGTCTTTTTGTCTGCTTTACAAGTAGGCAGAGGGAACATTCTGATCAATTTTCAAGATATTTCGTCTTGAATGAGGGAACTCGACGCCGCACTTGGTCTTGTTAGGGTTTCGCCGTGTCACGGGGATCAATTACGAAGGCAATCCAATCTTAAGTGTGTTAATAAAACTAATATGTTATATTTGTTAAGTTATTCATAAAATACAATGTCCGCACTGACTCCCGCGTCGCGTCGGGCGCACTGGCCACTTGTAATTAAAATTTGTAAATGATACATTTGAATATACAAGTAACATGACAGTACAAACTAGTACAGTTAAGTGTTTTATTAATACGTAAAAAATAAGAAAATCAGCTTCACGCTACACGCACTTCCCGCACGAGGAAACAAAACCCCTGTAGGATCGCTTTGTTGTCCGTCTGTAACAAACATTTATCTCGAGATCACGTGGATGTATCAACCTGAAATTAATATCGAGTCTACGGTTCCTTGAAGCACGGAAAAAAAATCAATCTTTTAATTCAAGGTAATTAAAAGATTTTGCATTGTTTTTATTGCATTTTGTATAAAATTTCCCACGTCATCAAATTCTGTTGGGTACTTCCCATAGATGTACAATTATGAAATTTGGCAAGAAGTAAATCTTGCAGTACAAATAAAGGATAAAAAACATAACAAACTTATAATTATAAATTTAAGTTTAAGCAAAAGTAAGTACAAAATTGTATAATTCAAGGAGAAGCATACAATCCTGACATTGGTACGGAACGCTCAGAAATGTCCGACTCGCGCTATACTGTTTTCTTACTATTTTCTTACATGTGCAACAAAGAATATATATATATAAATACTTAAAAAAAAAATTCAGCTCTACGCTGAAGCAAGGTATGCATGCGCAGCAAACGTGTTAAGTGGCGAAACTCAACGCCGCGCTTTGCCTCAATACCAGAGCCAGACATGAAAATATGAAATATTTCATTTCTTCGAATAGGAATCGAACCCACACACAGCCCTTACCTACTGTCGCGCTAGCAGTCAAAACCGCGTCCAGAGTACACTTAAGCAAAAAATATCCAATAGACCGAATATAACTCAAACAGTTAAATGCAAAAAGCTGGAATTTGTTAAATTTTTGATAAATCTTTCAAATTCAAACTTTAAAAGGGGTGAAAAGAAGCAGCAAAACTTTTTTATGAAATTTCTGTATCTCGCCCTCGCAAGGTGTCGGTCGCATAAATTGATATTTTAATATTCCTCACCTCACGCAAATAGACGGGGCTTGTGTTTTTGAACACTTACAGATTTCTCAGGTTTTTCATTTTTTAATATTCATATCACATTATAATTAACATTTGTATTCAATTACTATAAATTAATGTCCTTTTTAAACGACTTCCGTTTTCAAAAAGAAGGAGTTTCTATATTCCTTAACTATATATTTGTTTGTTCGTTTATTACTCTGTCATTTTTTGGACATGTTTTTTTATAAAAAATAAAAATTATGTTTATGGTAATGGACTCAACTCCCCAACTATTAGGTGCTAGAGTACAATCTTTTAAATATAATAGCGACTTATAGTAGGCTAGGGTCATGTACTATCAAGTTTTGTCAAATTTATAACTAACTAAATATTTCTAAGCAGTGCAATAAGCTTAACTTGTAACTGTTTTTATTACAGCTATTTACATTTCTGTGGTGGTAAATTTAGAATTCAGAACAGGCAACTAAATTTTGAGTAGGACAACGTAAAAATACGAGTTCAATCTCCACTCGGGGGAATGAAATATTTAAATTATTTTATTTCTCTCGGTAGAGAAAATGCAGCGTTTAGTTCCTGCTTAACGTGCTGTCTCCAAAAAATATCCTACAACTAAAGTAGAGTCAAAACAACACATACCCCAGCACGCTAACATACATGCATGTATACATACATAATACATGTATCATCACATGAGAAGATCGAGTTTAATAACAGCAAGGCACCGCTGCCTGCCACTGCGGGCTGTTAGCAGTGCGTTGGTAAATCACTGCTCCCACTATCGTCGCCTGTGGAACTCTTAACTTTGCGTGACCCGTTTACATTGTGTCGTTGTGACTTTGTTTCACATGTTGACTTCGCTATCATAAAGGAGATAATTTGGTATTATACCTTTTTTCTCTTATATCTTAAGCTTAAACGGGCGCTCTTCAAATGCTTCAGATATTTAATATTAATATTATGTCAATGGAAAATTCTTATCCCTCACTGAACAACATTTTATTAAGTCTGTGTTTCATTATGTCTTATAGTGTTGTGTTCATTCAAATATTCACAGTACAAAACACGCCACTTTCTCATCCACTTGCACAGGTTGATGACAATCTTCTATATATATAAAAGGACTTGTCCTCACTGACTGAGGTAAGACGCACGCACTGCTGTAACCACTGATTGTAGAAACCTGAAATTTGGACAGATGTTTAGTTTTGTAATCTGGGCATCTACTAAGAAGAGATTTTGAAAAATTTTAAGCCTAAAGGGGTGAAATAGGGGTTGAAAGTTTGTATGGGAAAAAAATTAAATCGGCACCGATTTTTATAAAATTGTAAATTCAGACTCTTCAAAATATTTAATTGAACACTTGTTTCACGGTTTTTTAGAATTTACCCTCTAAGGGTGCCAATAAGGGCTTGAAAGTTTGTATGGAAAAATGTTTAAATCGCCACCAATTTTTATAAAATTTGAAATTTAGACTCTTAAAAATATTTAATTAAACGCATGTTTCGTGGTTTATTTTAATTCATCCCCTAGGGGTGCAAATAAGGGGTTGAAAGTTTGTATGTAAAAATCTTTAAAATCGCCACCGATTTTTATAAAATTTGAAACTTACACTCTTCAAAATATTTCATTAAATACATGTTTCGTGTTTCATTTTAATTCATCCCCTAGGAGTGCAAATAAGTGGTTGAAAGTTTGTATGGAAAAATCTTTTGATCGCCACTGATTTTTATAAAATTTGAAATTGAGACTTAAAAATATTTCATTAAACACGTGTTTCATGATTTATTAGAATTCACCCCTAAGGGTGCAAATATGCAGGCGAAGCTGCGCGCGTCCGCTAGTTTTTTAATAAAAGATAATTGTGTATAATTAATTGTACATACTTAAAAAGAATTAAAAAATATATGATAAATATACGATAAAAATCATACCTTAGTTACGACACGGTGTGAACGCATTCACTAATTTAATATTCATACTTTGTTTCTTACATTGTACGATAGTCGCTAACAGCTTACGAGGATCTAACGCTCGTTAACCCTCCGTAGACCCTCTGTAGACCCTCCGTAGAACCTCCGTAGACATACGCGCGGGCCGCGCGGCCGCGTATCGAGTGAATAAGTAATTAGGACCGCGTGATGCTGTAAAATGCTGTTGTAAATGATTATAGATAAATCTGTGTATAGATTGTGATATATGGTTTATTGTGTTTTAATAATAAATGTGATCATTTATATGTACATATTGTTTTACTTCACGCTGCGTCACAGTCGTAGCAGGTGGCAGCAGGGTGGCAGCAGGGTGGCAGGAGGAACCTCCAACTAGCGAGACATTGCGTGTACTAGTGGAATGCTTGTGTGCCTGACAGAGCGGGCAAATGAAAATAATTTATTCCCCCGACTGGTTATCGAACCCCCATTCGTGGTGTTTATAGTTACAGCTTCTCTTTAAAGTTATTCTGTCTTGATGTATATCAAATTTATAAAGCCTTATATAAAAGATCCATCATCACGGAGTATAAGCCGGAGTATAAACCAAGAAAGTATTGCAAAGTAAACATAAACTTGGGTAAGATTTTTGCTAACTCCTCCCCTCCACTCACCCCCGAGGGAGTGAAACGTGTAAAGTGTGAGGACCTGTCAGTCTTGAAGTCGGGAGTATGAAACGTTGTCATTTTTGATTTTGGATATCAAAATATTTTTTTTCATATCATATATTGTAAATCCTTTATTTAGAAGAAAGATTCTTAACACTGGTTGCACTCTGCCCACCTTGCTGTATACAAGTATTTTAAGAAACAGGACTTGAATCAACACAATTCGGCGCTTAATGCTAATATTATCTTAATGTTCAAGTAAAGTAATCATTTTAAAATGTTACTTGTACAAAATATTGACAAAGACGAACTAAATAAAATACAGCATGAAATAAAATAAAACAACTAAAAATTACGAAGTTCGCTCTCAAACTGGTCGGTGGCTTTTGTACCAGGAACTGTTGGAACTAAATAAAGAAATTGTAAACTTGTTTCAATTTCAAGAACATTTCTACATGAAACGAATTTTTAGTTACCGTATTTTTTTAAATTAATAGTAATGACAACTTCACCCATTTTCCTGCATCGCAGGGTAGGCAGAGGGAGCCTAGTGTTAAGATACTCTATTCCCCATACTACCAGGATTTTGAAGCTGGCGGATGTTAGGTGGCGAAACTCAACGCCGCGTTGTGCCACACGCGCATGTTAGAGTAATGAAATGAAAATATTTTAAATGTAATCATTCCCCCGAGTAGTGGTCGGACACACAACGGTCGCGGCGTCTTAATTACAATAAATTACACAAAATCTCATCTCATCTTGTCGCAGTGGACTGTGTGTGACACTGGTTTTCCTTGCGGAGAATAGTTATATCTAAATTCTATATTATTAATAATATTTAATTAATTTATAATTACTTTACAAGAAATAGCTGAAGCTAAAAAAATACACACACCTACGGATGGCACAAAATTTGTGACTGTAAACGCGATTGTAGGTTCGATTTCCATTCTTCTTAGTGTTTTGTACCTTTTAAGGAAAAAAGGAACCCTTATAAGATCACTTTGTTTTCCGCCCGTCTGTATGTCTGTAAAGAACCTTTATCTCAGGTAAGCTGGGAAATATTGAGTTGAAATTTAAACCGTATACTCAGATCTATGGTCCCTTGATTTCCTGAACTTCCTTTACTTCCGGTTGAACTAGAATTGTGAAATGTGGCAGCTAGCACTAGTTTCACAGGCAGTACTAGTTCAGGAAAAAATCTGAAAACTATACATTTGTGGTTAAATAAAAAAAAAATTGCCTTAAAACGTGGCAAGATTTCGCTAGTTCAAGTGAGGCATCAGGTGAAAGGGTAAGGCTTTGGCTAGGGTAAGCTTGAATATCAGAAAAAGCTCGCGCCAGACCTCCAAGTTTTGTATGGAACACTCGGTGAGCGAGCCCGACTCGCGCTTATACGATTTAATTTTTTTTCACGCTGTATCCCAAACGTAGCCGTAGTTCCGCCGAACTCATTAGATTTCGTCATGAATCATACACAAATCTTAGTTATTTTTATTTGAGCATGAGAGCGAAGCGTAGCTAAAGCTAATATGATATGATATAAATTGTATTGTAAATAATTCCTAATAAGTAAATGTTTTACCTCAGCCGAGCACCGACACCGTAACTAAAAGTACTCGTATAAATGCAGCTATCAAGCTACAAGCTACCTGCCGCAACATTTTTGTGAAAGCAACGATATATGCAAATTGGGCCATTACTACAACTATCACTACGAGTATGTACGTACGAGTACCTGCAAAGAAGGAACACAATAGAGTCGTCACGATTTAAACTGGGCACTGACTTTACTATTGTTGGGGTGGTTGTGTATTGAGCGGGAAACAGAAACTTAAAAAGAGTAACCCTACATATATTTAGCCTAATACTATCTATACCTATAAACGTCATGCAAAATACCATGCATTAATGATGACGGAAGTCAAAATATTGTTTACTTCTTTCAAAAGGTGGTTTGACATCTGCACTGATTTTAATGAAACCCCTGCTAAAAAATCACATTCAAAGATCTAAGGTTTTTCATACTAGGATCCCCTACTTCTATACTTATGGGGTCTCGTTTTGTAACGAATACAGTTTCTGAAAACGTACATCTGGTACAAGGACCTTAAACTCTTCATACACGCCTCGCTTTATCGGTCTCCTGTTATAAAACAGTTATTTTGCCTTAAAAAGGAACTCTTTTACAGTTGTAAAACACATTTTGAAGCAATAGGTACACTAAAAAATATATATCCCAATTATTAATTGAAATATATGAAAATTATATAATAATTAATTGATTTCAGTCATTGCATTTTTAATGGCAAAACTGAACGACTCGCTGTGTCTTAACAGAGCAGTGAATGAAAATAATTATTTCCTTTCCTCTAATGGAGATCGTAGCCACGACCATCGCACTTACAGCTGCGGCCTATGATAATATTATTATATTATAATCATATATTTAAATTCAATAGAGTACTTATTAAGCTGCCATCTTAATTCGCATTCTGCGGACCCGTGACAATACTAAAAGCATTCAGAAAAACTACGTCACTTGGTAAAGGGGCGACTGTCCGTGGGAACTTGCCTTGTCTACGCTCCGAGACCTCCGGACTGTTTAAGTAGTAGAAGACAATTATTGTATATTGTCGATTCTAGAATAAAACTGAACATTTTATAGATTTTTTACTTGCACGTATTTATTTATTTGCATTGTTAATTTTGCTATACGAACTTTTTACTTACATACATTTACTGGTATATATCGATAGCGACCCGCCCGCGGCTTCGCCTGCTTCAACTATACGACTTCAAAATTCTAAAACCTTCCCTTAATTATTTTTTTTCTAACAAAATCAAAGTACGTTTTGCTTTATGTTAAGTAAATTTATTTAATACTTTTCAGATTATTGTTTGAAGTCCGGTTTGTTTTTTATTAAAAACTAATTTATGTTACGATTTTAAGTGACGGGTCGACCTTCAATCGTATATCAATTTGGCATATTCACAAGAACATACATTATAAATATTCGGGCGAATTGAGTTAAAAAGGAGAACATCCTTTTTTTGAAGTAGATTGTTGATTGAAAAGAAATGCAACGATTGAGGAAACTCATTTGTGACGAAAAGTTTTAAAAATATTTTACCTTGTAACTATTACAGTAAAAATAGGTATTACAACTACGTAGGCCATCTATGGTCTTCATCGTAAGTTTCACTTCAACAAATCATGCTTTCCGAAAGCAAATACACAAGTCTTTACAAAAAATATCCAAATTTTGTAAGTGTGCCCATAAAATTTAAAGAGTTCCCTCGATTTCTCAGATATCATCAGATCTTATCATGGTCACCATGGGACCACCTGTGAGATACACACACACGAACAAAAAAATAATTAACCAAATTGATTCAGGTGTTTCCGAATAATCGATGAACACCTCGAAAAGTCCTCCTTTTTTAAAGTCGGTTAAAAAAACAATGGCGCCTTCGTAGTACAAAATAACCTCTAAAGAATATAAATTTTATTATTGTGAAAAAATATCAAGAATTTCATTCCTCTGTAGAATGTACAATTTAATATTATATCTTAAAAAACAACTATACACATTGCATATACTCGTAAAGGTATCCTGATAGTAACAATTTTTTCTACTCCTGAGGTATTATTGAATGTTTTTTCGCCGATATGATAATTGTCTATATAATTGTCTATTGTCTACATCCCGCATGTAGCGTAGCCGCAGGTAAGCATTGGGACCTAGTGTTCAAACACTCCGTTCCCCACTTTCCTGTCAACTTACGATACATTGCTTGCTGATTGCCGAGCATCATTCATATACAAAAAAAAATACTACACAACACATTCCTCGAAAATGAAATTAAAAAAGCTTTTCCATACTTTTTCATTCAACTTTGTGAAATGAAAATATTCAACGTTTTCAAATGAACTTAGTTAACTTTTTTCTAAACAAGTGAGTGCAGAAACGTTACCGTCGTAACCGAGTTACCGTTGGAGTTAGAGGATAAAAACTGTAGCATTGTTTGTGAATGTGCCAAAAATTGAAATACAAATCGTGAAAGATGCGGCGCCGACGGAAATGTGAACAAAAGCTTTGGTGAACAGTGGTGGGCGTGTGGCGATCGAGTGTGTCGATGTCACAATATATATGTTATTGTATATATGTCAGTCATCAGTCAATGTGACGGCTAGGTGGGGGGTTGTTAAATAGGATAACAAGGATTCGAATAGGTTTCTTTAGTGTTACCTGATATTTAAAGATAACAGTTAAACATTTTCATCGATTTCCATAGTTTTTGGCTAAATGATACTGAAATAATAATCAGCTTCACGCTGTATCCCGCACACAGCAGGGTAGGCAGAGGGAACCTAGTGTTAAGACACTCCATTCTCCACTTTCTGCCGAATTCTGGTGGCATTGCGTATTGAGTGACAGAACTCAACGCCGAATACTGAAATAAGATTTCAGTTATATACATACTTGTGATGACGAGTGTTTATACAGTTGGCAAAATTATTACTATAATTATAAAAGATTTTTTCGAATGAATTTCGTATAATAATCCAAATATCGATATAACTATAAAACGTTCAACACTATTTTCTAACCAGTTTAGTGACACAGGTAGTGCGCCCACAACGCCTCGCTTGAGGAAATCAAACAATTCTACGATTCGTTGCTATACTCTTCACTCTAATTACAATACACATGTGACAGAAAGAGACAGCGTGTTCTAGGGGAGGATTGACTGCGATAAAAGTTGTTAGTAGTAATTGTTCTTTGTATAAGCAAGTTGTGGCTAAAGTGAGTGATAAATTGGTAATAAATGTATGAATTTGCCTTATAAATAAAAATCGTGCGAGCGGAAGCTTAAGGAACTTACATTTTTTGGTATTTTTGTAATTTTTGAGGGTAGCTAACAAAAATCTTAAGAGAAAAGACATTACGAGTTGAAGCAGTCACGGCGCAGTGGTACAGCGGAGTGTCTTATCTATATCCCTCTGCCAACCCTGCTAAATGAAGCTAAAAAAATAATTAACCAAAGTCCATATATTTCGCGTGACCCACAACAAACAATGGTGTTTGAGACCATTCCATTGTCTTTGTGATTGATTGCGGCTTATTTTTTAATTTACTGCCAATCGGAGGGAAATCACTTTGGGCTGGACGTACTGGAGTTATGTTTATGTTTCTGACAATGGCGAATTTGAATCTTTGAAAATTTTATTTAGCTTCGCTTCGCTTCCTTCATATAACAGGATAGAGCGAACTTAGCTTTAAGACACTCTGATCTTCGTCCGCCATTTTGAAACTGTGCTTGAGAGAGTGTAATGGTTGTGACAATTGTGATGTAAGTAAAAATATTCAATAAACATTTTTAAAGTGTTATTCCACACTTGAAAATGCAATTATTAATTTGTTTCCATTTTCACGCCCTGGTAACAAGACAAAGTGCGACGTTGAGTTCCGCGACTCAAACAAGCAGTCTCAGAAGGGAGTGTATTAGTACTAGTTCCCTCTGCCTACCATAGCGCTTACCTTAAAGCACTATTCTTCTCCACCACGGCTGCTTCTTTAAAATAAAATAAATCATTTATCAAAGTCAGAGCTCCAGACATCTACAAATGCGTCCTCTCAACAATATTATATGTGACATTAGAATTGCATACAAAATGCATATAATAGATGAAGGCGCTATCCTTTCCTTAATGCTATAAACTTCACACTTTGAATACATTCAGTTTTGAAGTTTAACACGAGAGAATAAGGCTTAAATTTGAATGGATAACGTACATTTCAAATGCGTAAATCATATGAACAGGTCACGTCTAGAATGCTTTTATGTCTTCATTACTAAATAACAGTCGGTTAAAGTATTTTTTTAATATCTTCCTTCCTTCCTTCCTTTTTTTCTATTTTCCATAATAATGGAAATAGAAATAAATCACTCTGCTTTGCACTTGCAGCTATCGACTTTGCGCGCCAAGTTGTAAAATATAACACCGTATTTTATTCAGAGAAACCGAAAACAAATGTTTTAAATTAAAAGCCTCCCTCATCGGGCGCCAACCATCCCGGGCTCACCTTTAGATCGTCGTCGTCGTCTGTCCATCACGCTGCAGGGTGTCCTAAACGCAGTCTCTACTCTAACACATGGTCGACCCAGTTCTGCTTCAGCGTGCTGAGTCCATTTCTCAGCCGAATCACTTCATTGTAAATTGTAACTGCCAGATAAACTTCCGCGTCCGACTCGCGCTTAACTTAACACTCGCTTTTTTTTTCATTTAGTCAATGGTAAAAATTTTATTTTTAAAATTAAAATTTTTATTTACTACCAGCAAAAGCTCTGTTCATACAGATCTCCAATTTGGTTCGACAAACAATATAAAAAAGAATAAAAGAAAGATAGATCGCAATGCTCCGCACTGAATGTCAGGCAAGTCAGTGAAATTAACATTTCGTAAAAAAACTACTTCATTAGAGTATTTCCTTAGGAGTTTGTCCACTTTTGTTTACGTTATACGATACTAGCGGACGCGCGCAGCTTCGCTGGCTTATTTAGGGGTGAATTCTAATAAGCCCCGAAACATGTGTTCAATGAAATATTTTTAAGAGTCTAAATTTCAAATTTTATAATAATCGGTGGCGATTTAAATATTTTTCCATACAAACTTTCAACCCCTTATTTGAACCCTTAGGGGGTGAATTATAGAAAATCATGAAACATATATTCAATTAAATATTTTTAAGAGTCTAAATTTAAAATTTTATAAAAATCGGTGGCGATTTATAGATTTTTCCATACAAACTTTCAACCCCTTATTGGCACTCATAGGGGTGAATTCTAGAAAACCATGAAACACATGTTCAATTAAATACTTTTATGAGTCTGAATTTCAAATTTTATAAAAATTGGTGCCGATTTAAATTTTTTTCCATACAAACTTTCAACCCCTATTTCACCCCTTTCGGATTAAAATTTTTCAAAATCCCGTCTTAATGGATGTCCAGGATGTTACAAAAGTAAACATTTGTCCAAATTCCACATTTGTACCATCAGCGGTTACGGCTGTGCGTGCGTCTTACCTCAGTCAGTGAGGACAAGTCCTTTTATATATATAGATTAATAATAATGTTAATGACAGTAACAATTAAATTTCAGTCAGACCTTTAAATTGTTCTTTTTTTGTATACAAGATTTTTGCACTATTTCATAATAAACTGAAACTTGCTTGGGCTGAAGCCCGGTTTCCACCACGTAAGAGTGATGAGGGGTATCGGACTCCCGGCTTACCTATCCACCAACACAAAGTTTTGTGTTTTGTAATTACTCTTGCGAGTTCAACGTAGTCCTTAATGGGCCCGCTCCGCTCGCGGTGGAGTAATTCTGACCGCAGGTACAATGTCTCAATCGATACTATTGACGTGATGTAACGTAGCTTATAACCTTCCTCGACAAATGGCCTATCGACCCCAACAGGATTTTTTTAATTCAATTTTTCTTACGCCCAATGTTAATAATGTATCTCCTATCTCCAGTTAACGTCAATCTTGTATTGTCCGACATATCTATCCAATCACTAACCTGCATGCCATCCTCCATCTCTGTCTATTTCAATCTATTGCAATGCAAGGTTGCAATTTATGGATTAGGATTGATTATTAACATTGGGCGTTAGAATAGATACAATTTGCAAATCTAAACCTCCTCGCGTACAAATCAATAAAAATCTTTTCATTATAATTAAGTTAATGTGACGGAAATGCAGATAATAAATGTAGAAGTTATAGGTGGTTCCATTAGTGCATTAAATATATTCCCGATTACTGTTTTATTGGAATTCCTACCCTAATTTAAAGACAAAAGGTACAATTTCCTTTGATATATCATAATGTCACGCGGATCAGCCGGATAGGTCACGTCTGGATGCCATTAGCTTCTATTATATATATATATATTTGCTAAAGAAGTTCATTAAAATGCAAAATGCCTATATAAAATGATTTATTAACAATAAATAATTATTCGAACTCGTTACCATCGTCTCTATCTCACGCATCCCATTCACCACGCCATGTCTCGAAAGTCTGTAGCTGCGAGCAGAGCCACTTGATCACGTGGTATAAAGCCCATTTTACTAAAACGTACAATAGTTTTTGAACAGTATCGCTATCTTTCCTTCAATAACTATGCTCGTAAATATGAAACAATGATTCCTAACCGCCCTCACCTCACCCTCACCCTCTCTACCTTCAGATTTATATTTCCTCCAATTTAACCCCTTTATTAATACGACTGTTACTTTATGTCGTGTCTCAAACGTCATTTCTGACTTCTTTTAAGGGATCTTTTCAAATATTGTATCTTGTATTTCGAGCAAAAGAAAATAGACGTTACATAGACGTAATATAGAGTCGAAATTTCATTGTAGAGTCAAAGGAAAGTAGGAAGGAAAATTGCTAAGGTCTTGCTGATAAGAATTTAGTGTTATGTTATATAATAAAGTATTTGTATGTGCGTAGTTATGTAAATGTACGAGTGTCTGATAGCGGGGGAACGGGGTGGGGTATCTGTGTTTCTTGATAAGGGATTTCTTTTCGTTTAGGGAAGGTTTCTAAATGTTTATGATTGAGGGATTTTATCTAAGTATTATAAAATGCTTGCCGATTTTATAACTAGAATTTCATACTATAATTAGTCATACTGTTTCTTTAATATAGCACGATAGACACTGAGAATCGTTCTCCTCTTCGTGTCCAAATTAAGAAGGTTGCATGTTGAATGGTAGAATTCAACGCTGCACAGCAATTGATCTAGTTTGCTTATAGCTTCACGCTGTATCCCGCATACAGCAGGGCAGAAAGAAGGAACCTGGGAACTTATTGTTAAGACACTAATGGTCCTATTAAGATACTCCATTCCCCACTTTCCGTCCAACTTCTAAGACATTGGGTATACGACTAGACTCAAAGTAAGCTATAGTAATATATATATAATTATTACACTGTTTCTCTTTAACTATCGCCATAATTTGTGTTCATCGTCTTCCAGAAGTAGGTGTTTAATCCTCCTCAATCCATTAAATTAAAACATACTCATCAAAATTCACCCTTAACAGTTTTAAAATAAAGTTCAAAATGGAGAGGCAAAATATAAATCTGAGGTCCGCGGTCGCTCGTACTTAGCTAATGATATGATAAACTTCAATTAACATGATTACCTAATTAACAGAATTTAGGGACTTATTAATAATAGCTCCTTTCATCTTAGTAGGTGTCTCGGAAATGAAATAGATGATACACACGGACCCTGGGAACCTACCTAGGAACCCTGTGCGGACCCTAGAAGCCAGTCGTGGCGCAGGGACACAAGGTGTGACTCTGACTACCCTACTGTGTGTGGTATTGAAGCTGATTTAATTTTTATTCTATACTTGAACTTCCTGTAAACGCTGCGGTTGTGGGTTTAATTGCAACTCATAGGAATGAACCATTGAATATCATAAGCGGCGTTGAGTTTCGCTTCCCAACAAGCAACGCCTCTAAAATTTGGAGGAAATTGAGGAACGGAGAAGACGACCACTGCGACTGTACGCGCGATATGTTGTAGGTTCGATTCCTACTCAAGGAAATGTACCTCGCTGTGGTAACGAGGCAAAGTGAGGCGTTGAGCTCCGCCTCTCAACACGCAATGCCTATAAAACTTGGCGTAAAGTAGGAAATGGAAGTGTCTTAATGGGAACAGTGTCATAACACTAGGTAGTCCCTCTACGTGCGTTATATAGCGTGAAACCATAAAAATATAAAGTAAGTCCAATTTCAAACGACCGTGTGTAGCGCGTCATAGATAAAAGCTCGTCCCAAATATACGACCTCCTTAATTGTGGAAGAAATTTATTTAAAAAGTTATTTTATTAATGATCGGAAATATGAGCAATGATCAGAGATGACTTCAAAGAATCCAACTAAAGTTCATCAAACATCTTTTTTTTAAATAAAGATAGGTGATATAAAAAAAAGAATTAAATTAGAAAATAAAATTTAAGCTACAAAAAGAATAGTAATTGCCTAAGAATTATAATTTAGAATGAATAGATCACGGCTGTTGCCTCCGTACACGTAACGCCTCCAGAATTGTGCGGAAAGTGGAGAACAGAAGTGTCTTAATGGGAAAGGAGTGTCTTAACACAAGGTTCCCAAGTTCCCTCTGCCTACTCTACTATGTGCGGGAGACAGCATGAAGCTGAAAAAAGTATAGATAAAATGTTGGGGAAGAGATGTGGTTTCAAGGTCTGTTATATTCATTTTTTTCTACAAACAAATATGAATCTTTTCCCATTTTTAATATTTAGTACTTTAAAACAAACATAAGATATGGTATTGACGAATGTTTGTTTAAGGTACTTAATAACAATATTATTCTAAACAACAATTCTAATTCTACCTTTTCTGATTTTATGCCTAGGTATATTAACATATTTTGGAATAATAAATTCCTGTTATCCATTTATATCCTTAATTAAAAATATAATAACAAGAAATGTTATAATCATTTTACTAAACATAAATTATAAAAATTATAAATATATAATGTGTATAAGCTTTAAATGAGCTGAGGGTACTAATTTCCGCAAAACTCGTGTGATTTAGGCCTAAATATGAAATAACGTTGAAATAGTTTACCTTTATAATATGTACTAAAGAGTTGCTTAGAATATAGGTTGCATTTAAATTGCAGGTAAAAAATAGAAATACAATATTTACTACACTCAAGTCTTAAAACCTTGGAGGGAAAACATTGTGGATAATAATGTTTTGGTATCAGAGAAGATTAGCTAAACAGAAACCAGTGATAAAATCTAAAATGGAAAGGTTTTCAAGTGGCCGCCACGAACCAAGTGACGTTCAGTGGACAGGTTTCCACCAGGTGGACGGAAGACCTCATAGCAAGGTACTGAGGCGGCTAATGCAGAGATCCTTTAGAAAGGCCTAAATGCTGCAGTGGGCATAGAAACAATTGTGATGGTGATGAATGTTAGTATTAATATGATTATAACAACGAGCGGGCATCGAACCCGCAGCCGCCCCGTCAGCCACGACATGAAACCTCTACAAACATTTTAATTATGAACTGAATGTATAAATGAATTATTCTAACAATGGCGAGTTAGTTAAATGTATATATTTTTAGTCTAACTTTAAAGCTATTCTTAGACAGTGACCTATTTCCATCTCCATATTTCATCGTGATAAAGTCTCATTATGCGAAATGAGGGTGTTTAAAACGTATTCCTCCGCTCTCACTCTCTTTCACTCCCGCTAGTGCTGTAATAAGTGGACGAGACAAAGGATCCCCTTTTAAAGAATAACTATAGCTCTTTGTATTTCTATATCATAATAGATTTACTTTTTGTAGTTAATCCTCTAAGTAATGCTTAGCCAATTTAATGTATAGTTGACTGTGATATTATATTTAGACCGCAAAGCTCGTCTGTTACATTTCGAATATTTGTCCACAAATTTGTATGTAACTGAAAGTTCCATCTTAATATTAACAAGAGACAGAAGCACCGTCAGAAAGATTACATACGTCTCTTAAAGACTAGGGAGAAAAATATATGTTTTCTGTATATTTTTTAAATTCTTTAAATTAATTGAGAATTACAAACTTAACATATCTAATATTATAATTTTCTTTAAGAATATGTTTTTCATTTTTAAGCTATTTTAAAAACATTACGTATTAAGATGTGAAGGCCGATTTTTTTTCAAATTTGAAAAAAAATTGCAATATTTTAAATATAAGCTCTTCCCTGTGCACGACAAAGGTATACAATAATATGTAGAATAAAAATGTAACTAGGTACAGTCGTGTCAATATAATAATAATTATATTTTGTGAATTTTTGCTTCAACCAGGAACAGAACCCACAGCTCCTTCGTTTTTCTACTTAGAAGAATAGATTCAAGTGAAATAACAACAAAAACATCCCGGAGTTAAAAACAGTGACTGAGATAACCTTCTTCCTAAACAACTGTTATCAGTGAACAGATAGCGCGGGGTGTGCGGGGTGTGCGGGGTGTGCGGGCGGGGACACAGAGCTATTGGACGACCAAAGGTTTCTTTTTTGTTTGTCTGTTACATTTGGTAATTACGGACTTAATTCTTTTTTTCTCAATTGTAATGAAAAACGGAACTGGGTGACGAATTCCTTTTATGTTCTTAATAAATTAGACATTTTATTTTGACACTCTAATCTATTGGAACTATTTCCTCAAACAATTTAAAGATAAGTATTATATTTATTTAAACGTGCTGTAGCTCATGATCCGTAGAGTGGTTAGTCTTTCAGCGTCAAGCCAATAAATAAACGAACGACTGCCTCGTTTAATACGTGCCCGACCCCCGCGCTGTGCCTCAACAAGAAAAATGAAAATATTATATTTAATTTTCCCGAATGGGAATCGAACATGCTGCCCCCGTGCCCCTGCGGCACAAAGGGTTTCAGCTATTTTTCAATAGTATTTCACACTTACGAAGAGAACGTATTTTTATGAAAAAATATAAAAACTTGACGCCAGTTAACGAATTTTAGGCACAATTGACAACTCTGATGATTTCCCAGTGCTACATCAATACTACTATATATATATATATATATATATATACAACGTATAGACACATATATATATATATATATGTGTCTATACGTTGTATATATATATATATATATATATATAGCAGTATTGATGTAGCACTGGGAAATCATCAGAGTTGTCAATTGTGCCTAAAATTCGTTAACTGGCGTCAAGTTTTTATATTTTTTCATAAAAATACGTTCTCTTCGTAAGTGTGAAATACTATTGAAAAATAGCTGAAACCCTTTGTGCCGCAGGGGCACGGGGGCAGTATGTTCGATTCCCATTCGGGAAAATTAAATATAATATTTTCATTTTTCTTGTTGAGGCACAGCGCGGGGGTCGGGCACGTATTAAACGAGGCAGTCGTTCGTTTATTTATTGGCTTGACGCTGAAAGACTAACCACTCTACGGATCATGAGCTACAGCACGTTTAAATAAATATAATACTTATCTTNCACAGATTTAAAATTACGGTACCTACTAAAAAATCCTTGCTGTGTAAAACAATTGGAAAATCCTTATTGAAACTACGAAAATGCGGGTTGCATTAGGGTTTAATTAATTTTCACATTATATTAAGTGCTTTGCAAACATACATTATATGAATAATCCAGTAGTAAAAGCGGGCGAAGCCGCAAGGGGGTCGCTAGTTTGTGTATAAAAACAAAATGTACAAACGAAACGGTGTTGAAAACGGAAACTTAATAACTTTATTATCTGAATAGTCGATTGTCGATAAATATTCATTTGAAGAGGCTCAGTGTGATCTCGACAAGAGCTGCGCGGTAGAGCCGCGTAAATGGGGTTTGTTGTATTTTATATTTGTGTAAGCCAATGTCCGAAGAATATATTTTCTTTTATTATGATATAGCCGATCTTATTATATTCAAATTATATTTGAATATATTCATGTTACCTAAGAACACATATGAATACTTGTACATAGATTGTAATTTGCTAATATAATCAATGTTTGTCAGATTTGTATGAATGAATGTATGTTTCCTTCTTTAAATCTCCTGAATCCTCTTCCTTGTCCTATAAATAGATTACACGATATGAACCCCATGTAAGCTTCGATGTTATCCAAGCACGCCTACATCTTCTGTCCTATCAGGAAGACTCCGGCTGAACATAAAGTCCTCTGGAACTTTGTTTCCTTGTAATTCTGTTTTAAACAAAGATTTTACCTTATATCTACAACAACTATATACCTACTCCAGCTTATACTTTCAACAAAAGATACCACCATTGCACCAACACTCTAGTCTCTAGAAGAAAAATCTAGTGAAGTTGTATGTTCTACGCACATGTTCCTTATCGAGCTACATCAAAACTCAAATAGGCGTGTTCTTAATTCAAATTACGGTTTTCTTTAGTGTTACGCTCTTTACCGCGTATAGTAGAGTAGACAGAGGAAACCTAGTGTTAAGACATTGAATTGGGTGGCGGAACTTAACGCCGCGTTTTGTCTTATTACCTGAGAAAATAATCTCGCTACGCTTTTTTTAACAAAAAAAAAGAAATCTATTTTACACTACAAAAGTAGACATCCACCAATCCTGCTCTGATTTACAAGAAACAAGGATGAAGCGCAGGAAGAATGGGAACCCGCGCTGATAGCGCCGTCACCTCCTGACGGCGGTGGACGCGGGTACGTCTAATTACTTAGATTGTTTTATTATACATAGTTCTTTGGTTTATACATATATTTGCATATAGGTAAGTAGTGGGGGTTAGGTCAGGTTAAGTCGTTCTCTAATTTCCACTCAAACTTTTAGATATTGCGTGTTAAGTAATGAAACTCAACGCGGCGCCGTCTTATTAGTTTTTCAGAGCAATAATATTAAAATAAATGACCATCAGTCGAACCCACAAACGTGGGCTCAGCCATGTGCTGCGCCACGGCGGATCATTTACACCCATAAAAACCAAATTTACCAAATACAAAACTCCCTTAAATCTTGTCCAAATTTAGTATTTTTTAAATAGTGATGTAATGTATCTCATTGTGAAGGCTTAATTAGAAGAAATCTGTAATAGTTCGTTTCAGTACAACAGTTTGTTACGAGATACAAGAAACGCGGGATGAATGGAAATGTTAATTATCCGCGCCAACGCCACCGACGCGGGGCGACGGGGGACGCAGAACCGAATGTGGACGCGACGCGAATACCTCATTATTGTTAACTTGTGGTACACTGGCGGCAACGTATATCTTAATGGGAAGTGTCTTACTACATACTTCCGTTCCCAACTTTGCACCAAATTCTCGACGAGATGCGGAACTCAACGTAATTTGCCTTCTAACAGAGCGATCAAATGAACATTTTAAATATTTCATTCCTCCGAAAAGGGATTGAACCTCCAATCCACGGCTCGTATCCGTTCCCGTAGCACCGGGACACAAGCGTGCCGCTATGGCACGGTGCTACGACAGCCTCACTTGTCTTTAAGTCGATCCTACTTTTTAATGTGAACTTTTATATGAGTCTATTTACAACTCAGTGTATCACCCACTTTAGCATTAGAAAGCGATTCAGCTGAACTGCCTTCCTATCCTACAGTAACTTCTAAACGGACAATAATGATCCTTTTATAACCTTTTGACAATTAAGAGTCTCTTTCAAAAATTATTGTTTAATGTTACAAAGAGTTTCTTAATTGTCTATAGACTTAGGCACTCTGAGTACTTACTAATACAATCTACAAATAACACAGTCGATCGGCGCTTGTTGTGTTATTTCATAGAGTCGATATCTATGAACGCACGGAAAACTTTAGGTACTTTTTCTAATATTAAGAATACCTTTAGTTAGTTTTAATCCTTTTGTTGGTTCATTTCAATAACTCAGATATTTTTCTAATAATATGTCTCTACTTAATATTCTTTTTGATTATTTAAGCTTATATTTTCTTACTAGTTCTATTTTGAAAATTGAAAATAATTTCATGAATATATTTAATAAATATTCTTATAGTTGAAGCAGGCGTAGCCACGTCCGGGTCCGCTAGTATATATATAAAAGGACTTGTCCTCACTGACCGACGTAAGACGCACAGCCGTAACCGCTGTGCGTAGAAACGTGAAATTTGAACAGATGTTTACTTTCGTAATCTGGACGTCCACTAAGAAGGGATTTTGAAAAATGTAAATCAGCACCGATATTTATAAAAAAAAATATCGGACTCCTAAAAATATTTCATTGAACACGTGTTTTGGAGTTTTTTAGAATTCACTCCTAAGGATACAAATAAACAGGCGAAGCTGCGCGCGCCCATTAGTAATATATAATATTAAGCATCAACAGCACGGTCCCTGTCTCCCTCTGCTTACCCTGCTATTTGCGGGATACAGCGTGAAGCTAAACAAAACATTTGCCTATTCAGAATCGAACCTACAATCTTGGCATTTAAGGTCAAATCCTGCCTCACTTCACCTCTAACTAATCGAAAATAAGTAACAACTCCAAACAAGCTCACAAAACAAAAAAACTTCGGAAGAACTGGGGAAGGATACGAAATAAAGTATAATCTCGGGGCAACAAGAGGTAAGTCGGGGATGTCTGCGCGTTAATTACCCGCGCTGCTCGCTGGCGGCGTCGCGGGTAGAATCCTAATTACTTGTTGTTTCGATAGCTAAAGCAATGGGATGAATACGCATTTAATTCTAAATATGTACGAGCACGTGACGCGGTATGTACGCGACGGTTGTAGGTTTGATTCCCAATATGACAAACCATGACGGTGATCTCTGCCACTCAACACGCAATGACTCTCAAATCGGGGGAAAGTAGAGAATGTAGCGTCTTAACACTGGGTCCTTCCATGGTGTTTGCGGGATACAGCGTGAAGCTAAAAAATATACGAAATTATAATCCACCGCGCGCTGGTACAATAAAGGTAATTGGAAAAGGAAATTGTTACTTTATAAACAATATTGTTGGAAATTATTTTGATGTCTGTCTACAATTGTTGTAAGGTACTCTTCACTTGTAAACCGGAGCTCGTGGATTCAATATCCGCTCTAGACAATTGTTACCTTTAGTTAAAGATGACAGGAAATTTCTTGAACATTAGTATAAGGAAATAAATACTACATAATTAAAACCATCGATTTTCATAATCATGACATTACACTTAGCATATTATGTAACGCTTAACTACAGGGTACGCAGAGGGAACCTTGTATTAAGACACTCCGCCCCCCACTTTCCACCGGATTTCTCGAGGCATTGAGTGTTGAATTGCGGAATTTAACGCCCCGCTTTTGCCCTGATGCTAGCGCCAAAAAATTAACATGCTACTTAATAATAATAATTTATTCAAGACATACTTACATACAAGACATAGTACAAATGTATAAATTAAAATTAATGAATTGACTTTCTCCAGAACACGCGTCGCGTTAACCACTTCCTTTCAATTTGCGTTTGTCACAGCTTAATTAAATTCTTCTGTCTGTTTGTAAACATACGTCGGGTTGTTATTGTATAGTTGAGTTTTGTACTATATAATAAACATTAATATTATTATTGATCATTATTATTACTTTTAGCTTCACGCTTTATCTCCAACATTGAGCAGTATAGGTAGAGAGAACCTAGTGTTAAGTCACTCCGTTTCCTTATAGAGATTGAACCCACGAGCATTGCGTTTGCGACGCCACGACGCGCGACGGCCTAAATGTCCTTTACTAAAAGTGTTGTAAATGTAAATGCAAATGATGTACTCTAAATGAAATGAAACACTAATATATATCATATAGCATAACCTCCAGTAGGGCGGTAGTTGGAATTTCCTTTCAATTCGCAATCGACATGGCGTTTAATTAAATCTTCCTCTCGGAGACACGCGTACCAGTACCTCTACAGTACCTCTCCAGCGACCTATTAAAACTTATTTGCGATGGAACTTTTAACATATTGAGTTTATTAGTTATTTTTTGAAATTAACTCATTTTTTAGGCCACCGTGGTGCGACTCGAAAACTATAAAAGCGGTGATTGTGGATTTGATTCTCATTTGAGAGGATGAAGTATTTTCATTTCTGCGCTCTGGTAACGATGAGTTACATTATGTTCCTTCTGCCTAAACTAAACGATATTAAATGTGTGGCAGCACTCAACGCCGCGCTTCATTTTCTTATCACCGCTATTAAAAAAAAATCATTCCGCGGAGTGGGAAACAAGTGAGTCAAACGGTATTTGGCGAATGAATATTTCTTAAAAATATCAGTTTACAATATTAAGGTTCCAATCTACTTAGTTCAAATTAAATTTAAATACGCTGCAAAAATAATAAAAAGAAATAAAACACTAAAAATAACAAAAAAAATTAACCTTGATACAGAATCAAATTGAATTGTTTTTCCGCTCCTCGCATAGAGGGAATGGTGGGCAGAAGGGGACTGCCAACCATTCTACGACCATTAAAAGTTATAAAGTCTAGCTAGTTTTAAAGACCAACTGAAGGCTTAAAAAGACGAAGAAACTTTAGTTAAATTTATCGATATGAAAATTTTATCGTCGCATTGAATTGGATGAACGCAATAGTTTACTTAAATCAGTCAAATAGTTATATTTACAAGTTACGATATAGACAAACAGCGGCGTTAGGTTGCGCCACTAATCAGTCAATGTTACAGTCAAGAGATGAAAAAAGTAAAAAAGAGTTCACTATTTATCTCTGAGGCCGTCGTGGCGCAGTGACACAAATGTGACGAATGTGGGGGAATAAATGATTATTTGTTAATATTGTCATCTCGTCGCTCTGAAACAAGGCAAAGCATAACGTTGAGCTCCGCCACTCACAAGTAATGCCTCATCCGAAGTAAATAGGAAGTGGAGGTTCCCTCTGTCTACCTTGCTATAGGCGACATACAGAGTGAAGCTGAATAAAACCTTTTATATTTAAGGGGCGTAGGCGAGCGTTCGCGTAGGGCGTAGTCTACGGACGTAGACGTAGCTAGACCGGAGCACCAACGTTACAGTATTACCCACCCGGGGGAATGATTATATTTAAATTATTTTCATTATCCGGGAAAACAAAACGAGGCGTTGAGATCCGAATTGAAATTTCTATTTAAGTAGTCTTATGTACTTTTGGGCACTTTAGCTGCGTAGTAGCTAATAAAAATATTGATTTTATTTTTTTTACATCTTCAAAATATTAATAAACAGCTTGTAACGGTCTCCTGTATATGCAGGGTCATCAAAAGAAACCTAGTGGTACTATACCACGCAATGCGCAATCTTCAAGACGCGTGTAGAGCGACAGAATTGAACGCCGTTCCCAGAGCAAGTTGATGCTAATATTTTGTTCCTCCGAATTGGAATCGAATCCACAACTGTCGCCTCATATTATTCTTCACAGTATAGACACAATTGTAACAATTCAAATTCAATGATTCTTGCAGCAGTTCCTGCATTATAACAAGTTATTTTTTTAAATTTCAAATCCTTTTCCCGCAAGAACTATTGATATTTTCCGCCATACCCTTACCCTTTTACGTTCCGACTTTACTGTAAATAAATATATTTTTGCTATCTTAATTCATTTCGAGCATGAAGCTTTCGAGGCGGAGTGAAACTGTCTTTGATTATTAATACACGCCATGGTTTTAGGATCTATTCTCATTTGGGAAAATATATATTTTTAGTTACAAACTTTACCAGTCACGTAATATAAGAACGGAGTGTCAAACTCTACGATCTCTGCGCACTTCTTTCGTCTCGTTTAACGTCACAGTAGCAAATACTGAGAGAGAGCTCTACATTTTATACAATATTTTTCAAAAGAGAGATCATTTTATCTGGTCGCTGGTAATAATAGACACTGACATGGAACTCCAGAGGCAGGAGCTAGTAAAAGTAAAATATGTTCATACATATGTATAGCAGTCCACTCTGCTTTATTGTCCGCGATATTTGCAATTCAAGTGAGGAGGAGCGCCGCCACGAGGCGCGTCCAGTCTGTATGAAACATTGCATACTTTGTTTTATTAATACTAGTTCCAGTTCAATTGCTCCTTTGCCAGTATTCCTATGTATAGACACACTCCGTTCCTCTTCAGTATATATATACATTTGTTACGCTCAGCGTCGAGTTACGCCACTTATTCCCGTCGATCCCATACGCAACGTGTGCGGTTTTTGTAAGTACTTTAATGACAAAATTATCCATAAACATATTATATTATTTCTTTTGACAAGTATAAACTAAATCAAGAGTTACAGTGTACAGTTTAAAATTTAATCATAAATTTTTCGAAATGGAAATTTCTCACGTGGCTAGCATAAAATAAATTTGCTTTTCTTTGAACCCCTTGCGCTCGGACAGCTGTTTTGCCACGACGGTCTGTAAAAACACTTTCATTTTTTTTCTGAATGTCAGTCACTCCCCCAGTTACATATAAGGTCAAACGCAAGTATATTTCAGATTGTAATCATTTAGTTTCACCCCCGACTCGCGCGTGATGCAGAAACAAGTATTTTTTTTTACTTTAATCTCGGTAAATGATATTACGAAAAGGCATTATGCAAATTATACAGTGTTCTACACGAAATACAAGCGTATACGACTTGTTATTAATATAGAATGTAAATTTTAGCATTCCTTACACAACAGAAATAATAGCGCCTTACATCATCATTTAGTTACGTGCCTGTCTGTTTGTTTTGTCAGTCCACCTGTCAGACCCTTTTTCTCAAGAACTTGTAGACGTATCATAATTATTACTTAAAGGACAGAAAAAAGTCAAACTTCTAATAAAACATATTCAAAATGTACTGTTGTTTATGATATTTTTGTGCTCCTTTTCTATTGTGCAGCAGAGCAATGTAGAACAATATCTTCAGTCGGGGCTTATTCCTCGACCAATTAAAGAACCCTGAGCGACCGCGTGTTTTGATTATAAAACTATTACATTGGTATGAAATGTATAAATATAAATATCAGTATAAAAGAAGAATAGACTGTAACCTTTTAATGGTATTTTAAACCACTGCGTTTGTTTTTTCTATATAATATTTTCTTTTCTTTTCATGATTTTTTTTAGTTTCCTTTTAATCAGTCGGTCTTTTATTTTTTTTATTAATATTTTTTTTATTTTCCGCATATTGTACGAACTTCACAGTGTAACCAAAGCCTACAGAACCCTCGGTGCTCAAGTCCGACTCACACTTGTGACCAACATGTACATATATATATTATAGAATTTAATGACTTTTTGTTTGATGGATGAATCTTTTTTTTTTTACATTTATTTTGATGCAAACTTTATGCATCTTTTACGTCTGTGTTGTTGATAAAAGTATTTTTTGAAACTAAACTTGTCAATGACATATATTATTATTGTTTGAAAAGTAGCTTTAATATATGGTATGATAACACAAGTGAATGACCTAGTAGTATCCCAGTACTAAACTAGACTTCTCAACGACGCTAGCGAGGTCTCTTGACAATTGCTTCGCGGAACGTGTATTCATTTACTATTGGAAATAAATCGGGAGCGGACTGAACTTAATTAAGTATAGAATAAAAAAGTAGCTTAATAGCTTTAAGCTGTATCCCGCATACAACAGAGTGGCTCCTCGCGCACCGGCCTCTAGTGGAATGTGAGGCACTAACTTAAACTGTTACAAATAATTGAAACCGTTTAACTTAGGTAGTGTTATGGCACTTAATAAACGCGTCAGTTTTTACTACTAATTGATGATCATTGCTATTTACTCTGAAAACAGTCACTTCCTCAAATAGTTTTCGAGTTTAAAATATAACTTGAACATTCCCGAAGGTGTCAACAGTGTCTTAAGGCGTTATAAATAGAAAGAAAATAATAGAAACCTAACCAAAAACCAAGGTCATCGTGCCAGATGACCGAGGTATTTGCGTTCGATTCCCACTCAGGGGAATGGAATATTTGCATTTTTCCGCTCTGGTAACAAAACAAAGCGCGGCACTGAGTTCCGCCATTCAACACGCAATGTCTAGAAAATTAGGCGGAAACTGGAGAAGGAAGTGTCTTGGCACTATGTTCTCTCTGCTATATGCAGTGGAAAGTGAAAAAATATAAAGGGTTCCAAATTATCTATCTCTTTACACTCCTTCAACTCCCTGAACCCTTACTAACTTGTACCGACAGACAAACTGTTAAATGAATATTGAAACTGTTTATATTAGAATTAATTACAATCTAAACGCCCAATACTCTATTCAAATTGGTACAAACTTAGTTTACTTAACATCAACTAGTTTCAAGTCAATATGTTTCTAAGATATTAATAAACGACTCTTACTAATATTCTTGATATCATGACGCAATTATTAGGTCCTAGATTCTGTCTCCCGCCTTTACATACGAACGTGAACTGTGTTATCGAATCTCAACAGAGGTTTATTTTTTTAATATATTGAATAAGCCTGCTTTCTTCCTGCTTCGATCACGTCGAGCCAGATGAGCGTTCAGTGTTGGTCTACGGCGGCAATGAGTTCAGTGCTTCTCCGAGCTGTATGCGCCGGCCTTACGCCGGTGCCTGAAACATGTATGTACTTGTATGTACACGAACTCACCATTCAAACTTTACTTAGCTTCGTGCCGTCACTTTCAGTAATCTAAACAGGACAGGCCTTGTAGTGCGCACTATACTACTATAGTATTGTAGGCTTTATTGTTACCCCATCTAAGGCTGTAATTCTGTAACATTCTGTATTGACAGCGATTGACAGGTGAATTGACCTTACATGTCCAAAACTCAATGGAAAATAACCCTTAGGCAATAGTATTAAGGTTTATAATAGACAGTAGGTAAACTTTTAGCAGTGTATTGTGCACGTCGGTGGTGGATGCCACAGCACGTCGGTAACTTTCTATGGTGGCCTCTGTTTAGGCCACAGTGTTAGTTCTCTCCGGCCAAAACAGTTTCTACGAAATATTTTCTATAATAGTAGTTTTTTTTTTTAGTAAATTTTAGTAATTAACTTTCATTTAAAGATTCATTTTCTTATTCGCGGCCAAAGGTATTTAATACTCGTATATTTACAATATTTCTGATTAAAATAACTTACAACATGCAAATAAATATTATTTGAATGCAAAGATTCATCAAGAATTCTAGTAAATTTAATCTCACAACAATTTATAATTCAAAACAT
>JAKRZM010001191.1:128298-141183 GCA_036379175.1 Heliconius cydno galanthus | reverse complement strand
ATTTACACAAGTAAATCGCGCGACAAGCTTTTATGATCATATAAATTGTGTACAATGAGGTTATGAGTTGATAGTTAAAATTTAAAAGACAAATTTTATTTTCTTCTTTTTAGGGCTTTTAAATAAAAGCTTTTTCTAAAAATGATTTTTTGCTTATAATTTATTTATAGTAAATTTTAGTAATTAACTTTCATTTAAAGATTCATTTTCTTATTCGCGGCCAAAGATATTTAATACTCGTGTATTTACAATATTTCTGATTAAAATAACTTACAACATGCAAATAAATATTATTTGAATGCAAAGATTCATCAAGAATTCTAGTAAATTTAATCTCACAACAATTTATAATTCAAAACATCATGGTCTATATTAAAATAATTTACAAAGGGTTTTTTTTATTATTATTATTAAAAAATGCTTAAAAATTATCATGATGCAGTGACGAGTGAGTGGATAGTTTAACCCTAAATAAGATGATTATGGCTTTGAATCTCACTAAGAGACTCAGAAGGTCACGGTGCTAGAGGATCCCCCAGAGCGGAGGGGGCTTGGCGTAAAGTTTCGGTGGGAGGAAAGTTGAAAACGTGTCTTACTCATTAGCATAGAAATAAGACGGATGGTATGTATAACCTGGTAGATATCTCGAGGATATCCTGTGATGCTAGCACTAGGGGTCTCTCACATTTAAAAACAATAAATCAGCCCCTTAATGTTTAATAAAAATTATGTATTTCAAAGAGATCTCTCGAGTCTCGACTCCGATCGGAACAGAACTAAACCAATGCATTCACAATTAACAGAGCGTCTCATTTACATTCTTAACTATTCCAATTTGCTCTTGAGAAAACTGTCTAACTTACTAGTAACTTACTTATTCTATTCTATTTTGTTGTTTTAGCATTTTTGTGGGTTTCAATTTAATGTTTAACTGTTAACGCGACGTTTATGGATTCGGTTTCCACTCGGGATTTATTTGCATTTTCTCGCTCTGGTAAGAAGACAAAGCACGGCGACGAGTTCCGCCCTCCAGCACGCATTGTCTTTGCAAAGTGGGGGACGGCACTCCGTTAAGATACATCTTACTACTAGGTTCCCTCTGTTTATCCTGCCACATGAAAGAAGAAATCACGAATGAATTCTTCAAATTCAATTTAATCAATTTCTTACTTTTTAACACAAAATTTACATAGTCTGTGTGAAAAAAATAAAAAAACTGTGATTACTAACGAAATTATCGGAGCCGTGCCTCATTACTGGAACTCCCTTACACTGGAGGTATAATGAACGAGTCGATATTTACGTAATATCAATAATTTGAATACCTCGTTACGAGGAACATCACTCTTAACTCTTCATTGTTATATTTCGTAATTGGACAGAGTTACAAACGAGAGGATTTTTGTATATATCTTAGTGAGTGTGTACGTGCGTGTGTACGTACGTATCTACGGAACTCTAAACAAGATTGTTTAGGTTGTTAGCAAAGTTTAACATATTAAACTTTAAAGGATTGAGTGTAATGTGCTATTATACTGGATATTTTTAGAAAACTTCGGAAAGGAGAGAGGAGGTTCTATATTCGACTACTATACGTAGGTACTCCGATGAGAACGTATGGTTTAGTAGTCAGAGCGCGTGGACGGCTTACGAAAGGTTCGATTCGGCGCAGGTTCGATTTCCATTATTTTTATACATTTTCTAAAATGTTAATTTATCAGCTTGGACGTATAAATTGTGATATTATTGGTCATTCAATTAAATGTGTCATTTATTACATCGTGGCGCAGTGACAGCGTGAATCTTTCAGGATGTACTTAACCGCCACCTAACGAAGTACGCACTGTTTAGAACAGCTGTAATCTTACAAATTCCACTCGAGTACGACAAATCTCGTGTTTCCAGACTTATTTTTTTATCTCATTTTAACAAATTGTACGCGGGAGCGTCTCGAATTTTAATTTTTTATATTTTCATTTATATTTTTTATATGACGATTTTAGTTTTGTTTTATTTTATGACAGATACATACAGCGCTGTGAACATAATGCTAGTTGTTTAATCAAGTTAGGATTAGAAAAGTTTTATATTTTATTTATGAGTTCATACAAAATTTTGGAGTTTAAATATTCTTATAGCTTTATTGTCATCGTACTGTATCAATAATGGTGTGCGTTCAATTGTTAACTTTTTTTAAAAAAATCACTTAGATTTACAATTTTTATTTAATTACATACATTTAACTACCATACCATAAAAGCAACAGGAAAATAGAGATATATGCAAGTTGGCTTAAAGGATTTTCTTTAAACCACATTTTATAAGTAATATAAGTTCCTGTGTCTTATGTAAATTCCAACTCCTACTCTAAAGTAACTAAAAAATATTAGGACATTTTTCTTCTGTAACGGTCGCTGCTAAAAGATGCTTAAAATTTAACCACCCAGTGAAATGGTTCTAAAAATAAAATGGTTGGGAAAATAAAAATTGATATTTACGAGTACCTTCACGCTTTGTTCGCCTTTCACGAATTAGGTAGAGTCTCGTAAGTGGTGTGGTGGGCATCAAATATGGCTCGTGCTCAATGCTGGGTGACTCCATGTTAGTGTATATAACTTAGGTTGCTGCGCGCGGAACTGGGACGCAGCGTAGAACGCTGAAATTTGTCTAGTAGGTTTTTTTGGGGAGCAGGGATAGAGGAGCAGTAAGACTGGCGAAAACAGGAAATGGGAATTTTATGTTTTATAGATAGCTCCTAGTATTTCATGAAACTAATATAATTAGTATCTAATACGTAATATAATAAAATGTCATTTTTTACAACATATTTTAGGTAACTCTGTGTTTATCAGGTGAAGACAAAATAATGTTTTACTAAAGAAATAAAGAAAACCCTACTTAGTAGTTTATTTAGTTATACCTAGATTCTAGTTCATATTATCACTTTCTTTATTATAAACATTAGGCACGTAGAGACTGTCGGCGGTGCGGTGCGCGTAGTCCGACATGGCTCGCTTCAGCAACTGGTAGAAGAGGCGGATGCGCGGGTGCACGGGCACCTTGAAAGTCTTTAGCCGTTTTAGCACTTCTTGGACCTGGACCATGGAGTAATTAGTAATTAATTGTATTTTAAGATGACTAAACGAATAATAGGACCAACATTTCTGTATTTAAATTAGCTTAATAAAAATATATTTAAAGAAAGAATATTACAAATTAACGCTATGATGTTGAAATTTAAAACAAGTATAATTAAACAAGTAAAATAGTCGAGGGGCCGTTGTCTGCAAATTCCTAATGTAAAAGCCATAGTTATCTGTTCGATTCGGGGGGTTAAATACACAAAAATATATTTTCACTTCTCCGCTATGCGCGAGAAAGTGCGGCGTTGAGTTCTGCCACTCGAAATGGCACTTGGCACTGGTTCTGTCTATTAGAGCAGTAAGCGGGACACATGTTGGGCCCCCTCACAGAACTCGGAGAGTACATGTGATGACACTCTGCTTGCCCCGCCGTGTGCAGGATACAGCGTTAAGCTTAAAAACAAGAAAAACAACTATTTATAAGTACAATTCATTTCATACAAAAGGATATCTCAAATCCATCGATATCATGATTAAGGAAAAAACTAAACACCCGCGCGTGCGAACAACTCGTTCCGTCATATTTATTATACGCGCTGTAATATTATCATTTATTACTTCTACGAGGCTTACGTCATCGACACTTAACGCGGAAATTCTAGGAAGAGAAGGTTTAATATCTAAAGGTCTATAGGCATGTTCAGATATTTTAGGGCAAGAGATAATGCGTAAAATATTAAATGATAGTGACTCGTCGTTTTCAACTATTGTAAGATTAAGTAACGTATGATAAGTAGGTATAAGCATAAGTTTGTATCAATCAAATTTTATATAGGAAGCTGTAAATGCTAGACGTCAGTAAACAAATTTTACCAGCGAGGATTATTGTTATTTAATACAGTTTTCCAGTCGAGTTTTCTGGTCGAGGTTAAGTGTTGAGTTCCGCCACTAGGTTCCCAGGTTACCCCTGGGTACCCTGCTATGTGCAGTATATCTTAGGTATGTTATTTTAAAACCTTCACATTATAATGCCTACGTGTTCGTCATCACATACAAAGAGATACTAAATTTCATATTTTCACAGCGACAACAAAAACTACAATACTTTTTGCTCGAAAGAAAACCGCAGAAAACATTCAGATTAATAACAAACATACTCCTAATTAGGATTTGAAGCCACTATATATAAGACCCTCCTTGCACAGCGACTGATTGTAAACGCGGTGGTTGTGGATTCGATAACTACCCAAAGGTATACGAGTATATTATAGTTACTCTTTCGTTTTAGTACTCCTAGGTGAACGTAATGGTTGTGGGTTCATTACCGACTCAAGGTTACATAATATCAATTATTTTATGTTTCAAACCCTTGGTGATATAGAGCGCGGTGTTTAGTACAGAAATAACGGAAAAGAGAAGAAGGAAATATCTTAACATTATGCTCTTTCTGCCAAATCTACTAAATATTATATACTATGTAAATAGAATAACAAAAAACTTTCTGCAGTGATAGGGAACGGTAAGAGAGGTAGGAGGGGACAAAGGTTAACATAAGAAAATACAGTATCAATGATGCTTGAGGAAGGTGTCATATAAAACCTTTTTACATTCATCTCCTGGTGACCACTAGGAGGCGAATTTAAAATGATTGGTTACAGACGAGGCGAAAACGGTATGCAGAGAGTACTTCGCTAGGGATAAAGCATGAAGCTACAAAAAATATATAATTAGAAATCAATCTGAATTTCATGTTTCACGCAGGGTACATTCCCCATGTTCCGTTTAATTTTCAAGACGTTGTGTGTTGAGTGGCGGAACTCAACGCCACGCTTTAACTCGGAATGAAAATAATTCGTTTGCCCGAGCGGGAATCGAACCCACTCAATCGCTGTACCTCGACAGCATCCAAAAAAACTGTTAACTCCTCTAAAAAGATTACATTATTAAATATTTCTATTGCAAATCTTCACATGCTTATATTAAGAACATGTCTGCCAATGTTTAAAGGATGAGTTACATTAGTAGAAGTACAAATCCAATATGCAACAAAACGAGTAGTATCATACACAATATCTGACGTCGTCGACTGCGAGTGTCCGGAAATTATAACCTACCCTTATTTGTTCAGGTGTAGAGTTGTTCAGGTATGGCCTTATGTAACGCGGTAATTACTCCAGGAGGTTGTCGTAGAGTCGACTCCTGATTAGGAATCGAACCTACAAGCGACGCGTCGATAGTGTCCCTGGGCCGCAGCACCAATTTAGTGTCTACTTTATAATTTCCGTAAAAACCAATAGTACATTAAACGTGTAGTTTGCAGTAATGTTGAAATAAGATTTAAAAAACCAGCAGTAACTATATTATTGTAAAGAAGGAAAATGTTGTTATACATTGTTTTTTTTTATTCCTTCTTAATTTTTAGATGGATAGCCAAAGAGACCAGAGCGCCAAACGCTGTGCCTCTATATACCTCTTTCGCCTCCACTGTTTTTCCTTCCTCCACTCACGTGCCCATTACACTATCAACATGACCTCCAGAGGCACCTATGATTTTTCTTTTGTTATTTACCAAATCAAAATATAAAAATAACGCACGTAGTTTGCTAGCTCCTTGTCAGTCGATATCTTGCTGAAGTCTCGATCCAAGCCGAATATGTGAGTGCTGTCCTGAAAATAAGAGTTTAAGATTTACTTCATATTTTGCTTTTGATATGCCATTAAAATAACACTCAAATATCAAACGTATTTATTACAGCTCCACGCTAACAGCAGCTAACAGCAGGGTAAGCAGAGGGAACACTGCNTACTTCGCTAGGGATAAAGCATGAAGCTACAAAAAATATATAATTAGAAATCAATCTGAATTTCATGTTTCACGCAGGGTACATTCCCCATGTTCCGTTTAATTTTCAAGACGTTGTGTGTTGAGTGGCGGAACTCAACGCCACGCTTTAACTCTGAATGAAAATAATTCGTTTGCCCGAGCGGGAATCGAACCCACCCAATCGCTGTACCTCGACAGCATCCAAAAAAACTGTTAACTCCTCTAAAACGATTACATTATTAAATATTTCTATTGCAAATCTTCACATGCTTATATTAAAAACATGCCTGCCAACGTTTAAAGGATGAGTTACATTAGTAGAAGTACAAATCCAATATGCAACAAAACGAGTAGTATCATACACAATATCTGACGTCGTCGACTGCGAGTGTCCGTAAATTATAACCTATCCTTATTTGTTCAGGTGTAGAGTTGGTATGGCCTTATGTAACGCGGTAATTACTCGAGGAGGTTGTCGTAGGTTTGGCTCCTGATTAGGAATCGAACCTATAAGCGACGCGTCGATAGTGTCCCTGGGCCGCTGCACCAATTTAGTGTCTACTTTATAATTTCCGTAAAAACCAATAGTACATTAAACGTGTAGTTTGCATTAATGATTTAAAAAAAACAGCAGTAACTATATTATTGTAAAGGAGGAAAATGTTGTTATATATTGTTTTTTTTATTCCTTCTTAATTTTTAGATGGATAGCCAAAGAGACCAGAGCGCCAAACGCTGTGCCTCTATATACCTGTTTCGCCTCCACTCTTTTTCCTTCCTCTACTCACGTGCCCATCACGCTATCAACGTGACCTCCAGAGGCACCTATGATTTTTCTTTTGTTATTTACCAAATCAAAATATAAAAATAACGCACGTAGTTGGCTAGCTCCTTGTCAGTCGATATCTTGCTGAAGTCTCGATCCAAGCCGAATATGTGAGTGCTGTCCTGAAAATAAGAGTTAAAGATTTACTTCATATTTTGCTTTTGATATGTCATTAAAATAACACTCAAATATCAAACGTATTTATTTCAGCTCCACGCTAACAGCAGCTAACAGCAGGGTAAGCAGAGGGAACCTAGTGTTAAGACAGTCCGTTGCACACTTTTCGCCGGATATTCAAGACATTGCGTATTAGGTGGCGGAACTTAATACCGTGATTTATCTGAGAGGAAATAAAAATATTAATAAATATTAATTGATATCCCGAGTGGGAATCGCACCCACAACCACTCACAGTGAGGACAGCCTCGAAGTGGAGTAGGCTGAGGTAACAGTCAGTCATAGCACGTCCGAGTTTTAGATACTGCGTGTTAATCAGAGGGACTCAGCCCCGCACTTACCATTGTTAAGTCCTATCTATTCTATACTTATAATAAATCTGTAGAAAAGTCATTTCTGTACACTGAAAATATAAAAAAAAATAGCTAGTGTGTTAAAGGACAATTAACAGAATCCATTTCCAGCATTTTTGGAATTTTTGTCTGTTTGTCTGTTTGTCTGTTTGTCTGTTTATGTGAACACGTATCACGTAAAAAGTACGCAACAAATTTAAGCAACTTTTATATATAAAAATTACAAGTAAATCAGAGGAGGTTTTAGTTTTTATTTCATTGTAATCGCTTCACTCTATCAAAAGATATAAGTATTTAATGTTTTCAAGAAGTTAATATTTAAGATAGTAAAAATAGGTACATGTAACGCTATCTATGGGCAACAAATAGTAAGTACTATCGAATCTTGATAACACACACACACATTTGCAAAGCATTAATTACTTCGGGAGAAATATTATTAATTTTAAAACTTTAGCAAAATATAGTTCTTGATTATTTATACCGAGAAAACGGTATGTTTTAACTATGATCGAACGATTACAGTTTAACTATTAGCACAATAGATGGCGCTTTGGCTAGATTCTCCAAAAAAAGAATATAGAAACGTTTTAATTACATGACTGTTGATAAAAAAATATATATTTTAAGCAAATTTTTTCATAGTAAAAACTACTGAATTAAATATAAAGAAAATTAAATAGTCTGTAAAGGGTAGCAAAATATAGTTTTTGATTATTGATACTGAGAAAAAGGTATGTTTTAACTACGATCGAACGGTTATAGTTTAGCTATTAGCACAATAGATGGCGCTCTGGAGTTAAAGGCTGGTTAAATCTATGTAATCTAATTTAAAAATTATTATCTGTTTTTCTATTTACATAATGAATTATTGTGTAAAAAGTACAAAACTAATGTACCTATATAACTTTTACACATAAAAATAGTGCGTAATTTAGGTTACTATTTAGTTTTTTTAGTTTAGTTTGTTTATTTGCAATCACTTTACTCTACCAAAATATATATAATATGTATGCATGCATGTATATATTTATATATTTTTATGTATGTATGTTGTGTTTTTATCAGTGTATGTATGTTTATATGATAAATAACTTATATATCTTTTATATACATAAAATCGAAAGGTCACTCACTCATCACGAAATCTCAGAAACTACATGTGCTAGGAATCTCAAATTTTGCATAGGAGTTATTTATAGGACGTAGGTGCTCACTAAGACGGGAATTTGCAATATTCGACTTCTAAGGGGTTGTTTTTGGGGTTGAAAGTTTGTATGCCTACACGACGCTCTTCCGATCTGGAGTCTCAAATTTTGCATAGACGTCACTTATAGGACGTAGGTACTCATGGAGACAAAAATTAATAGTAACGTAGTTCACGCAGGCGAAGCCGCGGGCTGGCCGCTAGTTCAATAATATAAAGCGTATTTCTCGCTTAAAAGACGTGACAAGACGTTGGAAGAACAGAATAGAATTGTTTGCGTCATTCACAAACAGATACAATTTTAACAGAAAACCAAAATAATACATTCAGTCCTAATATGTCAATTATTACCTTATTCTTGTTGGTTCTATCAAAGCTGTATCTAAATAGTAGTCGTCGTCCGCCCGCTTCGTTGTGTACACTTAAAGTAACGTTAAAAGGAAAATCCCATTATTTCCCGATCTTGTGAGGATTTAGATAAGTTATTTCTTAGTTCTTCCTGACACTCATTAATTTAACTACATTCCAAATTTCTATTTCCTAAATCCATTAATTTCTTTCGTGTCAATTATTCAGTGACGAAAAAGATGTTTTTTACATAATGCATGGATCAATGATTATAGCTTAAAGGTAAACGAATACTCACAGTCAACGACAGAACACTTGTTATCAATAACACGAGTGCTAACATTATATCTGACCGCCGTCCCGACACGACTCGCACGCTCTGCGAACTCAATTACACGGCTTATTAACTTCGCCTATTATTTCGTTTCCATACGTTCTTGTGATTTCGATTTATTGTGTTGTATTCTGCCTAGTCGTTGAATATTCGCAGAGCAGAGGGAAGTAGTGTTAGATATTCCGTTGTCAGCCTCGAGGGCGAGGAGGGCGGCGAGCGGCGAGTAAGGGCGCCTTAGGGCCTCACAGCCTGATTAGTTATTGTTGTGACCTATTGCAATTCGGAGGACACACACCTGCTACGCCGTGACTCCTGTTTGCTTCAATATTATATGTATAATGTTTAGCAAATCATTAACATATTATTTGTTTAGGTCCCGCTGTGAGCGTGACGCGACCGGCGTGACGCGACCGGCGTGACGCNCCATGACTACGTCCTAGTGACGTCTATGCAAAATTTGAGACTCCTAGCATTTGTAGTAACGAAGTTTCATACAAACTTTCGACCCCAAAAACAACCCCTTAGAAGTCGAATATTGCAAACTCCCGTCTTAGCGAGAATCTACGTCCTATAAATAACTCCTATGCAAAATTTGAGATTCCTAGCACATGTAGTTACTGAGATTTCGTGATGAGTGAGTGACCTTTCGATTTTATATATATAGATAATCAAAATTTAGCATATTATGTTCAACGAATTTTCTCGTATATACTTCAAACAACTTTAACACTCCCTTTTAGGTTCCCTCTGCGTACCCTGCTATATGCGGACTCTGAATGAATCTATGCAACAGCTCTATGTAGACGAAGCTCAATAGGTTGGTGATTGTTATTCCAGTAGCGCCGCGGCGGAGCAGGAGCGACACACGCGCGGCCAGCGTGGACACCTGCTGTTCATGTCATGTCTTGTTCATGTCTTCCAAGTGACGTGATATATGGAATAAAGAAAGAACTAGTACATCGTGGAGAAAATAAAATATGAATATGTAAGTAAAAATAACAGATATAACTATTTAAAATTCACAACTATGGGTAACTATTTAAAACATCTCATCCAGTAGAGGCTGCCGCGGGGCTGTAGCGGGGCTGTCGCGGGGCTGCCGCGGGGCTCGGCTGAATGCGACGTAACGACGTCTCCGGGGGCGGTGCAGGACCTGGACGCGGCGCCACGCGGCTCTAATAATTATATTCGCTTATGTGACTTTTATAGAAATGTAAAAGTTAAATGTATCTTATTTTACGAATAACTTTCTTTTAGATGGCCAACGTAAATATTGTATAATACCGTCCAAGGCGAAAACGATTAACGGAGTGTAATGTTTCTCGATAAGTGGACTATTCAACACATGGTGGTGCAATGGTACTTTAGAGATACCCGCTTTCAACACTTACATATAAACTAAGAAAAACTAAGAAATAAAATAAAAGTATATTTAAATAAATATTATAAAGAATATCATTCATAATTTATATCCAAATTAGATTCATTCTGGCAGGATCTGTGACCCGATGATGATCAAGTTGTAGTTACCGCCGACCGGCTTGTGTTTTTACTAGAGCGGGAAAATAATAACTTGCTTACCCCCTAAGGTTAGAGGTTAGAATCGAACCCGCAACCCTGACGCTAACAGTGAGATGTGATACTGTGCCACGACGGCCTCCTAATACCCACATATTAAAATGCGTAAAAAGGTTTAATATTGCGAAATTCTATAGAGACACAAAACAAAGGACGGTAGCTGTTCAGCTTCTTTCCGGTCCTTCCTTCCGAGTGTCTCTGACTGTGCTAATGACATCGCCATTATATCTTTAGCCTTCGAGTAAATACACTTTTTAAAATATCATTTTGTTAGCAATGATCTTAAATTTTTCAAATAAGTAATGTTAATTCTGTTCTCTATAACAAAATAATTATTGACATTATCTCGAAAATAGGGCCTGAAGCGGCACTAGGGCTCATCTACCTGTCCTAGTTCAAGCGGGATGCAGCGTGAAGCTACACGGTCGCCTTCAATTGAGATAGATATCAGCATGCTCACGTCAGCTAGTTGGTATTCACCTCGCCTCGCCTCACCGCCGCCGGTGAACTCATTTACATGTACTATCGGAGCATCTTCACGCCAACTCCGTTGTTGCCTCTCGATGCCCTTTAAAAATAGATTTGCTTGATAATTCACGTGTTTTATTACTTTAGGACTTACGAGTATACCTGTTTCATTGTTGCTTTAGTTTTAATTAGTTTTTTACTTAATTTCAATGATGATTGCGTGATACTAAAACCTTATACTAACCAGGAATCGAGAAGACAGTGTAAATATACCGTATTGTTTAAGCTAATTAACATTAACAAACCTAATAACAATATGACAATTTTAAAATATATTTAACAAACGAAACGCACAGACAAAATCGGCAAGATAAGAAGGCAAACAATACAAAACAAAAAATCACAGAGTACAGACGTTGTCTTAAGACGAATGTGAAGCAATTATATTCACCATTCTCATACAAATGATGAAAAAATCTGTGTTTCATTTAAGATCGCCCATTGAGGAAAAGAAAGCACAACGGCAAAACGTTGGAGGTATTTTTTGCATCAACTCGTAAATACGAGTTTAATCCGCCTCCGCCTCTGCCTCCGCCTCCGCCTCTGCCTCCGCAGCGCGCCGCGCTTGAATCAATGCGGAGAGACAATTAGGACATTTCTTTGGCAAAAATCGCGAATCATCCAAAAATAAAATCCGTTCACAAGATATCGATACTACCTCACGATACTACATGCCTCAGACCTGAGAGGAACCGGCGCAAGAAACTCAGCGAATATAATCCTTGCTCTATATTGGCCGTTAGCTCGGGACACGCAGGTTCTATGAAATCACCCGAACTGCTCGCAAGTCTCTGCTATCTGTGATATATTACATTACTTTATCAATCTGCAAAAGAGACGTTCGCGTCGTGTAAACGCTCTCCTCGTGTATACGAAGTCAACACGGAGGCTTTACAAGGAAAGGGCGGGCTCCGAGGGCTTGGGCTGTATTTGCGTCGCGTTTTTATGTAAATACGTTTTTGTGCAAACGTGGAAAGAAATATCGACGACCGTCTGCTATCTAGATATTCCCGCATATTTATCCAATATGACCAAGGCCTTAAAACAATAGACCTATTTCTGGGGCACAATCGACCGAAAAAATGGGGCCTGGGGCTTATTTAATTTATAGTCAGCACATTTTATGATGAATTTCATTTTATTATTCCAGTTTATTAAAGATAATTTGATTTATATATAATAACTAGCGGACGCGCGAAGCTTCGCTAGCTTATTTAGGGCTGAATTCTAATAAACCATGAAACATGTGTTCAATTAAATATTTTTAGGAGTCTAAATTTAAAATTTTATAATAATCGGTGGCGTTTTAAAGATTTTTCCATACAAACTTTCAACCCCTTATTTGCACCCTTAGGGGAAGAATTCTAGAAAACCATGAAACATGTGTTCAATTAAATACTTTTAAGAGTCTGAATTTCAAATTTTATAAGAATCGGTACCGATTTAATTTCTTTTTCATACAAACTTTCAACCCCTATTAAATTAAAATTTTTCAAAATCCCTTCTTAGTGGATGTCCAAATTATGAAAGTAAACATCTGTCCACATTCCACGTTTCTATCATCAGCGGTTACGGCTGTGCGTGCGTCTTACCTCAGTCAGTGAGGACAAGTCCTTTTATATATATA
>JAKRZM010001191.1:0-128286 GCA_036379175.1 Heliconius cydno galanthus | reverse complement strand
TGGTTTCTCAACTTTTTCACGATTCAGTCGGTTTTAATAAATGCCCCGTCCCGAGACCCTCAGGAAAAAAGGCATTCACTATATTCTTGTTAATATAAACACTTAAAGCTTTATTGTGCGCTTACATACAACTATAAATAAATAACTGAAAAATATTCTTCTATGACATTCTAAAATAAAAGTGCGATCTATTTACCACAAATCCTTTTAAAAAGATGCATTCAAAATGATCGTAGCACTGTTGTATCATAGAATAGTAATCGAAGAGACAGCAACGCGCACTCGAGGTACTCGAGGTCGCTCCGCGATATTACAACAATAAATAGTAACGGAATCGGAATTCTCAGTAATATTACAAATCCGTACAAAGTGATGCTCTCGTTGTAATCCGTTAGATAACGTTATCTTACCACTTAAGATAAATACTACACTCATACAGTGTGCAGGCGAGCGTGAGATGACAACTATCGATGGCCAGCTTAGCTTCGGTCGGACGACGCGGACGGACACGGAGAGGGGGGAGGGACGTCGTACATTGCGGGATTTAACGTTTTGTTTATATTACTATCAATGTGAGTTATTACGATTCTATTCAATTCAAATTCAAATTCAAAATATTCTTTATTCAAATAAACTTATAATAAGCACTTTTGAATCGTCGAATGAACATATGAACAAAAAGCTACCACTATATAAAATATAACCAACCTGATATACGAGTAGACACCTGATAGTCAGTGGAATAATATAGACAAACCACGTAACTGTTCATATATTATTTAAGGTTTATGAAGCTTGAACGGCCCAACTACGCCGCTAACCATAAACAAGTTTTTTCATTTAAATAATTCATAAAAAAAATTGCCAATTAAAATTTCATAGTTAGACTCATCTATGTGATAAATTTCATATATAATTACATCAGAACGATAACCTGAAACGAGCTGTTACTGTTATCAGTGAAAGGCGTATCCCGTCCCACTGAGGCAGAAGCTAGTCCGGCAGTTTTAAGATATAGTTCCGATCATTTATTCAGATTTGTTTTCTATTTCTTTTGTTGCAACTTTCGTTAGTCACAGGACGATAATAAGTTAGAATTGCCACTCAGCCGCACACGAGCCTATATTATATCTATTTATGTAAATTAGTATGTTAATAATAGCGTGTAGTTATTTAAGTAAGTTTATTATTTTTACATATATATGTATATTTTACACCAATAGTAGTAGTTCTTTTTTTTAAGTTAAGGGTTGCCTGCCAGAGACCACCTGTGGGACTTAAGGCCGCCTTTACACCGTTTTTCATTTGTTTCTTTGTTTTCTGTTTTTTTGTTTAAGTTAATTTATGTTTGTTTTCGTTTTGTGTTTTAGTTAATTAATTTTATTTTATTATGGTGTTATTAAGTGTTAAATTAAATAAATAATAAAAAACGACGTTGGGTTGCACTAATCAATATGCTATAAAGTTGGTTCGGATAGCGAAAAGCAGAGTGTCTTCACTTTTACTCTAGGTCACACTGAACGGGTCATGTACGAGGGCTCCCGTACTACAGACGCGATGTTGTTGCCGTATTCATAGATAATGATACGGATTTTTATTAACCTTCACTACGTATTGTAATAACTGCCGGAACTAAAATAATCCATGTGCAATTGATCGTAGTCATTTTGAAATAATTATATTTAACTGTTTAATTGACTTTAGAGCTCGTCGTTTAATTGGCGTTAGAGTCTTCGCTTGTCTGTTCCTTACATCACAATCAACACACTAAATATACTTGTTTCCAGATTTATACTTAAAATTGAAGTAAACCAACACTACATCGAACCAGGCAGACTACTACTTATTGACGTACTTAAGTCTTTAGAAGAGAGAAGGTGTTTTTCCAAAGATATTCTACATATGTATATTCTCAGTACAGAGAAGATGAGTTAGGTCAAGTTTATCCTAAAAGAATTTCGCTCCGCGCTCCGATGTAGCTTACATTTTCAACAATATTTCCGGGAACCTGGTTCCTGTACCCTTATTTTGTACATAAGTTGTGGCAGCTTACGGCCGGCGTGTGCGCGGTGGCATTGCGAATAAACTTCNCTTAGAAACCAATTTCTATCCCTAATACCCTCAAAATTATATTTTATGATAATATTACTATTACACTTTTTAAATATTTACAAATATCTTTTTTAATTTAAAATTATTTAACAAAAATAAAAATTGTTCATACCAGTCAACCCCATATAAATTCCTAAATTATTTTTCAATCTAGGCAAAAAGTAGCTACCACCTGCATCTGGAAACAGTCCAATCTTATTTTCAGGCATAGCTATTATAGTTTTTTCTGTTGCAACTCTGTACCTTCCATGGACTGAGAGACCTAGCCCACCACCCATTGTGATACCATGTATTAATGCTACATAAGGAATTTTATATTTATTAATATAGTAATTGGCATTGTATTCTGCAGTAAATATTTGAGGGCCCTCTAGTTTGTCAATTGCTTGCTTAACATCACCACCGGGGCAAAATGCTTTATCACCAGCTCCTTTAATAATTACTAATTTCCTTGTGGTCTCCCATTCCCGCATTTGTGATAGTATTTTAGATAACATGGATATATTAACAGAGTTTAAAACTTTTGGTCTGTTCAAAGTTACGATGCCTGCATTATTTAATATTTCAAATAACACATTTGGAGTTGTAGACATAGTTCTTGACATGAAACTTGATGTTTTTTTAAATAATATGTTTGATTTACACATCTGAAATGTTAGGAGCACAAGTATTTTTTATGTTTGTTACTTAATAAAAAAAGTCCTTTCTATCAAAATATAAATTACCAGATAATTCAAATCATAACACAGGTTTAAACAAAATTATTTTAATGGTTTAGCACAATAAGTTTATTTCTAGCTAGTTATAAAATAAAAATTGTTAAATACAAATAAAGAGAAAAAAAGTTCAAATATGCAATACGTACCACTTCTTACAAATGCTAAAAAAGTATAAACTGAATTAACTGTACTTCGACAACAACTTTATTGGTTATCAAATTATCAGTATTAAAGGACAAAGGGACGCGCGAGAGACTTGACCCGTAAGGCCAATGAAAGGCGTATTTTGATACCTACAAACTAAAAATTTAAAAATAATTAATATACTTGGCTTGAAATTTTAGAATGAATGATGAATCAAACTTTTTAAAAAGATTAGGGTTTGCGCGGGTTTTTGAATAGTGATAAATCATAATACCCGCATCGAACCTGGACTATAAAATAATATCAAAATTATCTTTTTTTAGAATAGTAAACAATAACAGTTAAAATTTGTTTCTTCTGTTTGTGAGATTTTATAAAATTAATTTTATTTTAATATTCAATTTTTACTAATAAAATATTTGACAATACAAATTTTATAATAAATTGTGTATGTAATGATAACAAAGACCTGTCTAATAAGAATAGAACGCTTACTATTTCAACGGTTATTTAAATTCTGTGTGTTATGATTATGAAATATAAATAAGCATAATCATTTGTCGAATATTTTATGTACAACGTGGACCGTATCCAGTTTCCGAACGACTTTAATATGAGCTAATAATAACAGTGACACTGACAAGTGATAACTTATCTTTGACATCTGTCACTTCAAACATTGAGTGTGAACTGTAATGGAAATTTAAATTCATTTTACTATTTTATGCTATTTGTATGCTCAATAATATAATAAACTAAATATTTATGTAAATTTCAATGAAATGGGCTTAATGAGAAAAGCTATCAATTGGTATGCAAGGCTAGCACCGAGCCATGGACGTTCAAAGCCTCCATACGAGCATGTGGTACAAATCGGTGATCCTATATTACGTAAAATATGTGAGCCAGTTCCTATTGAACAAATTAAATCAAAAGAAGTACAAAATGTGATACAAAAGATGAAAAATGTTCTTGAACGGTATAGCAGTGTTGGAATGGCTGCACCTCAAATTGGCGTTAATATTAGAATATTTATTATGAAGCTGACGCCCAAACAAATAGCCAACTTACCTGGAGACGTAACTAAAAGGAAAGACATAAGTGCTATCCCATTAACTGTAAATATACATATATTTTTGTTTAATATTTTTATTGAAATATTTTATCAGAAATTTAATTGTTACAGGTTTTTGTTAATCCAACATTGAAAATAGTTGATTATAAGAAACTGATACATTCTGAAGGTTGTGAAAGCATCAGATCATTTTCTGCAGATGTTGCTAGATATAATGAAGTTCAAGTCACAGGTAAATTGATATTAAAAATATAAGTAAAATTATTTCCACAAAAACAACTTTTTTGGTAATAGTCTTTTAATTTTGGATTTTTTTAGCATAAAGTTATTATATTATTTCTAAATTTCAACAATTACTTTTGCATCATTTGCAAAACTATGAGCCATTTTTATTAATTGGTCTAAAGAAACTGTCCTTTTCATTATTTTATGTAGAATATAATCTATTTCCCAAACTTCTGTTCAATCTGTTACAGAACTTAGTAATAAATTATTTTTAACAAAAAAAAACCGACTTCTAACAACAAACTAAAAAGTGAAAAATAATTTTACAAAGATTTTATAATTTTGAAGTCAGTGTTGTTTGTTAAAAATTAATTTATTTCACGATCTTAAGTGATGGGTATTTTAAAATGATGGTTCATAAACGAGTGGTGATGGTGGTGGTAGTGGTTGCCAACGAGTGGTTGTGGTTGTCCTATGTAAAACTTCATTTAATTAGGTATTATTTTTGTGCAAAGTTACATTTTGGTATATTGACAAGAACATACATAAAAAGTATTCAGGGCGAATTGAGAATCTCCCTTTTTTGAAGTTGGTTGAAAATGAGAACATCCTCTTTTTTGAGGTTGGTTGAAAAGAAATGCAACGATCAGGAATTTCACTTCTGACATCAATTTAAAAAGTTTTTGCTTGTAACTATCTATATATATAAAATCGGAAAGTCACTCACTCATTACGAAATCTCAAAAACTACCAGAGCTAGGAGTTTCAAATTTTGCACGGAGGTTATTTATAGGACGTATGTGCTCGCTAAAACGGGAATTTGCAATATTCGACTTTTAAGGGATTGTTTTTGGGGGTTGAAAGTTTGTATGAAACTTCGTTACTACAAATGGTAGGAGTCTCAAATTTTGCATGTACGTCAATTATAGGACGTACGTACTCATGGAGACAGAAAATAACGTAGTTCACGCAGGCGAAGCCGCGGGCGGGTCGCTAGTTACAATATAATTTTTTACCAAAAAAATACAAACTTTCTCAATTTTAACCGGAATTCATAATTGGAACCTAACCAAACTTTCACCAAATTATCCTTGAAGTGTATCCTTTCAAATAAAAAAAGAATCATCAAAATCGGTTGGCGCGACATTGAGTTATTCGTCTATTTGTCGCGCACATACCTGATGCAAATTTAAGACTTATGTGATTTTCTCATAGATACCATTGTCAGAAATGAACCAAAAAAAAAGGGACCATTCGGGATGCTTCACCTTTCAAACAAAAAAAAATTTTCAAAATCGGTTCACTCAGTCAAAAGTTATGAGGTAACAAACATAAAAAAAAAAAATACAGTCAAATTGATAACCTCCTTTTCTGACAGAAGTCGGTTAATAAATATCACACTAGGCCTGTATGTATTTATAACAGGATTTAGAACAACATACTCCTCTTATAGACATCACTATAGGATGCTTAAATTCCTAAAAACATAATTGTCTTTTAATCATATTCGTAATTGTTTTATAAGCTATATTGCTAAGCAACTAAATTGGTCATTACTGGAACCTCTAATTTTGAACAATTAAGAAAAGTAGTAATAGATTTTAAAAATATTATTATATCATTAATTGGTTGCAGGATATGACTCAGAGGGAGAAGAAATATTAAAAGTTTTTAGAGGCTGGGCTGCAAGGATAGCTCAACATGAAATGGACCACCTAGATGGGACATTGTACACAGACGTTATGGATCGAAAGACCTTACACTGTACTTGTTGGGATGAAGTCAATTTGTCAAAAGGAAACATAGTTATACCGTTCAAACCAGATTAATTTATTTATTGTAATGTATTGTAGCATAAATATATGAATTTGATAATTTAATATAATAGTTTTATTTATCTTTCAGAGTCTAAGTATTTACATTTATTTGATATAAAAATAAAAAAAAATTATCTGTGAAAAAGGAATACAGTGTTCTAATAAAACATTTATTTCGAAGCAATGATGTTTTTTATTATAAATTACATATATACTTACAAGTATTAACCTGTTAGGTGATAGGTTTTTTAATAAATATATTTCTAATACTAGAGTTAAACAATGTTTAAAGAAAGTAACAATAATTTCATTTCAATACTAATTTAACAAGTTTATCATTTAGCGAAACAAAGAACTGCTCTATTAGATAATAAAAATAAAGCAAACATTTATTTTATAATATTTACCTTTTATTTATATGTATTTAATATCATATAAGTATATAGTACATAGACAGTAACATTTACTGGAAATTTTAATATGATGGAACCTGACTTACACCTCCTGCAATCATCCTGGGTTCGTGTCAGGCTTTATTCAAATATTTATGTTTCTTAATACTTTTTTTCGTAGTGTGCAATTAATATTAAATACACTTAATAAAAATATTTCTCAGCAACTATAAAGTTACACAATTTTAAAAGCGAAATTTACCTATTCATTAAAAGCTTTTATTTTATGTAATCAATGTTATTTGTGTAATCTGACTACCCTTTTGTTTCTTACAATTTTCAATGCTTTTAATTAGTATATAATATCCAGTGAATATTCATATTATATGTAGAATGTAGTGTTCTTTTACTATATCATTGTGCCTTTTTTGAATATTAGTTTATTCGCAACGGGTTTTTGTTTACCTTGAATCACTGATCATAAATAATAAAGCTGTATTAAGTAATCTCTTCTGTGACTAAAGGAATTGCAGACAGTAGAGTTTTTTTAAATCCTTCACAATGTAAACACGACGGTATGCATAATATAATAATAAGAATAATTCAAGTACACACGGGGCCTTTAAATTTATAAAATAACTAATGTTAATTTACTTAATTTTTAGACAATACCACATAAGTAATTGTGTCTATATGTGTTAAAAGACAATAAATAATAATACCATATTATAACATAAATGATATGTACTTGAATTTTTCATTACAATCATATATTTCAGTTTCAACTGTACAATATTTCTACAATAACATGCACCACAATTCCATTCAGTCTGACCTTCCCTTTCTTTTTAACCTACACCTTCCACCCGCAGCGAACATTCCAGTGCATCAGTTATCTGAAAACATATTTTTTATTTTATTAACATTAAAATCTTTACTTATAGTTAGTGACTATGATTTCATTAAGCATACACAAAAGCGCTTATTTAACAGGTTGTCTAGAAAGCAGGGATGAACAAAGTACTATAGAATTTAGAAAAATTATTGAAAATGTAAAAATTGTTCTTAACATTTCTCAAATTCTCATAATTTTTTGTAAATAAGTATGAAAAATTATATTGCCTCCGTGTGAAAATGTAAGGACGCGAGTAACGCATTCATTGAGATTACTTCCACAAACATGACAAAACTTCATCAAATTTTAATTTCTTCATACTTTTTGAACACTATACATTACATTACTAAAATGAAACCATAAAATTTTATGTTTATATTTTTTAGTTAATTGTAAACATTTAACCTTGAGAAATGTATTTTTTCTTTCGTTTATAAACGTAAAATAAAAGATTATATTTATAACAACATAAAAAGTGAACTGTCGTAGGGGAGTGTGTGACCTGAGCGGGTTGGAGGCGAGCGAGGTGAGCGAGGAGAGCGAGGGCGGTCCGGAGGCGAGGCTGAGGCGGTCCGCGTCGTCGTCGGCCTGGTTGTTGCGCAGCTCCTGCAGCGTGTACACGAACTTGCTCCACTCGTCGTGCCGCGGCTGCGCCACGCTCTACACACCACACACATATTTTATATATTCTCATACATTATCCATTAATTACAATTCACTCATTAATTTTTTTATATTAATTGATAGCATGGCGAAGCCGGATTCATTAACCGGTTCGGGCTGCAGGCGTTTGCGTGTAGATATTTTATTTAAACCGCTATCTCACATAAATATACACTATAACAGGATAAGCATTGCATGATCTTTATCAAACTGGAGTAATAAAAACAACTTTACTGTAAACAGTGATTGAACCCATGACCAAGTAACCCTCAAGTGTTTGCTACATTTATATACTGTACCACAGTGCCTCCCTTGATAAAGTAAACATCAAATAAATGTTAGTTACCTCGGCTAATTCATACACCCATATCTTGCCATTGTCGTCTCCGGCGGTCACGTGACCACCGCTCGGGCTCCACGACACGCGGTTAAACGCCACGCCGCCTTCTGACTGCACTGACGCTATCGGCACCTATAAAATTTTTACATGTTTGTTTTTATATATGCTGTTAAATATAATATTAAAAATAAATACATACACTTAATGTAAATCATGTTGATATATTGGCACAATATACAAGACAGTTATGTGTATTTTTTACATATCTTTAACTCAAAATTCAACAGGACGTCCATCCGTATGAGTGACATTACATATGTGGATGTGAGATGTAAAGGATATCTATCGTGTATGCAGTAAGCAGTACAGTAATCATCTATCTTGTAAGATTTATTAGAAGGCTAAGAAAGGCATCTATCCTTTTCGATATTTTATGCAAAATAATCTATCCTCTAAGTGTCACACGGTAAATAAAAGATTAAGCTGGCCACATTAAATAGAAATTACTTACATAAAATGACTAAAATGAGCTATTTCAAAAATTTGTGATTCCTCGTGTGATTGTGTGTTGCGCACATACCTCAGTGTCCCTGTTGAGGTTCCAGAGGTCGAGGCGGCCGGCGGCGTCGGCGGCGGCGAAGAGCGCGGGGTGCGCGGGTGACCAGCGGACGTCCGCCACGTAGTCACCGCTGTCCTCGAACGAGTACAGCGCCTTGTTCTCCTGTAGGCATAGGCTGTGTTAGACACTTTACTCTGTATCTCGCACATAGCAAGGGCAGGCAGAGGGAATCTTGGAATCTAGTATCAACATTCACTCTGTTCTTGTCTAAAACACTTTAGTTTCGTGCCAGAAGTCAACGCCGCGCTTTAACCTCTTTAACAGAGTGAAGATATGAAAATATGAAATATTTCATTCCCTCAAAGCTTCTATATATTAAATAATAAAATTAAATACAATATAAACATATCAAAATGAGAATAATAAATATATTAAGAAATAATTGTCACTAAATTAATAATAATACTGCTAAATCTGTGAGCGAAATCATTCATTTTAGAAATTTTTATGTTCAAAAAAAAAATATTTACGTATTCCACGTATACTATTCACTGTAACAAGTTTCAAAACTTGTAACATGTGTATTAATTCCTTTCTACACTGAAATGACAATATACCGCTAAGCACCCACTAGTTGTTAGGTCAGTAGTCAGTATCACATCGCGTACCTTGGTGCTCCACAGCTTGACGCTCCAGTCGACGGAGGCGGAGAGGTAGAGGTGCGCGAGATCGAGCGCGGCGGGCGCAGCATGGCACGCCACCGCCGTCACAGGGCCCGCGTGCGCCTCTACGCTCTCCGATACGCCGGCGCGCTGACCATGCCTGTGTTACGTATACATATGTATTCTATGTATCAGTGTTCCGTCCGACTATCTTAATACTAATAGCAGATCAATCAAGAGCCGACAATCCACATTAAGAAGAGCAGTAAGTTACTCGGTCAATTTTGGTAGCAATTTCGATGGTACTGAAAAATTGCTGCTTTAATAGGAAACAGGATGTTTGTGGGGGTATCTATTTATTGTTTTCTCCATATATAAAACTAAAATTGATTTCATCAAACCAATAGAAAATGTGGTAATAGAGGAAATAGTAAAGACTTTCGTTATTTTATAAAGCCTGAATGTTTCTGTGCACATACATCCAACTATTAGGGGATATGGATTTTGAATAATGATCACTTTGGCAGTTATTAGGTAACTAAGACGGAAATAATCAATTATTATTACTTCTGAATTATATGAATTAACACTTTTGATGAAATTTGGTTTGAACAAGATCAAGATGTCAAGATGTGCTATTTTCAAAATTCACAAATGGTGTACATATACAGAATATTAATAATAAATATATTACATACCGTTTAATAGTAACTACATATTAATATTTTACAAACACTTCATAAAATCAATATTCTCATAATTACCTGCATCCACTATAAATATGTCCATCTTCACCTCCCAACACAAAATTATTGACATCCCCATGTGGAAAGTCCATGGCCGTCACCGCCACAGCCTTACTTTGCCTATGCTGAAGCTCCAGGGTTTCCTGGGGCTGGGACAGCATATCCAGAGACCAGGAACACATTCTCCCATCAGTGGACACTGATATTAGGTTATGGGCATTTTGACTGCCCACAACTGATAAGCAGTAGACGGGATGGGTGTGTGCTAGGGATGAAAGTGGCGTACGTTGGATAGGTGTGCGTTTTTGAACGCGATTGTCCCATAGCACTATTTGTCCGGAGTATGTACCGCCTAGGATTAAGTTGGGGTGGAACCTGTTTAAAAAAATTTTTATAAAATTGTAGGTCCACATACATTGACATTTTTTGATTTAATATCTAAAGCATACTAAAATACATGTCAATTTAACACCATCAACACCATCAAACTAAATTAGACATTTATGAGAATATATATGAATGTTCTATGCAAGTTATATTAATCTTAATATGGCGTTAATAAGAACAACATCCTACCTAGCAAAGGTAGCACTCATGACCGGCGACTGACAATGGAATATATCCTCCGGCGTGGATTTCTTGAACTTGGTGTTCCACACGAGGCACACACCGTCAGGGTCGTGGGGTGCATCATCACTGTTGTGGTAAGAGGCCAGCAGCAGTTCAGGATGAACTGAAGACCAGTCGAGACATGTCACACAACGTCCACGGGACCAGCGTTCGTCGCTGAATGTACGGACAAGGGAGAGACGGGCGTCGGATTTGTCATCTCTGGAATGGTGAAAACAGTAATCTGTTTTAGGACGATATTAATATATCGTCCTTTATGAACTAAAAAAATGTATTAAATTTACTAAAATCCGTATTTAATCTTATAATCTATAAGATCAAAATCTATAATATTTAAATTAAGTAATTTTTAAAAAAAATATATATGCATATGGTGGAATTTGTTTAGTTACTATATTTTTTTATAATAAACTTTATTGGTATATCACAATAGTGATATTTTTTTGTTTTTATACTTCATTAAAAATATTTCAATAAAAACTATAATAAAAAACTACAAACTGTGCATTCTCATTGTCCCCGCCGCCTGTGTAATCGGTGTAGATATGCATGGACTCGGCGAGCGCGCGCTCGATGACCCGCCCCGCGCGGCTGACGAACTTCTGGAACTCCGACGACAGGAGAATGGTCTGTTTCTCGTCGTTGCTCAGCTCGCGGACTGAGGGCAAACGTTATAATATTTAAAATATAACTATTTTTATAAGTATATCTATTTGCTATTCATATTCCCTATGTGCTTATATCTTAAATGTAAAGTATTTTTTTTATAATCGAGGCCGGCCAAGACAAAAAAAAATGCGACAGTGAACTGGCCACGTTGTGAGTTCTATTTCCTCTTGAAAAAAATGTGGGGAACGGAAGTGTCTTAATAGGAACGGTCTGTCTTAACATTAGTTTCCCAGGTTTCTTCTGCCTTCTCTGTTATGTTTATAAAGCAAGAAACTGAAATGTTGCACTTTTGGCTAAATTTTTAAACATTGTGTTTTTTAAAAGCCGAGTGATATTACGCGTCATTGTCTGTCAATGGACTGGGTAAACAAAAATATTTACAAAATAGACCTAAATATTCCGCTACATACAATCAATTAGAGGCCATCGCGGCACCGCGCCCGATAGTTAACGCGACGGTTCTGCCTTCAATTACTACTACTCGGAGCAATAAATTATTATTATTATACAAAACGACCAACTTACCCTTCTTCTCCTTCTCCTCCTCTTTCTTCTCGACGGGCGCCTCGGTGACCGCCGGCTGCACCTCCTTGACGGTGGGCAGGCCGTGCGGCAAGATGCCCGGCGGGAGCTTCCCGTGGAACGCGGCCTCCTCGTCATCGCCTTGCCGTGCGCCGTCCCCGTCGAATGTAAGCACTGGACGGTGAATAAGGATGGCCCTTTGCGGCCGACGACCAAGCGGGCCGCGATTGACTTACGTATTTCTCATATTTAATGTATAAAACTTTCACAAATTCATTACTTATAGAAAAAATATTAATTTATATTAAAATTTTAATTGTAATTAAGTCAATCGCAGTATATTAATGTCCGATAAAGTTATTTTATTTTTATTAAAATAAATTAATTATTATCAATTCTTGTATCTAAATTTTTCTTATTAAAACAGGCACAGATTAAAAATGTGTGTTTTTTTTTAAATAACTTCATAGGACCATGAAATGTTTTCGTGATGTATGAAAGGAAGAGGGTGTTCGCAATATCCATTCTACCAGCGAAGAGGTTATATCGTGATATCTAATAGAGCTACTTAGAACGAATGTGATTAGTATAAGATGTAAAATATATTTAGGTATAGGTAAGAGAGTGAGAGAGAGAGACTACATAATTTAAAAATCATATAGAATTATTATAGATAAAGATATTGTACATCTTACACATGATAATTTCAAAGCAACAAGTGTCTCACGAAGAACTTAATAATGTATTGCAACTGCAATTTGTACTGATATTAATAGAAAATTATGACATTAATAGAAAATTTCACCAAAAAAAAGTATCCAATACTGGATGTTTATCTAAAATCTATATTCACTTAACACAAGTAAATAGACTCGAGATCCTGCAGTCAAACTCACAAAGAGTTTTGCAGGACACAGATTAACTTTTTTATGTATTGTTAATTGTTACTAATACTAATAAGTTACCAAAAATCGACGACCGCCCATATTGGATATTTTTTTAACGAAATGTTATAAATTAAAATTATTAGCACGAAAGGCATGGTATGTTTGAATATGAGCATCAACTCGTTAATATTACTCATAAATTAAGTCCTTTGTAAGCTCATCAAGCTTTGGAAATTGGAATTTTATACTGTTTGTGAGGAATCGATATTTGGGAATCGTGTTAACAAAAATTATAGTTACAGTATAATATTTAAGACTTCTTATACAATTATCATTTATGGCTTAAATATTTCATGCCTGTAATTTCATCAAGTAACTAAGATTGTACGTGAGGAAAAATATATATTCATTCAATAAAAAAACATATCTAATTTTTTTAAAACTTTGTATTGTAATAAGTGGTAGTGTTAACATTGAAAGTCTTCACTAAATTGCAATTTAAACCTATTAGGGAGGATTCACACTATCGATCAAATAAGTGTCGGTTACAGTTAGTTTTCGTTCCAACTTTCTGTCCAATTATACTATCGTTCCGTTCAAGTTGCGGTCCAAACACGCATGTAAGAATATTTTACATATAAGAATATGAGATTTCACCGAGAACGAACCGTGACCCGCGCCATAGTTCGAATCCTGCCTTATACTGTAACTATAATCATGATTCTCAAAATATTTTATCTGTTTATTTGTAGAGACTGTCATGGCGACACCATTTTGCGTTCTCAATCCATCTTAGATAGTTGAAGAGCGCACAACGTGCTGCAAATCGGACACACACTAGAAGTAACTAAGCGTTTAATCGTGAGTGACAGAAAGCTCTAATCAATAAAAGTATGCAAAAAAACAACTTCCCGAGCTCTCCACTAGAGAGTAATCTTATATAAAATATATACGAAATAAAATCTAAATGATACCAAATCAATGACTTTAAGTCATGCATACACACGATAATTTTCTGTCACATGCAAAATATTAAAAAAAAAAACAAATAATAATAAGGCCACGTATATTTAGCTTTCATATACATATAAATAATATAATTAAATATAAAATATTAAAAAAAAAATACTGAGTATAACATCAAGTTGTGTCGATAAGTGAACTTATACAGGCATGTATAATTAAGTCAACAGCGAACACACTATATAAATCCACATATCACGTATGAATCTGATGTGCGATGTTAAATGGTATTGTTAGCGTCTATATATTGATAAATAGCGTTAAATATATGAAGAAATAGATAAGGAGCTTGCATGCTTAGTGACAGGGCACAGGCTCTACCAAGGGCAAGTTTAGTCGATGTCTTATGATTCGGAGTTGAAACCTACCTGTGAACTCGTCCTCCCACTCTAAACCCGGGTTTAGATTGTACTCGTCTTGAAAAAAGGGAGGAAAACAAAAATAATGTCAGTATCTTTCGACCATATAAATTACAAAATCAAAACTATACATATAACAGCGAAACGATTCATAATTTACAGCATGATTCGTGAATCCATTTGATTTAACTGTATGACTGTTTCCAAAGGTTTGTACTAGAATCTTTTGATTTTTACGGTTCAATTTGGCCAATCATTGGTATAAGCTTTTGGACATCGCCCCACAAAAAGAAAACACTACGTAAATAAAGGAATATTACTGGGTATGGCTTGCATTGCAGGACCAGGTCCAAGTTAGAGAAGGCCGATGAACCAGTCGTATAGTTGAATGAAATGGGTCCGTAGTGTTAAGACCTGTGCAGTGTTTGTTAGTCGAATCGAAAGGGTAAGTGGGCGTGAGATGATATGGCGATCCCCATACCAACACCATAATCAAATATACACATATTATAATGAATAATATTTTTTTTATATTTTTATGTGCTTATATAATATTTGTGGCCTCAATAGTGGCTCGGAGGCCACGTGGAGAACTCTGGAAGGCCACATTTTAATAAGATAGTATTTTTGGTAATGGAATATATAACCACATCATACGGCGATGCATTATTCCCGAGAGTTGCTTGACCTTAGTCGTAGAGAATGTACCAGATTTCTAGATAAAAACATTCTGAAAGGAGACTTTAAAATGATATGGGTGATTATCGAGCAATCTGGCTAAACCGCTATGACATGTTAGTAGAAACTTCTAGAAGCGTGACAAAAAGGATATACTCTATATATACAGATATAATGGACCTAATATATATAACCGACACCAAGTTAACGGCGGAAAGTAAAGAGGGAGGAATGTTAGAACGATAGAAAGCGATCAGGAGGAATAATGACTTACCGTAGTAGTCAGTTGCGTGCGCTATATTAGGACAAAAAAATCAAATCATCTGTCAGTTCAAATAAATATATCGTTCGATATACTCGTATAAATAATTAAAAAACAATTGTTTGCTTACATTTGGACTTCTGAAACTTTACATCACTAACATATAATGAAAATTTTAAAAAACTTCAATAAGGACAAAAAAAATACAGTATTTTTTCATGTGACAAAAGTTTCAGTTGATATTTGAAATTATTTCAATAATAATAGAAATATAAAATAATGATTACATATTTAAAATAATAAAACGATGTTCAGTGCTTGTGTAGTTATTAAAAGCATGCCTATGTTGTCAAAATTCCACCATGCGTATGTGAAAATATTTATATTATCTCCATAATTTTATTGTTGAAAATTTTAAATAAAAATAAAACTATGTGTCACGTATACCATGCACCATAGATAAATGATTCCAGTTATTAAATAGCCACATACAAAATGTATTTATTCTGGAATTCCCAATGAAAGACTTTTAAAATTTTGTAATTGAGGAGACAGGGAATTTCCATTCCATGTTATTGAACAAAAATTAAAAAATAAGCAATTAACACTATTAGTGTATAGTTATTACTACAACGAATAATATTTTTTTAATATTCAATTAAAATTGGGAAAGAATTGACCAACTAACTCCTCATTTCTCATTCCAAAAGATGATTAAAAAATGAATTGAGTAATTGAACCCCATATGAATTTGTTACGTAAAATAATAATAATAAACTTTGAATCCTACATTACAACACAAAATAAGTTACCAAATATTACCAACATGGTAACCATTTGATTACCATGATTACCAAAATGGTAATGATATGATCCCCAATGATTACCACGTCGGTAACGAAATGATTGCCAATTATTACCGTGATTTCCCACAAGTTATCCAAACCGTAACGTAAGTAAGTAGTGTTAATAATATTTAAAAAAACGTATAAAATTAAAATGAAAACGTTAAATTTTCTATTCGAAATTTTCTTGAACGGTTTTCAAAAGGCGCGTGTCCGAGTTCCAGATCATTTTTTTTATACGTTTTCTAAAAATTTATTGTTTTATTCTTAGTGTGGAATAACATTTCAAAAATGATATGTAATGTTAATAAGTTATTGAATATTTACCTTTCCGCGGCCGCCACCAGTCCTCCATGTATCCTGCAAGCGGTGATGCATTGGAAGAGCAGCCTTTATATGGTAGCACAAACACAAACATTGCACCTAACTCAATACAGTATTTACTTTTACTTTTCCTTTTTAATTTATATTTATTTATTATATTGAGTCACAGTATGGGATTTCAAAAAAAAATCTATGATATATATTATGGTACGGTAAATATTTGAGTAATTCGTTTCTATCTGTGGTGTCATCCTCTTTGTCGAATGAAAACAACTAATAGTTGTGTATGACACATAACTCAATCTTAGTGACCATGGCAACTTTCACTGCAGGTAGTGTGGTAAATAAAACTGGGGACTTACCAGTTTTTGAATAGTCTTATTATCTTGTATATCTATATATCTTGTAAAAAGTAAGGCATATCATAAGTATAAATGTAATTTTTTTTCGTAGCTATTAGGCACTATGGACTTTGAAATGGCTATTTTTATGATTAATCCCAAATTGTGACAATTTCTAGTTCCATATACAACCCACAGAAGTGGGTTATTTAAAAAGCTAATAAAAATAAAATTTTGCGTGAAATGTAGTTTTAGATCGAATTAAGTCCGAGTAGCATATGTAGTCCGAATTTATAAATCAATAATAGTATTACTAAAACTATTAATGAATGCTATATATAATTGAACCTTATTTAAAAAATGTATGTCATATAGCATTGTGTAAAACTAAGATATAAAAAAATATTCTTCAAGTTACTATTAACTATTCAAAATGATTTTTTTATATATATTTCTACTAGTTTAAATGAAAACTAAATGACAATTGAGACATAAAACAAATTCAGACTACCAATTAGGCCACAACAAAAATGATGCGAGAAAAGTAAATACTGTTTCGTAACTACAGATGTCGTTGGTTATCACATGTGCGGTCTATTTGCAAATATGTACTCTAAAATAAAAACAAAACAAAAAAAAGCAATAACTCAAATGGAATTTTATGTATGAAATTTATGCATTATTAATGAATTGTTAGCTAAGTAAATAATGAATTATATTAAAATAAATAATAAAAATATTTGCAAATAACCTTGTTAAAACCATCACCCAGACATCACAGTTAAATAATTAATTAATATATTAATAAACTGACACAAACTCCCAAATAACTAAAGTATACATTGCTAATTTTGTCAAACATTGACAATCAATGATATATAACATTTTGAAAACAAATATCTTATGCAAAATATAGATTCTAGCAATAACTAGTATTTGAGAATTTGAATGCCGACTTTGTTGTCAAATAAAATTTGACATTAAAGGGCAAATATTGTGTCACATTATAAATCCACATGTTTTTTTCTAATCTTATGACATACACATGTTAAAACATATGTATATATATGTAAAAGATAAAATCCCATTATTAAAGTTAATATTTAAAAATAATCATGGTTATAAAACTGTCAAAATTCACAAAATCCAAGTGCAAATTAGTAAAAAATTTTATTTTGTTTATTATTAGCACAAGAAACTTCAATTTACAAATTGAAGACATCCTAAAACCAAATGCATATCAAATTATTTCATAATAAAAACAAAAAACTTACCATCACGCAATTCAGTTACACCAGATGTTGTTGTTTGAGTTTGTTTTGCGTATGTGACATTTTCCTTTGGCGGTATGTCAGTAGACTGTACGGACACTACTTGCAACTGTGGGGGCTTCTTTGCACCTCTGGAAAGCAATTTTTTATTATATTTTATTGTTAGATAAATAGATTGATTGAGAAAAAATATATATCTTCTTAATCTATAAGCAACTATATTTTAGACAGAAAAATTAAGATTGATATACTAAGACTCAAACTTGTGCAACATAGAATCATCTCAGCTCTACTCAATTAACCAATATTTTCTAAATTACCTATGTTGAATTTTTTTTGTATGTTACAATCTATTTTTGTTGTTAATAACATCAAATACATTTTTATGAAGTTACTAAATTTAAAAAATTTAAGGCCATCATGGTGGAATAGAAAACACAATAGTTATGAGTTCAATTATTGCATTTTTACATTCAAATTATTTTCGAAGTGGAAATATATATACCCGTGTGGAGGTAGGCTAGATTTATCAGTATGTGGCAGACTGGCATCGGGTGATGCTGTTTGCGGTGGTGTCAAAGATGTCATGGAAGATAAAGACGACAGAACATCTTTAACCGGAGCCACTCCTAGAGATGACAGCATCTCATCTAAATCCCTGCGGCTGTCAAGACTTGAGGCTGTGCTTGCTCTTTGCTGGAACATAATAAATGTATTTAAGTGTATAATTAATTTAAAAAAATAATAATTAAAAAACACAAATAAAAGAATTGAAAAACTATGTTAACTAGTATAGTTATATATTTTGTCCACAGCAATATTTCAAAACATATGATAAAAATATAATGTGGAAAGTATTCTTTCCATGACAAAATTATGTGCAGTTAGTTGTGTCAAAATATTTTCATTAAATAATAAAACTTAAGAGTATTCACTGTTTCTAAATTCTTTCACTTATAAACATACCAATGCTTCCTCTGCATCTTTCTGTTCTTTTTCCCTGCGACGACGATCTTTTTCATCTCTAAGAGCCTGGAGCTTGGCTTTCTTACGCTCCAGCTCAGCTTTACGATCTGACATGCTAGACATGACTGTTAAAATATTTTTATATATTATATATTTGAATTTAGGACTGTAGTTATCTAAATTATACTTTAATAAGCAATAATAAAAATAATATTAAATAAAAGAAAAATATTCAAAATTTCATTATAACATTTTATATTCCATGTTTAAACAATAAACAAGTGATTTGTATAAATATTATACCAATATAATGCCATATGCCTCTTACATACTACAGTCAGTGTAATAATGCATTGAAAATAAACAGTTCAATGAAACGTTTTCCTGTTTGCTTTTTAGATTGTTATAAAATTATTTTAAGACAAAAGTATTACCATTATATTATAACAAAAAAATATCTTATATTACGTTAGAAATAAAATTCACTAGAGGTATTGAGCTCGAATGTAAATAGAATCTTAATTTTATAAGCATAGATTATTGAATACTGTGTATAGTGTACATACACCGCTATAGTCTCCAACTTTTGGTTCAAGTCTGAGATCATTTGAATAATTATGAGTCATAAAATGTTTGAACACTTACCTTTAAATGAAAAATGTATCGAAAAATAAATTACATTCCTTTGATAATGTTAAATCAAATGCCGCAAGAACGTGGCACAAATAAAATATTGATTTTAATGCAGCTAACGGGAAAGTTACAGGCTGCGGTAAATGTATAAGGGCACAGGGGAGGAAGTATCAAAATATACACTTTTAATTTGCGCTTTATAGGTTTAACGAAAATATTCCACAAATAAATTTCTACACACGTAATTCTAAATTTGTTAATTTATGAAAAGAAAAACTTTAACAATTGATTCTATAATGTAAATCGTCAATGAAAATTGCATTTAAGTGTTGCCACTTTTTCAGGGTAAGAAGAGGAACAAAATAAATTACAAAACGAACTTATACAATGGACAATGGATCTTATTAGATTTTAATAAGAAATAAGAAAAAAAAATGTTTCCCGTTTTATTTGATATTTATTTTAAAATAATGTATAATTGCCGTATAATAATAATATCGTTACGCTGTTTAGTTTTAAAAAGCCTTCGAAGAGAAAATGTTTTAGAACGAAAACAAAAAGAAAGCTTTGTTTTATACTTCGAAAAAAATAATATGAATATTTGACCAATCAGAGGGGTTTTATATGAAGTTTCTTGTTTTCAATGGTAAGGAAAACGCATTTGGGGTGTTGTCCGGCGTGACGAGTTTGACAACGCCGATCGTAATGATCAAACAGTTTTATTTGATTTTTTGACTGACTTACTTTATATTATATTATCAGAAAGAAACAAGTATGAAATTATGATGAGTCGTTCAATGTTCTATTATATTTTGTTACTTTTGTGTAGCACGACGAATATTAATGCAGGTAAGTTATATTGGCATTTTGAATCTTCCGTAAACAATATATACAACGTTACGATCAACTGAAACTTTGAATTTTAGACTGCATAGCTTATAAATATTTAATGCTTTGATAAATTTCGATATATTGAAATAATGTATAATTTTTAGATTCAGCAAAATATTATTACGACTACGAATGTAACGAGCCTCTTGTAGATGGTGCTAAACTTACTGCAACTTCTAGTTTGAGGGAAAGAGGGCCAGATAATGCTAAATTGTATGGTGAGACCCGCTTTATTATTTGTTTAATCACGAAAAATTAAGTTCACTGATATATAAAATAAATTGTTCCTTATTTATTTAGTAAAATATTCAGATAGGCATATTTTCTTATAAGTAATTTTGCATTTTATAATTTTGCTTGAAGTAATTGATTTTTTTGATGCTGTTTTCGGTTGCTGTAGTTCATTGTATATTGTTAAATTGGTTTTGTTTGTTATATACATGCATGTTTTTTATGTGGATGTGTTATTATTTCCAAAATTATTTTTACCACTGTTCTAAGTGTGATAAATGTTAACTAAAATATTATTAAGGGACCTTGAACTAGGATTCATTCTCAACAGGTCAACATTGACACAAATTAACCAACATTAATAGCAAAATACAATTTTACGAGTATTAGAAACTTAACAAAATAAAATATGGAGAACTTAAATGTAAGATGGGCTTTTAATGTTAAAGCATGGAAACCTACATTTAGCCAGTTATTAGCTGCATCAAGCTACATGCAAACAGAGGAAAAACTGAGAATCTCAAAATATGTTTTCCAAGAAGATGCAAAATCATCTTTAATTGGAAGATTAATATTAAGAAAATTTGCTCATATTTCAAGTTCTATAGCATATGAGGAAGTTTGTTTAGGTCGAGATGGTTTTGGGAAGCCATATTTATTAAATGTTGGTGACAAATTTGTTAACTTCAATGTATCTCATCAAGGTGATTATGTAGTGTTTGCTGGTAATACAAGAAAAAACATTGGCATTGACATAATGAAAATAGAGCCTCCAGCCAATAAGAACATACAAGAGTTCTTTCGATTGATGAAAAGACAATTTTCCAGTCATGAGTGGATAAAAATCAAAAGTTACCCAACAGAATTGGAGCAAATTGCTAGTTTCTATAGAATGTGGTGTTTAAAAGAGAGTTATGTGAAGAATATTGGCATAGGAATTACAATACCATTAATAGATATAAGCTTTTCAGTCAAATCTGAGTTAGAACTTGGGAAATTACTTACAGATACAAAGCTATATATTAAAAATGGTCTTAAGGAAGACTGGGTGTTTGAAGAAACTTTATTAGACAAGAATCATACTGTAGCAGTTGCAATCCAAGTTGATAAAGAGGAAGATATAACTCCAGTTTCATATGATTTCTTAACATTTGATGATGTTGTGAGAGAGGCTAAGCCAATGGTTCACCCAGATACTGATTTTGTTAATAATTTTCTTAGAAAAGAGGAAAAGTTATCTTAGTATTAATTATTTTTTTGTGTTGGTGAAATTTTAAACAATATGGTTTATGATATGGTTTTTTTTATTTTATAGTTTAAGAGATGATTTTGTTTAATTTTAAATTTTGTTTAAGAATTGTTTTATTTGAAATATTACTTTTTGTGTATGTTTTACTTTTCTATGTTAAAATATGTGTTATCAAATAATGGTAGGTTTTGGGAATAAAAATACTAAAAGAGTACAAAAATTAACATTGACTTTATTTAATTAACCGGAAACAATTACTAACTAAAATACTAACAAGAAGAAAATTACACTAAAAAAAGTAGTATTTTAAACGTAAGGTACCAATGCATGGACGGCGTCAGAAAATGATTTTGATCAGCAACTTGTGATAGACCTCGGAACAGTCAAGAATATAACACGAGTAGCGACTCAAGGAAGAGCACATTCTCAAGAATTCGTTCAGGAGTACCACATCAGTTATGGCTCCAACGGCCTTGATTATGTTCAATATAAGGCATCTGGTGGTGAAGTCAAGGTAAATAAATATAGATATGGGTTCTACTTAACATCATTATGGGTCCTATGACTAAAATTACTATTGGCATGTCATTATAGTTAGATGCTTGTTTTGCACTGGCATAGGTTTTTAGACTAGTTTTTTTTATATTATTTTTTTTCTCAGTAGATATTTTTATTAATTTGTATTAAGTTTCTATCTTAGTTTATAATATATTTCTTCATTATTTAACTATCTCTATATTTATATCTTAGCTGGACATGAAAAACATTTTCACTGTAAATTCGTAAGTTGAATTTTGTTTGCGTCATCCATGTCGTAACCCTGGTTGTGACCTTGAGACACCCCTTTTATGTGTATAGCGCCTATTTTAGAAAACTGAATTATTTGAATGCCCTTCAAATGAAACTTTTAAAATTAATTGTTTTCTAAAATGTTATTTTAGTTATATTTCAAAATGGTCGTACAATAGGAACAGGACTTTATGCTTTAGTAAAATTTAACCTTCTTATACGATTTGAAATACATATGAACAAACAGATTAACATAAAATCTTATATTTTATGTACTGTCAGTCAGAGGCCGTCGTGAATGTAAACGTGAATGATTGATGTTCTCCTCACTCTGATAATAAGACTAAGCGCGGCGTTGACTTCCCCCACTCTGATATGTTTCGATAATTTGATTGATGTCTCGATAATTTGGACGAAAGTGGGTAACAAAGTACCGTTACACTGGGTTCCCTCTACTTCCTCTGATGCGGAATACAGCGCGAAGATGAAAAATAAAAACTCAATATCTTGTTATATTATTTACAATGTCCAGCTAAGACATCTTTCACATAACTAACAAAGCACTAACTAACTAATTGGTGAAGGCACATCCGCTTGGACGGCCAAAGAGAGTTCCTACTACCAACATTTGACGATAAACCTTGGAAAACGCAAGGAACTCCGTGGTATAGCTACTAGGGGACGTTTTGCAACGGAAGAGTTTGTAACGGAATATATGATACAGTATTCTGATGATGGAGAGAGCTGGCGGCCGGTTTCTAATAAAGATGGATATACTCAGGTGATTTTTGATCTTTTGATGGTCTTTTTTCGCACTGCTATCTTTTCTATTTATATATTATTCTATTTTTGTTTAATATATTGGTTTTATATGATGTTATGGTGAAAATAACTTTTTATATAAGTGGATATATATACTTAAATAATTAATTTAGACAACAGATATATAAAAAAAAAATTCTTGAATAAAAATAAAAGTAATCTAGACACTGAAGAATTTTATGGCAACAGAACAACTAACAGAGGAAATTAGATAATCTATGAGATAATGTAAGTATTTTGTACTGTACTTATATGTGCCGTATTTGAGACTAGACCTTATGCTCCACTTTTCTGACTATGTGATAGAATAGAAACGTTTGCCCTAAGGGATTTCGATAAATTTTGCATGCAAATCCCAACTACGTTCCTGATGNATATGAACAAACAGATTAACATAAAATCTTATATTTTATGTACTGTCAGTCAGAGGCCGTCGTGAATGTAAACGTGAATGATTGATGTTCTCCTCACTCTGGTAATAAGACTAAGCGCGGCGTTGACTTCCCCCACTCTGATATGTTTCGATAATTTGATTGATGTCTCGATAATTTGGACGAAAGTGGGTAACAAAGTACCGTTACACTGGGTTCCCTCTACTTCCTCTGATGCGGAATACAGCGCGAAGATGAAAAATAAAAACTCAATATCTTGTTATATTATTTACAATGTCCAGCTAAGACATCTTTCACATAACTAACAAAGCACTAACTAACTAATTGGTGAAGGCACATCCGCTTGGACGGCCAAAGAGAGTTCCTACTACCAACATTTGACGATAAACCTTGGAAAACGCAAGGAACTCCGTGGTATAGCTACTAGGGGACGTTTTGCAACGGAAGAGTTTGTAACGGAATATATGATACAGTATTCTGATGATGGAGAGAGCTGGCGGCCGGTTTCTAATAAAGATGGATATACTCAGGTGATTTTTGATCTTTTGATGGTCTTTTTTCGCACTGCTATCTTTTCTATTTATATATTATTCTATTTTTGTTTAATATATTGGTTTTATATGATGTTATGGTGAAAATAACTTTTTATATAAGTGGATATACTATATTAAATAATTAATTTAGACAATAGACATATAAAAAAAATTCTTGAATAAAAACAAAAGTCTAATCTAAACACTGAAGAATGTTATGACAACAGAACAACTAACAGAGGAAATTAGATAATCTATGAGATAATGTAAGTATTTTGTACTATATGTATAAATGCCGTATTTGAGATTAGAGTTAATGCTCCAATTTTCTGACCCTATAAAACCGTTTAATAAAAGAATAGAAACGTTTGTCCTAAGGGATTTCGATAAATTTTGCATGCAGACAAATCCCAACTGCGTTCTTGATGTCATTTGTCAAGAATAGAAAGTGACCAATAAATTAATAAATATTATTTATTTTCAATAATTGGCTTTTGCAATTATTGCTAATAAAATTATTAAATTTATGATTTAAATAGTTTTTTAGAGGTACACAAAATTTAAAATGTTTTATTAGTAAAAGTACAAAGTTAAAGACGGCGGCTTTAGTACATAAGCGAAGAAATCAGAAAATTAATTGACGTAGATTTAACTGTATTAGGCCGTCGTGGCACAACGTCTGACTGTAAACACGGTTGTGGTTTCGATCCCTACTATTTCCCCAAGGGAATGAATTATTTTCATTTCCTCATTCTGGTAACAAGAGCAAAGCAAGAGCGGCGTTGAATTCCGTTATTCAATATGCAATGTCTAAAAATTGGGCGGTAGGTAGGAAATAGAGCCTTAGGTAGAACATTAGGGTTCTGGAAAGCGGGATATGGCGTTAGGCTAATAGTTTTACCTGTAAAGTCTGGAAATGCTAAGAAGAATAAAGGTTGTGCCTTTTACAAACAAATACGTATATATGTAGAATTTACTATATGTATAGAATTTCGACACTTCCAGATGTTCGAAGGTAACCACGACGGTAACACAGTGGTTAAAAACGAATTCGAAGTTCCCATCATAGCGCAGTACATACGGATAAACCCCATGCGATGGAGGGACAAGATTTCCATGAGGGTGGAAGTCTATGGGTGTGATTATGGTATGGCTTTTGTCTATTACATTTATGTAAAAAATTGTATTAAATTATTGTATTTTAGTATTTAATATTATAATAACATTGTATTTATTATATTATTATTACAATAAATATTTTATTTCGGTATTGTTATATTTTATTTCGAAGACAAAATAATATGTATAAATTAAGTAATTTATTACTTGATTGTCTCTATGTATTTAAACTAAGTACAGGATATTCATAAATACAGAAAATAATATATTTGAAATTGTCCATATTGGACATTGAAATAAATTATAACAAACCTTTTGCTGTTGTCGCACAGCAGCTTCTGAGTGTAAACACGACGCTTGCTTCTAGTCGTTCGGGGGAAAGTTATTATTTAATTTCCTTGTCTGAAACAAAAAGAAAACGTGGCGCTGAGTTTCGCCGGAAATTTTCCAGTGTGTGAGAATCTTACTACTTTATGTCAACACTAGGTTCCCTCCCACTTAATGCGGGATACAACGAGGAGCTAAACCAAACATATTATCCACAGTGGCAGACACCCTCTACTTCAACGGGTCCTCGTTAATCAAAGTGGACCTCCTCCGGGACCCCATCTCCGCGTTGCGCGAGACCATACGATTCAGGTTCAAGACGAGCGTGGCCTCAGGTGCCTTGATGTACTCGAGGGGTACTCAGGGAGATTACTTGGCGTTGCAACTACGAGATAATAGATTAGTGCTCAATGTGGATCTTGGTGAGTGGGTCGAAATTCCTTTTTTATTTGTCTAAATTTTATTCTCGGTGATATATATTTATAACGATGTTTTAATATTACTTTAACTGTTACACTATTATATTAACCAAATAAATTCTTCAGCTGAATATAATAATGTTAGTGTGGATTAGTATAAATTTACTTGTTATAGGAAAAAACGCTCATAGTTTGTATATATGTACTTATATGTATACGAAACTTTACATTGAAGAACGTTAAATGGCCTTATTTGTGGGTTTAGATTTCGTTTTTTGGTCTGTAAATAAGTAGAGAAATATTAAATAAACAATATTAGAGAAAAAATTAAGTAACAAAATTCAAAGTGATCTGGTTGAAGAACAATCTTTCATAGTTAGAGTAATTTATCTCATCTTACTAAGGAGGTGATTAAGAAAAGTAAAATGGAAAAGATAAATCAAGAAGGCTGCCAATTTTAGCGACATTTCGTATGTAATCTGTTATAAGAAGACAGTGCTGTAATTTACAAGGCGCCGTAACACTACAATCTTAGTCAATATGGCCGACTGCCAATAAAAACACTTTTGTTCACTTATGAATGTCAATGAGTGAGAGGCCATTGTTTTACTTGGCCTCATTCAATAATTGTTAAATATATTTCTTTCAATTAGTTTAGTAATTAAATACTGAATGCCATACATACATTTTCAATATAATGAACATATTGATATTAATTACAACATAATATATACTGTTACATGATGAATTTAAATAAATAACAATAAATAAAGATGAATATAATAAATGTCTTAATTAATATTAGTTTCCCTTTGCCTACCTTGCTATAGATGTCAATGCGTCAATTTAAAAAATATATATTACATTTTTTTTTTGCTTCACGTCGTATTTCGCTTATAGTAGGGTGGGCACTGGGTATCTAGTATTAAGACGTCGTCCAATTGTCCAATGGAAGTTAATTCCCTGCTTTGCCTCTGACAGAAGTGAGAAAGTGAAAATAATTCGCTCCAAGAATGGAAATCGAACTCGCAATCGTCGCGTTTTCCCTATGGCCTTTACGTATATAATTTTACACAATATGTATTGGATTTTTTAAAAAACATAATTTTTTCTCTTATATTAGGTTCTGCGACATCAACTTCGCTATCAGTGGGAAGTCTCTTAGACGATAACATTTGGCACGATGTAGTGATTTCGCGTAATAGAAGGGACATAGTGTTTTCTGTTGATCGTGTTGTGGTACAGGGAAGGATTAAGGGAGAGTTTTCTAGGCTTAATTTAAATAGAGCTGTAAGTACTGGTTATAATTAACTTAAATAATTATTAATATAAACAACAATTTTTTTTTGCATACAATTTGACAATACAAACTCCTTAAAAGTAGTTTTATTTCATCCTACAATAACTATTACATGTATTATACTATTTAGTTTTTAATTTCCAGAATTAATTTTTATAATTATATATAATTTATGCAAACTAGTTCTAGGAAAAAAAATCTGTTCACAATTTTAAGGCTGATAAAAAGATTTTATTAAATTATTTGTAGTGTACATTAATGTAATTTATTATTATTATTTATTGTGTTAATATAAAGGTTTTTTTAGTTTCTTATGATATATTAGCTATCTAAATTATCTATTTTAGCTCTACATCGGTGGAGNTAACACAGTGGTTAAAAACGAATTCGAAGTTCCCATCATAGCGCAGTACATACGGATAAACCCCATGCGATGGAGGGACAAGATTTCCATGAGGGTGGAAGTCTATGGGTGTGATTATGGTATGGCTTTTGTCTATTACATTTATGTAAAAAATTGTATTAAATTATTGTATTTTAGTATTTAATATTATAATAACATTGTATTTATTATATTATTATTACAATAAATATTTTATTTCGGTATTGTTATATTTTATTTCGAAGACAAAATAATATGTATAAATTAAGTAATTTATTACTTGATTGTCTCTATGTATTTAAACTAAGTACAGGATATTCATAAATACAGAAAATAATATATTTGAAATTGTCCATATTGGACATTGAAATAAATTATAACAAACCTTTTGCTGTTGTCGCACAGCAGCTTCTGAGTGTAAACACGACGCTTGCTTCTAGTCGTTCGGGGGAAAGTTATTATTTAATTTCCTTGTCTGAAACAAAAAGAAAACGTGGCGCTGAGTTTCGCCGGAAATTTTCCAGTGTGTGAGAATCTTACTACTTTATGTCAACACTAGGTTCCCTCCCACTTAATGCGGGATACAACGAGGAGCTAAACCAAACATATTATCCACAGTGGCAGACACCCTCTACTTCAACGGGTCCTCGTTAATCAAAGTGGACCTCCTCCGGGACCCCATCTCCGCATTGCGCGAGACCATACGCTTCAGGTTCAAGACGAGCGTGGCCTCAGGTGCCCTGATGTACTCGAGGGGTACCCAGGGAGATTACTTGGCGTTGCAACTGCGGGATAATAGATTAGTGCTCAATGTGGATCTTGGTGAGTGGGTCGAAATTCCTTTTTTTTCAATTCTCAATATTATATTAATATAATAATGTTAGTGTGGATTAGTATAGATTTACTTGTTATTGGAAAATACGCTCATAGTTTGTATATATGTACTAACATGAATACGAAACGTTACATTGAAGAACGTTAAATGATTTGTGGGTTTAGATTTCGTTTGGGGATTTTTTTATAAATTTTTGTTTCTTTGGTCTGTAATAAGTAGAGAAATATTAAACAAACAATATTAGAAAAAAAAATTAAGTAACAAAATTTAAAGTGGTCTGGTTTCATAGTTAGAGTAATTTATCTCATCTTACTAAAGAGGTGATTAAGACAAGTATAATGGAAAAAATAAATCAAGAAGGCTGCCAATTTTAGCGACGTTTCGTATCTAATCTGTTATAAGAAGACAGTGCTGTAATTTACAAGGCGCCGTAACTCTACAATCTTAGTCAATATGGCCGACTGCCAATAAAAACACTTTTGTTCACTTATGAATGTCAATGAGTGAGAGGCCATTGTTTTACTTGGCCTCATTCAATAATTATTAAATATGTTTTTTAAATATTTATCGTTTTTACTACAGTTTAGTAATTAGATACCGAATGCCATACAAATAAAGATGAATATAATAAATGTCTTAATGAATACAGGTTTCCCTTTGCCTACCTTGCTAATAGATCAATGCTTGCTGTAGATTGATATATCGCATATATATCAAATATGCGATATATCAATCTACAGCAAGCATTGATATCGCATATATTTCAATTTGAAAAAAATATTAGATAAATTTTTTGCTTCACATCGTATTCCTCTTATATTATGGTAGGCACTGGGAATCTATTCAGACGTCGTCCAATTGTCCAAAGGAAGTTAATTCTTCGCTTTGCCTCTGACTGAAGTGATAAAGTGAAAATAATTCGCTCCCAAAATGGAAATCGAACCCGCAACCGTCGCGTTTTCCCCATAGCCTTTAGATATATAATTTTACACAATATGTATTGGATTTTTACAAATGTTAATTTTTTCTCTTATAACAGGTTCTGCGACATCAACTTCGCTATCAGTGGGAAGTCTCTTAGACGATAACATCTGGCACGACGTGGTGATTTCGCGTAATAGAAGGGACATAGTGTTTTCTGTTGATCGAGTTGTGGTACAGGGAAGGATTAAGGGGGAGTTTTCTAGGCTTAATTTAAATAGAGCTGTAAGTACTGGTTATAATTAATAATTATTATTTTCATATTGTTATTATTTTTTTATTTGCATACAATTTGATAATACAAACTCCCCTTAAAACTAGTTTTATTTTCTTCATATAATAACTGTTAGATTATATTATTTAGATTTTAATTTCCAGAATTATTTTTTATAATTATATATAATTTATGCAAACTAGTTCTAGGAAGAAAAATTTTAAGGCTGGAAAAAAGATTTAATAAATTTATTTGTAGTCCAATCATTAATATAATTTATTATTATTATGATTTATTGTGTTAATATAAAGGTCTTTTTAGTTTTTTATGATATGTTAGCTATCTAAATTATCTATTTTAGCTCTACATCGGTGGAGTTCCCAACTCACAAGAAGGCTTGGTTGTAACACAAAACTTCACAGGATGTATTGAAAACATGTATTTGAATACAACTAACGTGATTCAAGATTTGAAGCAGGGATATGAAACTGGAGAGGCATTTAAGTTTCAGAAAGTTAATACTCTTTATACATGTCCGGTAAGTCTTTTTAATCTAAAATACAATAGCATAAATTTGATAAAGATTGAAGTTGTGATTTCAAACCTAATTAAAGCTGGTAGGTTTGTTGTGTCCAAATTACGTTATGGGTTTGAATCCATGTTGTGGGTATGTATTCCATGTTGGTAGTCCAGACAAGGGTCCGGCGTTTGTTTAGACGCAATAATAAAAAGTTTATTAAGAAATACTTAAAAATATTTATATGAAAAATCCATGAAAACTTAAAATGGTAAAAAATTTTTTTTAAAATGCTATATTTCCAAGTATTTTTTTTTCAGGAGCCACCAGTAGTACCAATAACGTTTTTAAAAGAAGGCTCATATGCTAAACTAAGGGGATACACCGGTGGGAACACACTGAACGTGTCCCTAGAGTTCCGTACATATGAGAATCATGGCTTACTGATATTCCATAAGTTCAAGAGCGAAGGTTATGTTAAGGTATGTTAACGTTTGTTTAAATTTATCGCTTATTTTATTAAAAAAATATAAATTAACCGCATATAAATAAATAATTTTCTCAACAGGTATTTCTAGAAGAAGGCAAAGTTAAAATCGAGCTATTCACCGAAACCGGATCACCCAAAGTGAAATTAGACAACTATGCAGAGGTATACAATGATGGGCGCTGGCACGAGCTAGTGTTGACGCTAGCGCCAGATAGCTTGGTGCTGGCGGTGGACCGCCGTCCTGTAAGGACTAGCAAGCGGATGAGGTTCTTTACTGGGGACTTGTATTATATTGCAGGTTAGTTAGTTCAATAGGTAGTCAAGTTAGACAACTATGCAGAAATACATAAGATCAAAATGTTTATAAAATTTGCTGAAAGTTGAGAACACAGACAATATAATGCTTATTTTTTATTTCAGGTGGTAAAGCTCCGCCCCGTGGTTTTATCGGGTGCATGCGTAAGATAGCAGTAGATGGTAACTACCGTTTACCCACTGATTGGAAGAAGGAGGAGTACTGCTGCCCTAACGAAGTCGTTTTCGACGCTTGTCATATGATTGATAGGTGGGCAGATAATATATTTGTGTTGCCACTGCTTACGTAGTAATGTGCGATTTAAATATAATACTGTTAATTTTAAATATCATGATTATTTCTTTTTTTATATATTGGTCAAGGGATTTATATATTTTGTTTGAATCTGTTTCTAAGAGTATAAGTTTATGTATAAAAATTAAAAAAAAAAGTCGTTTTAATATTATGTTTTAATTTTGATGAGACAAAACTAAGTATAAATCACTTTTATCCATATTTAACACCTCTAAAACGAATATTTGCACATTTTATGTTCAGGTGTAACCCGAACCCTTGCGAGCATGGCGGCGTGTGCGGACAGAGCGCTGAGGAGTTTAGTTGCGACTGCACCGGTACTGGATATGCGGGCGCTGTCTGTCACACTTGTAAGTATTATTGCTATCACTAGTACTTTTTGAATGATTTTAGATTACTGACATAGTTTAAAAAAAAAACATTTAAGTAAGGATTTTTTTAAGAAACTTATAACTTTAAACTTTTGTATATAAAAATTATATATTGGGATTCAAACTGTAATCATTATTAGTAAATATATAAATAATGCTTAGAATTTGAATAAATAAATTATAATAATCGTATTTACGTTGTGACGTTACCTACTACTATATGACTAAATCGGCGACGAGCGTTTGGACGGCGCCCAAGAAGCATGGGTTCGAGTTCTGCTACGCTCAAATTTTTATACGATTATATTAAACTTTGTGTATTTTTTTCACAGCGGTCCATCCTGTATCGTGTACAGCGTATCAGCAGTCAGGCGCGGGGGGTACAGGTTCACGACAGGCCTCAGCCTCAGTTTACTTGGACGTAGATGCGTCTGGTCCCTTACCACCATTCCCGGCCACTTGTCATTTTTATTGTAAGTATAGTTTTTTGTCAAGGAAACATAGGATATAATTCCCATTTTCCATCTGAATTCGAGATACTGACAGAATTCAATAGAAATGAAAGTTATTCCGTCAAAGATGATTGAAATCGCGTTTATTGGGAAAGCCTGTGCCACTTCGACACAATAAAGTTAAATCTAGCAAATTAAGTCAAAGTCAATATTTTTACATCTCAGTAACTTTGTACTGTACAAGACAGGTATTTTAGTGTTAACACACTTTAATTTCCATTAGAGATAAGGTTTATTTGATAGTATAACTTTATTAAATTGTAAAAACATTATACAAAAAATCCTTATCAATCAATAACATGAATTTTCTCTCCACAGCTGATGGTCGCATAGTAACATCAATCCAGCACTCCTCCACCCACTCCACTGTAGTCGACGGCTATCAAGAGCCAGGCAGCTTCCGACAGGACATTGTGTATGATGCAACGAGAGCACAACTGGAGGCCTTGCTTAATAGAAGTCAGACATGTTCACAACGACTGGAATATATGTGTAGACATTCGAGACTTATGAATTCTAGGAGTGAGTGTGGATTTTTTTTTTGTTTGCCTTTCCTTCTCCCCGTTTTTTCATTGACTGGCGTCATTTTGATAGTTTATATGGTCTTCTAAAAAAATATATTCTTGCAGGTGAGGAGGCGGACTTCCATCCATTCGCATGGTGGGTGTCGCGCGCCGGCCAGCGCATGGACTACTGGGCGGGCGCGCCGCCCGGCTCGCGAATGTGCGCGTGCGGCCTCTCCGCCTCCTGTGCTGACCCCACCAAGTGGTGCAACTGCGACGCGGAGCATGGACCTGCCGCGGCCTTAGGTGACTAAAAATATGCCTTGAACTTGTTATTACTAATTAAAAAAATCATACCTTTGTAACACTTGAATATTGAAAAATAATAATATAATGTCTATTTATATAACAGAATTCCAAGTGGACGGTGGCGATATTACAGAAAAGGAATATTTGCCTGTGAAACAACTCCGATTTGGTGATACAGGCAGCCATCTTGATGAGAAAGAAGGACGATATACATTGGGACCATTGCTATGTGAAGGAGATGGTGATATATATTTTACTTTTTGTGTTTTACTAGAACGCATGTATTTGAGATCCCTTGTATGAATGTGACATTACATGTATGAATGTGAGATCATATATGTGGATGAAGATTGCGTGTTGAGTGACGGACCTCAAAGCCGCCTTTTTCTATTGACAAACATTATTTTTGAAATATCTATAAAATTATATTCCAGATCTATTCAACAATGCAGTAACATTCAGGATATCTGATGCAGTAATCACTCTCCCCACATTCGACCTCGGACACAGTGGTGATATTTACTTCGAATTTAAGACCACTAAGGAAAATGCTGTGCTTTTACATTCTAAGGTTTTTATTGTCTTTTTTTATTTATAATTGCGATGTAGATATTTAAATTTTGTGTTAAATTGTTTTGTTTATTAATTGTATTTTTTTTAATACTGTGTTTTCTGGAAAGTACAATCTAATTAATTCTATTCCATTAAATTCCTACAATCATACATTTCAAATACATAATTTTAAATACAAAAATAATTTCATAGATTTTTTTATTAAAGTATTTTTTTTTATTAATTATGACTTATTTTCTACCAGGGTCCACAAGACTACATAAAGCTGTCCATTATAGGCGGTAAGCAGCTTCAGTTCCAGTTCCAAGTGGGAGATACTCCGCTCGGCGTGTCGGTGGAGACTAGTAATCGTCTCGCCGATAATAACTGGCATTCCGTTTCTATTGAGAGGAATAGGTAATTTTTTTGTATATTTTTTATATATAATTATTCTTTGTCATTCTGTTATGTATTTCCTATAGTGAAATTTGAATTCAAAACATAACAATTTGCAGTTCAATCTCAACTAGACTTATCAACCTTCATAACGTCGACAGTCCGCTCCCCACAGATGTGCCATTATATAAAAGTATAATCCAATCTTCTGAATATGTTTACTCGCAATCTAAGACTTTAAATTAGAAACTGTAGCTTGACTTCCGTCACTCAACACCCAATGTGTCGAAAATAGGGCTGGGCATTAGTAACGGAGTGTCCTAACACTAAATGCTCGCTCCGCTACTCTGCTATACGCGGGGTATAAAATAAAACTATAATTACAGAAAAGAAGCCAGAGTAGTAGTAGACGGTGCACTCAAAAATCAAATCCGCACAGCCAAGGAACCAGTGCGAGCGTTACAATTAACCACTGCGCTAGTAGTAGGCGCCTCCCTCGACCGTAAAGACGGTTTCGTAGGGTGTATACGAGCGTTATTGTTGGATGGCAAGGCAGTGGACTTAAGATCCTACGCAAGACGAGGTAAGATTAAGGTATTTTTAGAAAATGTGTAAAAAATTTGGGCGCAGCGGGATTGGAACCCCCGCTTCTTAGATAACGGTGTTAAAAGCGGCATTTGCTTGGGAGTTTGTATTCTCATTATTAAATTTCTTAAAAAAAAACTCTTTACCCGTTAAAATTCCACCAGGTCTATACGGTGTGTCAGAGGGATGTATCGGCAAGTGTTTATCGTCGCCGTGCCTCAATAACGGCACGTGTCTCGAGGGCTACGACTCGTACTCCTGCGACTGTCGTTGGACGGCGTTCAAAGGACCTATTTGTGCTGATGGTATGTTATACTATTAATTATAACGCTTTGAATCTTTTTATTTAAGAGGAAGATGATACAAATACTTGGTCCATGCCCTACAATATATTACTATGTATACAATAATATTACTTAATCTATTAATTTAATTTCCTTCTATTGATAATTTGTGTTTTTACATCGATTTCCGCATATTTTAAAACAACTCTAACTAAACACATAAATATAAACATTTTCTCATATACATTTCAACTCATAAGAATTCTAAGACCTAAGAGACCTTTTAAACAACCTTTACATAAAAATAACACTAACAACATATTTTTTCTCTATTATCTAGAAATCGGTGTTAATCTCCGACCGAATTCGATGGTGAAATACGATTTCCTTGGTTCATGGAGGTCTACTATCAACGAGAAAATACGCGTGGGTTTCACCACCACTAACCCTAAGGGATTCCTGTTGGGTTTCTATTCTAATATTTCTGGGGAATATTTGACACTTATGGTGTCTAATTCTGGTAAGTTGCTTTTTTTTTGTAATTTTTTATTTATTCCTCCAAAAAAGGATCGTAGCCATGGCGTTTTACAAGTATAATAAACCATTACCTTTTTTTTGAAGTTTAATTCAGTGAATAATTCTAAATTAAGTTAATCTTAAAACATTAATTAACTGAGGTATAACTTTGTTACGATTTCTCTTTACATGTTAGTTTCGAGTATTAAGTGTTATTATCAAGTTTTCTCACAAATGTGTCAAAGTCACGTCTTTGTCACCAACTGTGACAAAGACGTGGGAGGGGTCAAAAATCATAAAATTATATAATGCCATTTACGAATGGCCTACATCTTCATTATTTTATATAATTTACAGGTCATCTTCGAGTAGTATTTGATTTTGGTTTCGAAAGGCAAGAAATAATATTCCAAGGCAAGCATTTCGCTCTTGGACAGTATCATGACGTGAGAATATCAAGGAAAGATAGTGGCTCTACTATAGTTTTTCAGGTATAATGATTTGTATTAATTATGTTTTATGTATCAGTTTTTATTCATTTTTTTAACTAATATAATATATCTCTTTGGGAAAAGTATAAAAATGTTAATATAGCGGAATTTTCAAATTTTGGTCCTAGAAGTATTTTTCTTCCCCAAGTGTGGAATAACACTTCATAATTGTCATCAACAGCTTTTTATTTACTACTACCAAATATTTGTTCATTGGTTGGTACTTTAATTTTTCAAAAATTCCCACCAACAGGTGGACAACTACGAGACACAAGAGTATCATTTCAACATACGAGAGTCGGCCGACGCCCAATTCAATAACATACAGTATATGTACGTGGGGAGAAATGAATCAATGAATGAAGGTTTCGTGGGGTGCGTCAGTAGAGTTGAGTTTGATGATATTTACCCCCTGAAGCTGCTGTTCCAGCAGGATCCACCGCCCAATGTTAGGACCATAGGAGGTTTGTAGATTTCTTTTATGAAAACAAAGGCACTCTTATAATTTGTTGACATAAATTTGACATCCCTTTGTCTGCAAATCAGAACAATGAAAACAACGATTTTCTCTCCCCAGGTGTCTTGCACGAAGACTTTTGTGGGGTAGAACCGGTCACCCATCCTCCGGAGCGCGCTGAGACCCGCCCACCGCCACCGGCCGACCTCGCCACCGACCTCGACTTCCATCGCACCGACGAAGCTATACTTGGGAGTGAGTATTTTAATAGCAATAATATATTATACCAAAAATAAAGTGACTTTAATAAAGATTTTTTTTATTGCAATGATTGATTAATTTGTTTCATTCATTTGCAGCGGTACTGGCATTCATATTCCTGTTGCTGATAATCGTGGCCATAGTGCTTGTGAGAGCTCTCTCCAGGCACAAGGGAGAATATCTTACTCAGGTAAAGTTATATTATGTAGATAAATAATTAATTATTTTTAGTTTTGCTCTTGTAAGGCAAAGTGTAGCGTTGAGTTAAACCTCTTTAGTCGTAACACGAAATGTCTCGAATTGGGATGTCTCGAAAATGAAAACAGTGTTTTGACACTAGGTAACGTGTCTTGACATTAGGTTCTTTTTGGAAAATGTCTAAGCGTTCTAAAAGAGACGCGACTGCGTGTTTCGATACGTGAAACTTTTTATACGTTTTTAATTTTTTTAATGGTTATACAGGAAGAACGTGGCGCTGACGGTGCTCCTGATCCCGACGCCGCAGCACTAGCGGCCGCCACCGGAGCACGCGTAACTAAACGCCGCGAATTCTTCATATAGACATTACCAATAATGTTTCTATATCATGGTATCGTCTCGGTAATTGCAATAATACAATACCATAGATAATATAATTTTGTAAACCTTTATTGTATTCTGTTGGTATATAACTCAAAAACTTGACTATTTACATTTCAATTCTTTTTTTATATCAGAAGCTTCATTTTACAAAAAGTATAAAATTTTCAAAGTCAAGTTGACTTTGAAATTTTTAGAACAATGAACTATGACGCCATCCTGTAATGCAAAATTAGTTTTTTTAGGTCCCAGTGACATTTGACATATTCTGCTGGTTTTGGAATTTCTGCTAATAAGTATATAAAGCCAGTAAAAATGAAACATTTAGTATTGTATTTGTATTGATATTACAATATTCGAAATATTGGTTTAATTTTCGATATAAAAAAAAAATACTGCCGTATTTTTTGTTTCTTTGTCGGCGACATGCGCATAAGTTTTCTCATAAATAAATCAAATATTTATAATATGTACACGATAATAATTATAGATCTATTTAATTTTTTTATAGTCTATTTCATGTTGTAATGAAACATAGAAGACTATAATATATTGTATCTCAATTTTTTTTATTTACACAATTTTACTTTAAAAGTATTTTAATTTAAGAAATGAATTTGACACTTTTTATAATCTTTGACATTTTTCCAAACTATTTCTCCCATTAAGTGCCATTTGGCTACTTTTATAAACTATTTCTTCTATATATTGAATATCTTATAGTGTTGCCAGGTATTTAAAAGTTTATAAGTAAATATTTAAGCCATAGCCGCGGCTGTTGTCGGTTCGGGGGAATGAAGTATTTAGGAAAAAGAAAACACTTTTAAGGAAAAATAAATATATCTGGCAACCCTACTTTACTATTATCTAATAGCTTTCAAACACTAGATTGTTTAGTTTTACGCAAATAAGTAATATAAATTTGATATAAATTTAAATTTAAGGAAATGGACGCACGATTGAAGCACATTGTCAACGATCGAGATGTAAACATAATTTTTATAAAATTTGTAATCTTTTTTATAAATAATTTTATATGTATATTTGTGTACTTTGTGTTTATTTGTATTTTATATTATTTATACCAAATCAAGTTTTTTTTTAAATTAAAGACAATGAAATATCACAGTTATTGAAAAATATTTTTCTTAAAAAAAAATCATTTGCGATAATAATGTTCACCCCAAAGGATTTTCATAAATAAATATTTTTTTTATTTTTGAAAACAATTTTATAATTTTATACTTTAAATAATATACGTGACGCCTAGTATAAAAAAAGCTTTGAGCTAACACTAGAACGCAATATAAACAGTCCAAAATCACTTATTCCAAGCCTTCCTGTACAATAAATAATTATAATGAAAATTATCCATTAAATAATATAATATATATAGCAAAAGATACAAATTAGATGTAAGTTATCTTTAGCTTATGTATTCGATAAATATTGGAATCTCCTTATTTTGTATGAAATTAGTTATTTTTTTTATCAGCTACATATATATAGAAAATGAAATGAATTTAATGGAGTTTCGTTCTGTAATTTAGTACTCTGTATATCTAGTCTTTGATTTTTTTCTTTTTACACTTAAAAAGTAGAAAATCAAACCTTCATTTGCATTAGCGTCTAAGCATTTAAAAACCCGGTCACTTGCAAGCAGCTTAATGCTGCTTTCCGCACATATCAGGGCATAGGGAACCTGAGAACCTAGTGTTAAGAAACTGTTTCCATTAATACACTTCCGTTTCACACCTACCACCAAATTCTGGAGCATCTTTACTGTAACTGAATTTAATATATATGTAGCTGAAAGTGATTTGAGCTTTTTATTTTCCGTCCAAATTGTACAAGTCTTGTGTTAAACCCCTATGCACATGTTAGGATAATGTGTTTTTTTTTAAATCCACACTTATTTATTTCAACGTATATCAAAGTCACATAATACCTGTAGATATCAAATATGTTTACTTTTTTGAGATATGATATTCTACCAAATGAGAAATCAACATTTTCTTCTTAAAAATATTTTATTTCATATTATAATAAAATATTTAAAAAAATAACAATCATTAGAAAATTGTCCTAACATGTATTTTTTTTCGTTATTTCACATTTAAACGTGACAAGTGTGTAAGTAGCCTTAAGACTTTGATTATAGTAAGAAATACGAATATAGTAAAAAATCCTGTGACACTTATATTTGTAGATCAAATTTAAATGAAATATATTATATTACTTATGTGCATTGCATTGTATTGTGAAGGTAGCTGGTTCAGGCTTGTGCAAAGTAAATATTTTGAGGGGGGGTTTTATATGGAGTACTTATAGTTGCAATTTAAAATGTATGTACATTTACTTTCCTTTAGCTTAGTTTTGTACGAAATAGATACAGACTAAATCAATAATACGTTTTTGTACTTTTTTATACTATAATGATGAGTCATTTTTGTAAATTATATATTATACGATAACATAGAAAAATTAGGTCGTGTACGTTTCTTTTACTGGTAGAAATGACATACACTATATAGATAGATAGATAGATGCCATTGTGGCATAGTTAAAAAACGCAATAATTGTGGGTTCAAATCCACTTTGACACAGTTGCATGGATAATTTAATTTATATTTTACGTTTGGCTAAACTAGTCTACGTATGTGTACTATTGCATTAAAACGAAGTGTCACAGGAAATATGCACATATATAAATATAGCTAATTTAAATATATCTTATAAATAATATACTATGCATATGAATGAAAATCTTGCATGTTATTTTGAAGGTATCGGGGGTTCAAGCTCTTGAAACTTTCCTTTTCCTTATATATTTTTAAATTATTTATATATACCTACACTTTGAGTTTTGTTTATGAATTTTGGAAATTCAAATCAACAGATATAATTTTATGTTTGTAGAAAAATATCTGAATTGCTCTCCTTCAAATTGTAATTAAATTTAAGTTTCATATAATTAAGCGTATATTTAATTTAGCTATACTATTAATAAACTAAATAAGGTAATGTTAGCACGGTGCCTTATCCGCGGCGGCACATGTAGCGCGTTGAGAGTAGAGCAAGTATTTTATTACTATCGAGATCACTAATAAATTTTACAAAATAATTAATGTGTTTTTTTATTTTTTAATACCTATTAGATTATGTTTTTACTTTAGAGAGATATATATTAAATGTTATCGTTCTGGGTTCGATTTCCACTAGTGGGAATGGCTATGCTTAAAGATGATGTGCCTCGTCAAGCTCAGCCACTCGACAAGTAATAAGTAAAATATTGGCGGAAAGCACATTTCTTCCATTTGCCTTCCCTGCTGTGTGAGATAGACTGTGCAGTAAAAAAAACAGGTTTTAAATTATTTTAAACACACTATTATTAAAACTTTTATATATTATAATTGTTTATCAACCTAAATTGGGCTTAGAACTAAATATAATTATCTCTAGGTATTTAATTGCTAAAAGAGTTATATCTGGATAGGCTTTACATGATTTATTTTAGTGTAATGGTGTAATAAATATAATTACACCTATTAAAACTCATTGAAATTTTTAAAACATTGCAGCATTGCAGGTTAAATTTAATATTCACGATTCCAAATACAATAAGAAAAGAAACTAAATCATTTATTAAGCGAGCACACTAAAAAGTTCAATAAATTTGCATAGAAGACTACTTAGGTCTAAAAAAAAACAAATAGCAAGGACGCCACGTGCCCCAGTGACCCAGAGTGCGCCACTACACTAGAGCCGCGCGGAGGTAGCGCGTGCTCGATGGGCATGCATCGCCTCACGAACACTTGCACTCGATATTGGTTAGGGTTTGACTGAATATCGTGGATTCGTAGTATTTTTTTTTGTTTTTTTTTATCTTCATGTTATATTTCGCAGGGTAGATAGTGTTACGACACTCTGTTCCCCATTTTTCGCTGAATTCTGTGGGCGTTGCATGTTGAATGACGGAACTCGAGGCGGGGCTTGCCTCGTTATGAGAGCGAGTGAAAAAAATTAAATATTTCGTATCCTCGAGTGGGAATTGAACCTACAACCTGTCGTGTTTCTAGTCACACGCTTGTGCTTCTGAGCCATGACTGGCTTCATAGTAAATTATTTTTTAATAGTTATTCGTTTTAGGTAATTTGAGAAAGTGGGGAGCGTATTGTTTAAACAGTAGGCTTCCTCTACCTACCCTACTACATGAAGGCTACAGCGTGAAGCCGAGAAAAAAAATTATATCTGTTGTTTGGTCATAGCCTGGCCGACGCCCATACTCGCATGCTTTTGACCCTGCGCCACAACTGGCCTCGGAAATATCGATAAAACTATTAATAAAGTAAATACAATCGATACACGAACACTGGCATCCCTACATAAGTTTCTCACGTAAAAGAGTCCGTGGTTCGGTGGCAGTCAGCGCTTTGCAAGCGGGTTAAGTGGCGAGCAGGTGCTTAGCCACGATTGTGTCTAAACTGTGTCGATACAGTGATGGAGAGGGAAACGAGCTTCACGAGCTACGAGATCACTCTACGAGTATATGGGATGTGGGGGCAGTGTGTTTGTTTTAGTCTTTTGTAGAAATTTTAGAGATTGGATATTCTTTGTTATTAATGGATGTGTGATTTCCTAAATGAAAATTAAAAGAAAATTCTACATTTTATGTCATCATAAAATGTTAATCTCAGACCGTATCCTGCATGTAACAGGTTAGGCAGAGTTAAGACACTCCGTTCCCCATTTTTCGTTGAATTCTGGAGGCATGCGAGTTGAGTAGCGGAAGTCAACGCCGCGATTTGCCTTCGACACCACAGCGAAGAAATGAAAATATTAAATATTTCTTTTCCTCGAATGAGAATCGAAACTACAACCAGTCGCGTTTACAATCATATGTTTGTGTCTTCGCAATGACTGACCTCTACAATTTTCATGAATTATCAAAATAATTATGCAGCAAAATTGATAACTTCTTTTTTTAAGTCGGCTAACAATCCACTATCATATTAAATCACAAAACATCCCACCAACATAAAAATCTCGTACCAAAATCCAGTTTCACAGTTGTAAAGAGCGAGTAAATTATACAAAACATCCCCAATAGACTATAACCATTGTCAACAACCCAGAACGTCGTAGAGGGGGAGAGGGTAAAATGTCATGGTTATACCTGCTAAGGTGCCAAGGTGGCCAGCGCTACGGGCCCCCAGAGGTGCATTGTTGTTAGCTTACTGCCGAGCACGAAGCGAGTTTGTGAAAAGGCTTAAATATTACTCGCTGGAAAATATTAGTCGCGCTAAGTTGCGATGGAAATTTTGTACAAATTTTGTTGGGCTCTTTGGTGATCAATATTTTAAGGGTTTGTTGAGGGTTACTTAGTTTTTATTTTAGCGGTAGTTACTTAAATTACAATTTCTAATGTTTTAGTTTGACCAAATACACGGACGGACATAGTTTTCAGGAATATCTTCATAGAAAACTATTCCTATGAAATTAGCCCCTCAGCTTTACGCTTTATCTCGCTTTTAGTTGGGTAGGCAAAGGGAAAGTAATTTCAAGACATGCTCTCCCCCATTTTTGAGACATTGTGTGTATATTAGCTGAACTAAATGCAGCCAACACGATGACAATTTCAGAAAATGTTTTCTTACCTTTGCAAAAGTGACAATTGAAAACAATTGAACCTACTTTTGTATCTCAATACAAAATTTTACTAAATTAAACGCGCACAACTTCCTACTTAATTTCTTCCTATTATAATTACTCCAAGAAGCCTTCCTTCAAACAGCAGCCCCCATAACCCTGATAGGAGGGCTGTACTAAAGCCCCGGCAACCCGACAAGCCCCGTCACCAGTAATCGGCTCTACGGAGACAGGTGCCCGCGTATTTTAATTTGTAACTAATTTCAAACGCTTAGCCATTTTAAGCGGATTGGAAAGTTGATAATTACGCTAAAGTTGGTGGACGATGTCTGCTCTGAGTGAACTGTCGACTCTCGGGCTGCTCTCGGATGCTTTTTTGGATACTTTGCTACAATCGCCCGCAGGTCCGGTGTGTGCCTAATGCTTGGTAATATGAAAGTTTTAACCAATTTTGTAAGTATTCAAATGGATAAAGTTGAACTAGAACTAAATATGGTGTTTCGTTTTAATATTTGTGCTTTTGTATTGTTTTTTTGATTTTTTTTTTTAAATTAGTACCAAAATTAAGTAATTTTATGCCACATGTTTTGATGGTTCTGTCTTTGATCACCTTGCCACAGTATTTATTTTTTCTTTTAAAATTCTACAATGAAAGTTGCATTCGCGAGAGCTAGAAGTGGACTGGAAAAGCTCTTTTAAAGTCCACCTTTTTTTTATTTTTACATTAATAGTCGCCACTGGTTTTATTTCTGTTTGCATAATTAGATTAAGAAAAATTGTTATAATTTAATTTCTATATTAGATTTTTAATTGGAGAGGTGCTATTACAGTTTCGTAAACTTTACTATTTATTTAACCTGTCCATTACTACATTAAATGCAATTTAACTTATCATAACATTTAGTTTCATAAAAACAAAATTACAAAGAAATATTATAAAAAATCATAATAAATAAGTTTGCTAAAAACTCATGCAAATCAATCCAAGCTTCATTATACCTACCTATCAATTACGTAGGTAGACTCAAAAGTGATATAATAATAGGTATTTCCTGATTTTGAATAGACACCTACACTTGAATTGGGTATAATTAAAGGTAGTCCGCCCTGTACCACCCGCTCTGTGATCTTGGGCAAATTACGTTTGATTAGAGGGAACGTTGTCAATACGAAATTTGTGGTGGTGGAAGTGTTATTAAATCAAATTTTGAAGCTCGAAGTTTTTTGGTAAGGTGGATTGCTATTTTTGGATGAGTGTAAAATAATGTTTATTAGTTTTTTAGGTTCACGTTATATTCCTTTTGTAGCAGGGTAGATAGAGGGAACCCTAGTTAAGACTATCCATTGTCCATTTTTCGCCGATTTCTAAAGGCATTGTGATGGAACTGGACTACAGAAAAATATTAAACATTTCATTTCCTCAAAGAAGAATCAAACCTCCAAATTGTCGCGTTTATTGCCACATGCTTGTGCCCCTACGCCAGGACTGGCCGCTGTTTATTAATAACAATAATAAATGTATTAATAATTTAAGAATACATAGAAAATTTATAAGCTTTTTCCTACTTTCTAATATAATCTTCCACAGGCCACAGCCATAACACTATAAATATGAAGCGTAAAGCACTTATGTACAAGTTATTGATATCTAAAGGTGTCGCTAAGGCGGCCTGCTCTTGCCGCGGCACGAACTGCGACTATCGACGGCTGCACCCTGATTGTAGGGTAGGTTACCTGTATCGATACATATGTTATAGTATGTCTTTTATGATTATTTTTTATATATAGTATATTGATTTTAATACGAAATATATGTAAAAAGAGAAATTTGGATTTTTTTTCCAACTTAAGAAAGGTATGGATGAAGTGGTGGATGTGGAAGGAGGAGACAAGGTGACATGAAATATTAAAGACTACTCTATAGAAATTTATGATTTAATCATGAATAACAATATAAAAATTTTGAAAATATGTAATTATCTAAAAAAAGAATAAAGGGTTTCCAAGTAACTCACACTCACTTGAGGTCGTGGCCCAGCAGCACTGCGTCTGTAACCGCGATGGTTGTGGGTTCGTTTTTCATTCGTGGGAATTAATTATTTTCATTCCCCCAATCTGGCAACTGGACAAAGTGGAGCATTCAGTTACACAGCCCGTAATGTCTCAAAAAATAAGCAGATAATGAAATGAAAAACGGAGTGTCTTAACCCTATGCAATAAGCGGAATTCTGTAACTAAGATAAATATTAAATTGTAAATAGATTTAAAATTATCTTATAACCCAAAGAATAATAACACGAACTGTCAGTCCATCATAATCAATAACAGACATCGACACCAGACATCTCTAAAGCTGACACCTTGGAATATATTACTCCGTGCCACCGAATCTAATCACGATCTGATGGATTAATATCTCGCTATACACCGGCCGTAGCCATTACACACAATTACCCATAATTTTACAACTACCCTCATCCCAAATACATTGTATTAAAGTACTATTTGCAATAGTTGGAATATCTCGTAAATTGGTGGGTCCCCACCGAGTGGGTGGCCCCGGGGCGATTGGGAAGATTTATTATAATACCTGAGTCTAAATTGTTGTTTAATGTAGAGTCAGATTAGCCGTAAGCCCGTCACGTGATCGATGAATCTTATCAACTAAATGAGTGTTTCTAAATTGATTTAGATAATTGTTAATTGGGATAGTTGGGTCAGTTAAGGTTTTGGCTTAGTATATCCTAAAATATTTATCTTGTGTTTATTTAACGATGAACTGTGTATTTCCTGCAGATAAGTGCACGTCTTGGTCTCTTGATCAAGATCTTTTAACAACGGAAAAGACAACACAACAGAATTTTTTTTTTTTTTTTTTAATAAAATACTAGATATTTCTATTTATCGTCTGGGCACGTCGAAGGATTAATGACGAAAGAATGGCAAAAGCAAAAGTGAGTGGTAAGAGAGACAGGTAAAGACTTCGGTTGATATTTCAGAACACAGTGTGGATGATGCTGAGGGAGGCCATGAAAGTATGAGACCCTCCGGAAGTCATGTATGGATAGATTAGTAACGAGTTATTATCGTTTGGCGTTCATTTCTCTCTGGCTACTTCACTAGGGATAAAGAGTGTAGCTAAAACAACATTACTAGACATTTGTTTCAAACATCATTTAAAATTCATAGACTGGAGAATATAATTCAGCACAGAAAAAATAAAGTGCTGAAAACTTTCCCCATCGCGGCGTATTACTTGACAATAATTCCATAAAACAGATCCGTCTTAAAACTTATTCTTCATAAAAAGATTCAGCCAACAAAAGGTGGAAATTTTTTATCCGAAACGAGCACCTGCTTCGCGAACTTCGCGAAACTTGGAGAAACTTGGTGAAACTTCGTACAGGATGTTGTTATCGGCCGGAAGCGCTTTGGGCGACATCCTGTTTTGACGGACGTTAAAAAACGCCTAATGTAGTTTATTCATTTTAAAATCATCTAAGTTAGATATTTTTTTAATAATATCATTATATTTATAATGTAATTTTGTCTATATCTTGTTACAGCTATATTTTGTATTTTTTTTGTTAATGTAGTTCATGTTATGTGACAAATAATAAAATACCATGTAAATTTCATTTATAGATAATAGAAAAAGGTTAGAAATTTACGTTAGAATTATTTGAGACGGTCTTGGTGTAGTGGGACAGCGTATAATTGTTAACCCCATGGCGTGGGTTCTATTCTCACTCCAGAGAAAATTATATTAAAATTATTTTAATTTCTCCGCTCTTGAAGAGAAAAGGCAATGTTGAGTATCGCCACTCTGAACGCTTTGTGCCGAAAATTGATCGGATGGTGGAGAATGGAATAACTTAACACCAAATTATCCTTGCCTACCCTGCTATGCGTTAAAAGGAGTAAAGCTATATATTTTACAAACTATGACATAATAAAGTCATTAAAAAAGTACTACTTAAATCATTATTTTCAGTTAAAAACTGATCATTTGAATATGTCATATGAAGAATGAAGTCATACATCTCCTGGTACAGGCAACAACATGCTTTAAAGGAGGCTCCACTCACTAATGTATTTTGTAAGAAACTTCGTAATAATAAACTTTCATATACATAATTCTACGATTATTTTACTTTGTAACTCCCACCTTTATTTATTTATCAACTAAAACTAAGAAAGTAACAATCGCAACTTACCCGCTGTCGCTGAGACGACAGTTTCACGACGGCATTTTTCACGTGTCTAGGTGTACTTACATTATGAGCTTGCGAGTTTATATATTCTCTGTAGTACAATATGTTGGGAAAAAGATTTTTAATATTTTTTAATTATATTTTTTTATTTAATTATGATTATATTAGAAAAAGTCAGTAAAAAATATACCTAAAGCGTGTTATAATGATTTTCACTATAAGGACCTTGGCGTAGTGGTCGTGGGTTCAATCCGGCATTGGAATTAATAAAATCCGAGAGAATAAGATAAGAGAATAAGATGTATCTTTACATTTTCTCGTTCTGGCAAGATAAAACGGGGCATTGAGTTTGAACACTTACGAGAACTGAAAACTAAACTAAATATTTTGAACTCAGGCGAAAAAGGAGATATATTTGGGTGGGGATCAAATTCACATTATCCGACTTAGTACATTCATAAATTAATAGACCATTCCAAAGCTTACACTGAAACTCTTACCTAACAAAATTAAATTTTGATATTTAAATATAAAGAAAAAAACTTCGAAAAACATATTTTATTTCTTAATTCAAAAGAAAATGGAAAACAATGCCTACAAAACAGGTTTTCCTTTGAATTTGAAGGGGCCATTTACACCTTGAGCACCTCGCGCTGTCACGTCCACGTCCACGAACACCGTCGCCGCCCTGGCGTCGTCGCTCTTATCACCCGCTCCATTAGGTACAAATTATACCATTCCATACAACAATTGTTGATTTAATTTTCACTCAAGGAAATGCTTGTGACATTACGCAAATGAGAAAACGAAGGAACTCTGTAATAGAGTTTACCTGTTTAGAAAAATGTTTAATGTGGTTCAAATATTTAAAAAAAATGCGATTCAATTAAGAAGCTATTGATTTAAATCTTTCATAAAGGCTTTGGATNGAAAAACATATTTTATTTCTTAATTCAAAAGAAAATGGAAAACAATGCCTACAAAACAGGTTTTCCTTTGAATTTGAAGGGGCCATTTACACCTTGAGCACCTCGCGCTGTCACGTCCACGTCCACGAACACCGTCGCCGCCCTGGCGTCGTCGCTCTTATCACCCGCTCCATTAGGTACAAATTATACCATTCCATACAACAATTGTTGATTTAATTTTCACTCAAGGAAATGCTTGTGACATTACGCAAATGAGAAAACGAAGGAACTCTGTAATAGAGTTTACCTGTTTAAAAAAATATTTAAAGTCGTTAAATATAAAAAAATGTGATTCGTTTAAGAAGCTATTGAAGAAAATTTTGAATAAAAGCTTTGGATTCGATTTCCACTCAAGGAATCATTAATGTTACAATATACCTAATATATACCTTAGCTTTTTTTTCTGTTTTTTTCTGACAATTGATAAGAGTTTCGCCTCAGGTATCACAAATTAGCACACAATATCTATATATGCCTAGAAAAGGCAAAATGGAATTGACTCATACTATTAGAGCAGTAAATAAATAATGTTTAGAAAACCAATATATAAAATATTAATCATTACTTTCAATTAGTGTTCATATACCTATTCTAATCTAGTATAGTTGTACCTGTATTAATTACATAAATAATTCATGAAGTAAGCTCGTGTTCATAATAAAAACACGGTAATCTCGACATAATCGACGCGTTCCCCTTGTTGGCCCTTCATAAAAAATTCAACAATATCATCAGGTTCAGGCACGTAATTAATGGTTGGAGCAGCCGACATCCCGACAAGGTGGAGGAAAACACTTTAAAAACTTTACCACCCGCAAATTATTAATAGGTTTCTTCGTGGACGTATGCAAGGATGCGTTATTTTATCGATGTCGATATTTACTCGTAATTATAACAGCTTTAGCTATATACTCTGTCCCTGAAGAAATGCAAGCACTAAGTGGCTGCCTGTGAGGAAGTCGACGACTAAGGGCGCCCCCTGCGGGACTCGAACCTCGGCTTGCGGCCGTCGAGCGGACCTCCCGTATTGTGTCTAATTAAAGTCTTATGTAGAAATAAAAGGCACTGATATTCATTTATTCTCACAATAAGTCAATCAGGCTTATATAAAATATAATTTCTTGAGAAATATTAATATTACGTTATCGTTATAATTGTGTTTTGTATAATGAATTTCTAAATTGTAATAATTAAAAAAAAAATGTATGTACATAGAATGATTTTAATACACCCTCATAGGATATAACACTAGTATTCAAGAGGCACAAGAAACATTGAAATGTATTTTTTTTTAATATTATAAAATAATTAGCTTAAAATAATTTCATCGATAACACATCAACGTCCACCACTACACCTCTAACACCTTGCAATGATGTAAAAATTAAGAAAGAGAGATTTTTAAAAGTCAGAGGCGACGGCCGAGTTAGTGACGCCACATTAATTCTTACTGTCGATTACTTTCTGAGTTGCCCAAGTTTCAGATAAAAAATGTACCTGAAATGCCGAACTTACAAGTAATAAGAGGATGACGGCCGCCGGATACGTTCAGAGATTAATGCCTTCTACCTTCGCTCAAACTTCTAAGGATTGTATTATATTGTATATATGTATGGGTAAAGCTGTTTTTTTCTATATTTTTTGTTCACAGTGTAACCTGAATATAACAGGGTAAGATGAGAGAGAAAAGACACTCCAGTTCCAGATTTTCAGACGAAATTTTTGATTGTTTTTGTTTTTTCTATCAGAGCAAGGACAAGACAATAATTATTTTGCCGAATGGGAATCGAATGCACAACTGTCTCGTTGAGTCAGACGCTGTGCTGCTGTGCTACATAGACCTCAATATTACCTATATTTGTAAATAATATTATATGTATAATGAATATTTTAATTAATGCAAAACTTTTTTCTCGCAGGGGGCGCCCTTACAGTCGTCGACTTCCTCACAGGCAGCCACATAGTGCAAGGACAGAGTATCCTCTTCACCTCAAATCAAACATTGAAACCAGAGCTCAGTTGGCTGTAAGAAACTTGGCGTCCTCTCCAAGATCAGACAGTACTTTACACCTCAACATCTTCTCACACTGTATAAATCACAAGTTAGACCATGTATGGAGTACTGCTCCCACTTATGGGATGGCTCTGCCAAGTACCAATTACAGACTTTAGACTCAGTTGAGAGACGAGCCAGAAGGCTGATCAATGACAAGACCCTTGTTGATACTCAACTGCAGAACCTTGGCCACCGCCGTAGGGGTGCATCGTTGTCAGTGTTTTACCGTATACATTTCGGATAAACTTGCTCTTGATTTGCATAGCTCAATTCCCACAGCCCCTTTTTACCTTAGAACTTCTAGGAATACAGCATCACGCCATCCTTATATGGTAGAAATTCCTACCGTACGAACGAAACGCTTTGAGGCTACGTTCTTATCCGCACTGCGAGAGATTCGAACTCATTGCCGGCATCTGTATTCCTTAAGACATATAATATGAGGGTCTTCAAAAACAGAGTGAATAGGTATCTACTAGGCAAGCGTGCACCACCGTAGATCGCATCTCAACAGACTATTATAAAAAGAAAAAAAAAATAAACGACATATTTAATTAGTGCAATGATTTTTAGCTATAATGTTTAAGCTATTTGAAGGTAAAATTGCTTAATTGCCTAGAAAACTATAAAAGCAATCAATATAAAGAAACTGTGTAAAAATATAGATGTACAGGCGTCTAATAACACACTTCACTATACTTGTGCTATTTTGAGCTATTGTGTGTGTGTGAGATGCAAAAAAGGAAAATAATTGATTAATTATGATTATATTATTTTCTAAATCAACTTACGAACTTACAAGGTCCTAGGACTTAGATCTAAATCTAAGCTATAATTAATGAAAACTAATTTTTATAATTTGTACTTGAAATTAAATTTATTTAAAATAGTTGTTATTGATATTTTTTAAAACTAATTCTTAAGAAAAAAAAGTAATACAATATGGACTACCTACCTATCAAAGCATAAAGTCCCAATGAAACACATATATCTCTAACAATTTATCCAAAATCAAAAATGCCATGAAATTTTATTTGACAAATATATTTTCCGTTTAAGTTTGTTATTTCCAACAATAACCTAATTCTTTCGCAATAAATTTCCAACAATACAAATACAATATATATATATATATATACATATAGTTACGAGTATAGTTAGAGTATAGAGTCGACAAATCAACGTCGTGCGTCGTTTACCGTCGGTTGAGTTTTCAATTTGTACTGTTTCACCGTAAGTGCAGTCTGTGCGGGCGCCATGCGGAGTAGAGTTACGTGGATGTGATATATTTAAAAAATATATTAAAAAAAAATTTAACTTAAATTTAAAACAGCTTCACGCTGTATTTCGCACACAGCAGGGTAGAGAACCTACTGTTAAGAAACTCCGTTCCCCACTTCCGCCGAATTCTGGAGGCATTGCGTGATGAGTAACGGAACTCAACGCCGCTTTATGCCTCGACACCAGAGCGAAGAAATGGATATATACATTTAAAATAAATATTTAATTTCCTTGAGTGGGGATCGAATCCGCAACCAGTCGGTTTACAGTTACGCCCTGGCCCGCTGCGTCACGATCAGGAATATATTTAAAAAATCTAGTAATTATTTGATGAGATTTTTTTATAGTTATAAACGCTGATTTAGGCTTTTTCTTGTATAGTAAATAAAATATCCAAAGAGAACCTAGTGTGATATTTGCTTTGAAGATCATAGCAGGATCTTGCCGTGAAGATAGCAAACTTTTATATCTAAAATATTGAAAATAAAAATACCACATCCATCTACCAGCTGTTCCGTGTCCGGTGCATCCGCCTTGCCTGTGTACACTAATGATAATTTATATCTTCAACCTTCCTATCGCAGAGACGCTAGGAATGCCGCTTCTAGATTAGAAATGTATCACTTTATAAAAAACTTACATAAATGCATTTTGTTACTTTAAATTTAAAAAAAGCTCTTCACTCTGGTAAAGAGGCCACGACCGGTGTTGAGATTGAGATTTTCCGGTGAATTCTGGAGGCAATGCGTGTTGAGTAGCGAACCTCAAAGCCATGCTTTACCTCGATACCAAAGCCAAGTAATAAAAAAATATTTTTAAAATAAATATTTCATTCCCTCGAGTGAGGATCGAACCTACAACGATTCGCGCTTACAGTCACATACTAGGGGCATATGCACCACGACTGGCCTCATCTGTGATCCTTTACATTAGCATTCGCCTTCATTGTTCAAACTCAATTACAATTATTAGAAATAATCTTACTAAACCCAAATAAAAGTAATGTGTAGTCAATATAATTTATGCTTGCTAATACATACCTTTATATCAGTAATGGAATGTATTATCCCAACAGGAAACATCATATTTTACGTAAAACGTAATATTTAAAAGAATATTTGAAAAATTCTCAACTAAAACCAGGAGAACAGTATAAAGATATAATAACTCAACGTCCAATCCAATTTCATCTGGAAAATATAAATTTATATTCAAATACCTACCGTATCTTCTGGTTGTGCAAAGCTTTATCAATAACTTAATACAAGAATGGAAGTTTGATAATGTCGTAAAAGATCGCAGCCATCTTGTGATCGCGTAAACCTCTCAGGAGCTCCTCGATCCGGAACATAAAGAAAAATTCCAGCCCTCTTTATGAAGAGGTAAGTCCTCGACAAATTGTGTGCGAGGGGATGTGTGGAGTAGATGCTGTTTAAAATTTGTTTGTTAATTAGGTTTATTTTATTGTGGAATTAAAATAGATTTGTGTATACCTTTATTTAATTTATAGAGAAGATTTAGATGTAAAACTGCAATAAAAAAGATCCATGATTCTATTAAATATTATGATGAATTATGTAACAATTATTGTTATTATTAATTTAAATTAAACACGATAGGCTGGGAGAGTCTCAGACCATTGCCTCGTATAGATTTCTGAATATAAATATTTAATTAAGTAAATTTTAAGCAAGTAAGTAGTAAGTTTTAATTCATATTATCAAGAAAACTTTTTAGTAAAGCTTGAATATATATAATTTTATGTAATGTCTAAAAATATGTCTGACTGTATACACGACTAGCGGACGCGCACAGCTTCGCTTGCTTATTTAGGGGTGAATTTTAATAAACCACGATACGTGTTAATTGAAATATTTTTATGAGTTTAAATTTCAAATTTTATAAAAATCGGTGGCGATTTAAAGATTTTTCTATATAAACTTTCAACCCCTTATTTGTACCCTTAGGGGGTGAATTCGAGAAAACTATGAAACACATGTTCAATTAAATATTTTTAAGAGCGTAAATTTCAAATTTTATAATAATCGGTGGCGTTATAAAGATTTTTCCATACAAACTTTTAACCCCTTATTTGCACCTTTAGAGGGAGAATTCTAGAAAACGATGAAACACGTGTTCAATTAAATACTTTTAAAAATCTATATTTAAAATTTTATAAAAATCGATGCCGATTTAATTTTTTTTCCATACAAACTTTCAACCCCTATTTCACTCCTTTAAGGTTAAAATTTTTCAAAATCCCTTCTTAGTGGACGTCCAGATTACGAAAGTAAACATCTGTCCAAATTCCACGTTTCTACGCACAGCGGTTACGGCTGTGCGTGCGTCTTACCTCAGTCAGTGAGGACAAGTCCTTTTATATATATAGATGGTTGTGTAACGGACTGATCCGGATCCTTCTAAGCTTAAAAAATATAATAAAATGAAGTACAACTCGACTCCACGACCTTTGCTTTCGCCAGGGGTAGAGTAACAGACGAGGAGTGCAGGTAAAAGTCACATAAGTGGATTGCTACTTTACATGCTAATATTTTGCGCAAACGTCCGACATTATTGCAATGGAGCATTATTTATGTGACTTATACTGAATAACGCGTACTTGTTCCTATTTCCGTTTTGAATTTTAGTATTTTGGGAACCTTTGTTCTTGATGTGGAACACTTGTGTATACAGGGTGTTTGTTAAGTTTAAAACTGTTGGTACGGAACTCGGGTGTGGGAATAAGAAAGGTACAATTTAATAATGTGTTTCTTTTGCAGGTATGCAGAGGGAACCTCGTGTTAAAACCCTCCTATATTTCGCCACATTCTTGAGGTATTGTGTGTTGAGTAGCGGAGCTTAACGCCGCAATTGTTTGTATAATAAAATATTTGTTTAATATTCCTTTAAATTCGACAGAAGAGATTAGATTTTTTTTCAACTTTACGCAACCTTGTGGGATATGAACCTATTGTCGTTGTATTCAATTATACACATATGGCAATAATAATATTCCTTGTTTGTCATATAATATTATGTTTTACGATATTTAGGCTAGAACCCCTTGACCCAATATCAAATTACTATATTATATAAAGAAAATCCTCTATTCTATAAATAATAAGAGAATATTGCTAATATTCAAAGCTTCCAAGAGCTTCATACTTTCTGAAGGTGGTCTCAATGAACACAGAGCATAATGCTAGTACCTAATCCTGACGGATAGCGACCTGAGGATCCCTCATTCAAACACGTGTGATGGATCGAGGGGGTGATTTGTGTGTATGTAATAAAATATGACAGTAATAGTATGTCTTCTATGGTTTTGTGGGGTAATTTATATTGGGTATGTATTGGATATATTTCTTGGATGAAGGTCTTGTGGAGTTGTTGAAGTCTTATTTAGTACTTCATTTTGAAGTGCTATGTCAAATATATGTTTAAATATATTGATTTTCCCCCAGAGGACATGTATGAAGAGGATGATGACAGTGGACGAGGCGAAAGAGGTATGTAGAGACCGTAGCGTTTGGCGCTCCGTGCTCTCTGACTACCCCGCTAGAGGTAAAGCGTGAAGCTATGTATGTATATATTGATTTTTTAATAATAATTATATTTTTGCATATTTGTGTGTGTGTGAATAACATTATTTTGCTTTTATTGCTATGGAAAAATGTAGAGAAATAGGAAAGTATATTTTAATGAACTAGATATTGCATAATAAACGTTTAAAGTTTAAAATATTTTTACACACAACTATTATATTTTTCTTGTATATCAAGACAGAGAGAACGTAAGGCTTAGACACTCCCTTCTCTATATTAAAATATTGTACATTAATCTGCAGAGGTCAACGCTTCTCTCACTGAAAAGGGGAAATTAATATAGTTTAAATATAATCATTAACCCAAGTGGGAATTGAACTCACACTATCAAACACTGTATCGATACACTACGATGGCTTCTGTCCGTAATTAGTATTTAATAGCTATTTATGTGTAAAAGCTCCTTTAAATCGACCTTCCATTAGCAACACTTTAGTTTGATTTAACTCCTACCTGTCGACGCTACGATACGAGGCGACCCTAACGAGATTAGTTAACGTTTGTTACTGCCGTCTTATCTAGGGCTTGATCCAAGTGCACGTAGATACCTACTTATAGATGTGTTTAACGTTATTAAATTAATAATTAAAATTAGATCAGCTTCACGCTGTATCCCGCACACAGCAGGGTAGGCAGAGGGAATTTCGTGTTAAGACGCTCCATTCCCCACAAGGCATTGCTTGTTGAGTGCCGGAACTTAACGCCGCCCTTTGCCTCGACACTAGAGTAAAGAAATGAAAATATAAATTTAAATAAATATTGCATTTACTCGAGTCGATATTGAACCCACAACCAGTCGCGTTTACAGTCACACTCTTGTGCCCTACGAATGGCTTCAGTTATTATTTATGAGGAAATAATTGAATTAAAATAATAGTTTATCGAACTTTATTGACCCAATAGTGTTCGTTTAGTTAGGCTAGGCAGAAAGAAAGACACTCCGTTTCCCACGCACCGTTAAATTTTCGCGACATTGATAATTTATTTTATTTTAAAAACAAAATTGCTTAAATTTTAGCAATAATACGTTATTTATACATATAAAATTGTCATAAAATTCTTATATCTACTTAGGTGCATTCAAGTTAAGAGGGACACTAAAGCCCGCTTAAGGAGCACCTGGATAAGGGCGGACGAGCTAGGATTTAACTAATCTCGTTACGACTGAGCTGTCTTTATCTTGTGGCTTAATTATCTTGAGGAAGCCTCTTAGTTTGTTTTGTAGGGTGTTTTAGATGTGAAACTCAAAAATCATTTAATTATAACGATTTAGTTCAAATTAGCGTGGTTATTTGATAAGAGAAAATTAATTTTGTGTTGATTTCCCATACTCAATTCGAAATTGAACCCGCACCCAGAAGAAGGAACCTAGTGTTATTCCAAACTTTCCACCGAATTCGAGGCACTACGTGTTGAACGGCAGCATTAAATGCCGGAATTGGACTATAGCCTAGGTGCCAGAGCGAAGAAATGAAAATATTAATAAATTATAATTCATTCCCTCTAGTAGATCGAATCCACAGTCGCCTGGATGCACAGCCTTGTGCCCCTGGACCACGAAGGCCTCATGTCTCATTTTATTCTTATTCGTATTATATTAACGTGTTCATTCACAAAAGAATTTCCACCTGTCCACACTGAAAATAGTTTAAACGCTTCCCCCATTGTTGGTAAGAAAAATGCTCTTTTATCGAAGAGCGTCCATTGTACGCAGGTATGTGGGATTACCAAGTCTAGACGTGCTATATGGCTGGGCTGGTAACCTCGTTAGACCTTATGGTTGAACCTCTTCATTGAATTTACTAAGTTGAGACAGGAAATAATGAAAAATAATGAAAGATAAGGCTTTATCTATAAATAAATGTCGTGCGTGTGGTCGTAAACGTGACGGTTGTGAGTTCGATTACGTTAGGGAAGGGAACCTGGGAACTTAACAGTTGATATATCCATTTCAACAAGGTGTGTCCATCGATTTCTCAGTCATTTGTGAACCGATTTCAGTAATTTTCATTATATCTGTATGAATTTTATATTTAAGTTATCAAATATTTGGTCTCCCTAAATATATGACGAGAGATTGTATTGTTCGAACAAAAATACAACAAATCTAGAAACGTAATATCGCTGTGACATACGCGCCTCGTTGATTTGTACAGTGCGTTTTCATAGATTATCAATGCAATTATTGTTAAAAAATTAATTAAATCAGCTTCACGCTGTATCCCGCGCACTGCAAGGTTAGGAACTTAGTGTTAAGACACTACGTTCCCATGAGCATATCTAAATATATTTCCTGGGGGGGCCTGGACTTTACCTTTGCACAGAAATGCTGTTTTATATATACATACATACCTACATACATACAATAAATTGTTAGTAAGCCCTCAACCTACGCGCGCGTTTCTCATTTATTATTGTTAATTTCTAGAAGGCACAACAGTTAATACAATTATTTAGCATTTGATTCCAATTATTGGAATCCATGGTTTGTTATGTAGTTTCTCTTTATTAATTAAAATTATATAGGTTTTGAGATCCTTAAAAATACAGTTTTATCGCTCTATATTACATATTTTGTACTATATAACATAATATTCACATACGAGTATGTATGTAAGATTGAAATATTTCCTATCATCATCATAATCATCATCATCAGCCTGTCCTCGTCCACTGCTGGACATAGGCCTGTCCAATGGCACGCCACTGGGCACGACCTTCAGCTCTTCGCATCCAGCCATTGCCCGCCACTTTGCGAATATCTTCACCCCATCTAGCTGGAGGACGTCCTACATTACGCTTGCCGAGGCGTGGTTTCCCCTCTAGAACGCGCTTACCCCAACGGTCATCGGTTCTGCGGCAATAGTGACCAGCCCATTGCCACTTCAACCTGCTAATCCTAATCTTAATATTTTCTAGACATAAAAATAGACCTAAAACATAATTTTTTATTGAAAATGCAGCGTTAGTTAATCTTTGACCGCTAGTAAATCACCGGGCGACGCTGTCGTGTCGCGCACACGCACTGAGTTACAGCACTGGCCTCGGCTTTGTTCTACCTGCCTAAATTCACTTCGCTACCATTTTTTTTTTAATTTACACTATTTTTTATTATGTTAGAAATTAAATTTGAGACTAGTGGTTGTGAGTTTGGGGAATTCCCCATTCTCCCTTCCTCCATCCTCTATTTGGGGGAATGATTATTATACTATACGTAAATTGTTTTCATTTGAATATACGGCAACGTATGGCGTTGAGTTTCATTATTCAACAATGTTAAAAATTGGGAAGAAAATGGGAAATGGAGTGAATTAACACTAGGCTGGCTTCTTTAATGAGAAAAAAAATGAAATTTACACTATTTTTAACTATATTAGAATTTAGATTTGAGGCCGTCTTGGTGCTGTGGGATCGATTCTGATGTTAATACGGTGTTTGTGGATTCAGTTGCAACAGGAGAGTAACAGCGCTCTGGTAGACAAAGTGAAAACAGAGAGCGGCGTTGAATTCCGCCACTTTACATTAACACTAACACGTACAAGTTAAATTTTAATAAATTCTTATCAAAATAAACACGTACATCTCGTGACTTCGAGAATCGTTTAGATTCTTTTATTTCTTGTAATATTTTTATTTCACTAAATAATTACTTAAATCAAATTTATATTAAATTTCTATTTAAAATCGTGCATGTAATTGTAGTAATAACTGTTGAAGTAAAAACATTAATGTTTCTAATGGACTTATTGAATTGTTTGAATATTAGAGAAAGATCAAGGACTAATCTAAATCGAGTGAGTGGCGTAACAGTAACATAAAAAAATGTTTTAAGTAAAATCTGTAATGTATTAAAGCGGAAAAGTATTTCAATGTAAACGCGGAACTCAAAGCCGTGCTTGCCTGGTTACTAGAGTTGGAAAAGCTAAAAAATGAGAATATTAAATATTTCATTCCCTAGAGTGGAAATCGAACCAATAACCGTAGGTTTACAAGCCTGCGCCAAGAAGACTTCATAATTTTTATTATATGTTTTAGATTCTATTGCGTTAAATAAAAATTGAAAATTAATACTTGGATATATACGTTCATAAAGAGTAGGGACCCTAGGTGGTTTAGCGGTTACAGTGTACCGCGGCAATTTACAACGTTATCGATTCGAATCCCATGCCAAATACCAAAGCAATGTTTAAAAAAATAAGCTCAAATTAATATCATTTATATGATTTTTTTCTTTTTTCCCGCATTAATAAGAAAAAGCACGGCGTTGAATACCGCAAATCACCGCAACCCGTGATTTAAAATTAAGAATGGCGATAGGTGGAGGTACGTTTTCTACTTATCCTAACACTAAGTTCTTTCTGTCTAACCTGCTTTACGCAGAAGATCTGTAACACTAAGAAAATAAATGTGATAAAATATTATGAAACTTTGCTGTTTTGCGTAGCTTCGACAATACAATAATATGGTATCAACGACCTGGTGTGATGATGGAGCCAGGACTTGACTTATGGAAATGTTAAGAGGTAGAGAATAAAGGGAGGTGAGAGGCACATTCCATAGCATTTGTAGTACATATTTGGTGTTGAGAAGGGTCTTTTTTTGTTGTTTTTAGTGTATATTTTTATATAGGAAAAAATTAAATAAAGAAAATGAACAATACAAAAGCAGGTAGGCGGTTGGCTTCGCTCCAGGCACGCGTGTTTTACTGTTAAATTATGCTGATATTGTATACCTAGTGGCTGTTTCCAGTAACGTCGCCTCGTTACGTTCACGTTCACGATCACGTTGAAAAACTAACTGTTATTATGTATTGTATAATGTATGCGGGTATATGTTTGCGTATTGCAGAATTTTGCTTTTGTAAGGTTTTTTTAGGTTTTTTTTATATTTTGTTAATTTTTAAAATCAGATTTAAGTTTGTTCTCGCATTGCTAAACAGAAGGAACGCAATATTAGTTCTCTCCATTCCCCACTTGTAATTTTATGTTTTGAAATTTAACATGACAAGAGTTGGTATGTAACGTTTTATCTACCAGTGCAAAGAAAATTAAAATAATTTAAATATATTTATACCCCCGATTGAACCCAAAACCTAATTATTGAACTAACTATAATTATTATTATTGAACCCAAAACCATTGCGCTTATAGTTTGACAAAACGGCCTTAGAATGCTATGATATTTCTAATTTTTTGGAAATATCATGCCTCCTCCTATTTCCTGAGTAATTTCTGCCACTTAACACGCAATGTATCGAAAATTGGGCGGTGCGTGAGGAACGGTGCGTCTTAATAATAAATTCCCTGCAATATGCGGGATACAGCGTGAATTATTAAAGAAAAACAACTAATGACCAATTCGTTCACCAATCTTTGCATCCAAGAGCTAATGTTTGAGCCAAGTCCAAACAAAACAAATATGTTTTTCAGTAACATCCTCAAGAGTATCTTGCGTTGCGTGGCGAGCACATTAAAATACTCATATATCCTTAAAGTCGTCTGCAGCGGAAGGCGATAGGAAGTCGCCGTGATTTGGCACCACACCCGCGCTGTCTGCTCAGGTGTGAAAAGGAGTATGTGTCTTGGAAGCTTATGCTGGGTGTCTAAGGTTTTTCTGGTGTTTGTATTTAATTTTAGTTTTAAGAAGTATAAATTAGAAAGCTTTCTTGAAAATGGTCCAATTATTTGTTATACTTTGACTTTTATATTAGTGTTATAAAGCAGTTTATTTGGTTCAACACGCTATCTCGGGAACTACTGGTTCGATTTGAAAAAAAGCTTTTTGTATTGGATGGCGGATAGGAATCTAACGTACAACCATCAAGTTTATAGTTAGACAGCGACCCACTGCGCCACAACGGCCTTTGAGAAATATTTATTTTCGCATAATAAAAATAATAAATATTTTCTCAGGACTCAAAGCAAAAAGACTTTCAAGTGACAAAACGTCAACTATTATCCACTTGTACCACTTGTAGAGGTCAAGGATCGAACCGGATGCTGGGCAGCGACAGGTGGACGGAAATGGCGGCGTTTCCGTTGAATGAGTGCTATTACATATGAAATAAAGTGAAAGAATCTTAAGAAAAAAAATGTTATTTGTTACCTTTACGTATTTATTTCATAGGTACTTTAAAATAAGAAAGTAGTAAATTTTCCATTTTCATCTGTTTTGGACAATTATAATTTTAAAGTTTGATGACGGAGTTCCAACGCCACGTTCGTTTATTAAACGGATAAAATTTCAGAAAATTTTGAACTCACAACCTTCAACAATACTTATAAGTGATACTAAGCTGTTATCAAGTGCTTCGTCAGCTCAGTGTATTGACCTATAGAATTAAAGTGGAAGACAACTGAGTGGTGGAAGTACAAGACCTACAGAGGAGATTCGACTACTCCCGCACGGGACCGCCTTGCCACTGTCGACTTTCAAGCAGCCACGTAGTCAGTGGCAATTTCTTAGGGATAGAGTACCCTCTTCCCTATTCAACTGGTTGAGTTAAAGGGTTCCCTACCGGCTTAGTAGGGAAGAGGATAATGAGGCTTTTACTGTTAGTCCTATCGGCCTTAAGGCTAGAAAGATGCTAACTTCAAGTCAGAATTGCTGGTAGCAAATTGTGATTAGAAGTAAATAGCATCCTAATGCACTAACATTTAGAATTTACGCTTACTACTAATAAAAAACAAATTTTATATAATCTTAAAATCTAAGAATGAGAATCGAATTAAATATAAAGTAAAAATACGTTTGCAGTATTTATAATTTATCATTGTCACCGGCAATTATAATCGAGCTCGTAAATAAAGTAGGATGCTTCCGAAATACACTATGAATACAAATATACAAATTATACAAACAAAATATACCATGACAATTGAGTGGGGAAACTTAACGCTGTGGTGTTACCAAAGTAAGCAAATGAAAACGGAAACAAATCGTTGACCGACTGTCTCAAATGATGGGCACGGAATATCCTAACACTAGGTTCCCTCAACCTACTATGCTATGTGTGAGATATGAACGTAAAAAAAATATTTTTTTAACCTATGTTCTATAATGCACATAACGCCAATATAGGTATTTGTTAATATAAAAATGTATTTATTACCAACAAATTTATAACAATATCTAAAGTACGGAACCATTACCACATATTACACAGTTATCGCGGCCCACGCCGGCCCGCGGGCTCCACACTGTTTTATTAGACTCGCAAATTATCTGACAATCTGACAAAAAAAAACATATTTTTTGGTTGTTATCAAATCAATAATTTATATAACGTCATTATACTTTAAATATTAAATGTGATTGTTTTACTATTAAAGCCTTTAAAAACCCTTGCACATCTTAATCGACCTAAATGCCAAATATCCACTATATAAATCCAGTTATTTGAGGATCCAGAGAACCAGAAATTCTTCGAATTCTACTCGAGGAAATCAAATATTTTATATTTTCATTTCTTTGCTCTGGTATCGAGGCGAAGCGCGGCGTTGAGTTAAGCGTTTCAAAACACAATGCCCCCAGAATTTGGCAACCATCAGAAAAATCGAGAATATACATAGTTATGTAGGTATAGGACATCCAGGGTTGACAGTTTTAATAACCGAGGCAAGCTCAGATTGCATTATTTACTGCGCAGGTAGTTTGGCCACCCGCCAGCAGATAGCAGCAAGATTTTTAAGCTTTTCGTATTTTAGTGTCATAAATTTTAAAATATAATTCCGTAAAAAGCACAAAACATATTAATTTTAAGGCGTCTCGTTGGCGACTGATAGGTATAGCAAAAAGCTGGTTGTGACTATGATTACATTATAATATCTCTCTAGGGTTGAATGTGAAACAAATATACATATATAGTACCGAGTCCTGAAGAATGTAAGTAATTATGAAGTTAATACTTTAGAAGTTTTATCATTTGGAGTAGTAAGCATGCGACTGCAAACAGATGAGGAGACAGATGAGAAGGAACCCCTCATGTATTAATTAACGATACAAAGCGCGGCGTTGAGCTTCGCCACTCAAAAGGCAATACCTTCAGAATTCTTCAGAAAGTCAGGAACGGAAGTGTCTTAATGGGAACGTAGTGTCTAGACACTAGTTTTCCTCTGCTTACCCTGCTATGGATGGGATAGAAACTGCTATGCGTGGGTTTCAAACAAACGCTCTCACGATAAATATTTATTAATAAAACTCTAAAAGATTTATACAAAAGGTTCTTTATAATACACATTAAAAATACTTATCCATAGAATTTAAGTATGTGTTTATTTTAAAAGCCGACTGTAACAGTTAGTCGGCGCCGGCCCATTACCTTGCTCACTTGATACTCATTTTATGTTGGAGGGTGCTGCGTGAAACGGAACCAACGAATTATTTGGTAGAGGTTTTGGGTTTTAGAACCGATTTTCTTTTTCGAAAAGAAAGAGGTTCTATATTCGTGAATTTTTTCATGTGTGTCTGTTGTTATTTCTCCGCTATTTGTGGGTCGACTTTAGTTGTTTTTTTTTATTAAAAGCGTACTTTTCTATAGTACCCATAAAAGAAGTCAAGAACTGATGATGGATTTCTATGGAAATCGAGGTAAACCTTCGAATTTTATAAGTACGTATTAACTCTTAAATGACTTTAAAGTAAAGAAAATTGAAAAATAATAAGTGAAAATATATAATATTTAAAATTCATTATTTTTGAAGTCGGTGCCAGCCAAGAAAAGCCATTACTAAATATACCGATGGAAAAAAATTAAAAAAATACGTGATGTGGACGAAATCACAGTTAAATATAAGATTAACTTAACTAAATAATAAGTGTATAATAATTTTAACTTAACTTAAATTAGATCTTTTGTTGTTTAATACATACCTCCCACACAATAGGCTGTACACTCGTAACGGCGGAGGGCGCGTTAAGCCAGTCACGCTGTTGTTGTAAACAGTCTACCTCGTACCGTGACGGCTGACGTCACGCTATGTTTATATTTTTGACCAATTTATAGATAAGGGATATTTTTGGGTATAATTACTTTCATGAAATCTAGATTTTTTTATATTTTCTTTTGTTTTTAGGCGATAGATGAATGGATGAAAAATCACCTTATTACAAAACTGAAAAATATATACTTATAAAAATTTTAACATCGACGTGGTGTGTTCTTATGTATTTATTTTTATTTTCACGTTAGGTTTTGTCACTAATTTTCTTTTCATTGGGCGGAACAGAGTGATTAACACTAGTTTCGCTTTTACTAACGTGCTATGCGAGAATTTTTCATTATAAAAAAAAAGTTGTGGACCTATATCTGTAGATTTGTTAGAGAATAAACATTGAAACTTTTTTGTCTAATAAAAAAGACATATTAAATTGAAAACAAAATAACAATCTTTATTATTTACGACCAAAACGTAAATATTTCTATAGCAGTAATTACAGTACACAGACGCGTAAATGGGAGGCAGTTAATTTTATTCGTCGCGACGATCCCACAGGTGATTCGGCGACCCTTGCTAATTTATAGAAACTTTGCTGAGTCAAAAGGGTACGACATTTTTTTAAATAAAATTGAGACCCTCGTAATGCACACGCGTGCTATTGTAAACGCAGCGGGTTGTGAGTTCGATTCCCAGTCTAGAAAATGAAATATTTAATATTTGCATTTTCCTCGCTTTAGTAACGAGCCAAAACGCGGCGTTCATTTCTGTGACTTACCAGAGCTCGTGCCCCTACGCCACGACTGGCCTGAAATCGCTTGGACGGTGTCTAAACGACGCAGGTTCCAATCGCGCTGCTTAAAATTTTTTACACGTTTTCTAAAAAAGTACTGAAAATAATATATTCTTCCAAATGGGAAGATTCCCAGAAGTGCCAACAATGTACCTAACCTAATCTAACTTTTTTGATATTATAGTTACAAGTATAGTGCTACGTTCAAAAAAAATCAACGTATTGGAAACATAAACACGAAAGGGAAAGACTATTAGGCTAGTGATTCAATAAAGCACCTGAATCCCGATAGATTAAGAAGTACGAACTAACTCTCAGGGGTTAATTACGCCACTTGGAACTGGCAACTGTGGAAGTTTTCCAATCTACCTTGCTTAACTTGGCGATCTTTGATCTATCGGGCGGTTCATTCATATGGATTTTGGTATTGAATGAATAAATTCATCAAATTCATCAAACTATAAATTATTTAAACAGTATATTTCTGAAAGCGTCAATATTTAGATATTTATAATAATTTGTATTGATGAATTAAATAGTCTATACGCCAAAAAATCCAAATAAGTCAATAAGCCTACACTTTGTGTTAATCAGTACACAACTATAAGTAAAATCACTTACAAATAAAAATAAAGTTATTAAACAAACATAAAAAACTCACAATAACATTTAAGTATTTTACGAGGAAAGAAACCGTATAGCCGTAGCTTATACGGGAAGAATTTCATCATTATCATTGCCCTCATCCTATAAAAATAGGGGGTCTTTAATAAATCTGGAGACTCCACCTGGCTAGGAAGCAGTAGGGAGGGACGTAAAAAGTCGTAAAACTTATGAATTTATGACAAAAAAACATCATAATATGGGAGGCGACGCGTGAAAGTTCCCCTCGATATATAAATGAATCGAATAATATTAGTTGTTTATGAGATATTTTTGGTATTGTGATAAAAATGTTGTTATTGTTGCGATTAAGTGTAACGGATATCACAGTCATGTATGTAGGTACTTGGGTGAGAATTTCTTATTTTCAACAAATATTTTATTATATCCATATAATATTCATAATATTATAGTATTCTAATAAATTGAAAATGCTTATAAATACTTTCGATTCTCTGTTAGGACGTGTGTTGAATATGTTAAATTACATATACTTTAGCATAATTATTTATGGTTTCCATTCAATATTTGAGGCATTGGCATGTTGAATGGCAGAACTCAACACTGCGCTTTATCTTGTTACAAGAGCGAGGATATGAAAATAATTATTACCTATCCCCGAGAGAGAATCGAACCCACATTTGTCGTATAGTGAGAACTGTCGTGTAGTAAAGAGAAAAAATGCGTAGTTATGGTTCTGTTGTAACATATGTAATTTTCCAATTTCACTCTAAAATGCCTAAAATTGAAGAAAACAAAATTAGTCTTTTTAATTTGTTCAAAATAAAAGCAGCCAAGTGTTTTAGGTCTAAAAACTTAAAATTATTAAAATTCATATCCATTAATTTAATCGAAAGAAAGGACTCGAACTCAAAACCACCAAACACTAATTACATCAACGCTTATAAAATAAAATATTTTACAATTTTTCTCTTAAAAGTACCAAAGACTTCAGTCAGAAAGTAATAAATAAGGCGAAACAACACCTTGTTAGCCGGTATAATTAACGAGGAAAAATAAACCACCCTACTATCACCTACATAGACTATTTATATTGCGACGGACGTTCGTCTTCCTTTCAACGAGATCTCCTAAACTCGTGTTACAGCTACCGTGTCTACGTTTTTCTAATTATTTTTAATTTATTTTTGAGACAGTCTTTTATAAATATTACCGAATATAAATAAATTATATAACTTAGAGGCCAGTTGTGGTGCTGAGGAACAAAATGTGACTGTAAAATCGACTGGTTNTTAGGCTAGTGATTCAATAAAGCACCTGAATCCCGATAGATTAAGAAGTACGAACTAACTCTCAGGGGTTAATTACGCCACTTGGAACTGGCAACTGTGGAAGTTTTCCAATCTACCTTGCTTAACTTGGCGATCTTTGATCTATCGGGCGGTTCATTCATATGGATTTTGGTATTGAATGAATAAATTCATCAAATTCATCAAACTATAAATTATTTAAACAGTATATTTCTGAAAGGGTCAATATTTAGATAATTATAATAATTTGTATTGATGAATTAAATATAAATAGTCTATACGCCAAAAGACCCAAATAAGTCAATAAGCCTACACTTTGTGTTACACAACTATAAGTAAAATCACTTACAAATAAAAATAAAGTTATTAAACAAACATAAAAAACTCACAATAACATTTAAGTATTTTTACGAGGAAAGAAACCGTATAGCCGTAGCTTATATGGGAAGAATTTCATCATTATCATTGCCCTCATCCTATAAAAATAGGGGGTCTTTAATAAATCTGGAGACTCCACCTGGCGAGGAAGCAGTAGGGAGGGACGTAAAAAGTCGTAAAACTTATGAATTTATGACAAAAAAACATCATAATATGGGAGACGACGCGTGAAGGTTCCCCTCGATATATAAATGAATCGAATAATATTAGTTGTTTATGAGATATTGTTGGTATTGTGATAAAAATGTTGTTATTGTTGCGATTAAGTGTAACGGCTATCACGGATGTCACAGTTTAATATGTATATGGGTGAGAATTTCCTATTTTCAAAGAATATTATATTATATTTATAATATTACACTATTCTAACAAATTGGAATTGCTTATAAATTTTGGTACTCTGTTAGTACGTGTGTTGACTACTTTAAATATATATGTTTTTAGCACAATGTTTTATGTTAACCATATTTTATTTTCCACTGTCTAACCAATTAGCAAGGCATTGACATGTTGAATGGCAGGATTCAACGCTGCTTTATCTTGATGGATTAATATCCCCGAGAGAGAATTGAACCCACAACCGTCGTGTTTACGTTTACGCGTTACGTTTAGTGGGATATTTTACCGCTGCACCACGAAGGACTCCTAAATGAGTGTGTAGAGTAAAAATGCGTCGTTATGATTTTATTGTAATATACGTAATTTCTCAATATCACTCTAAAATGCCAAAAAGTGGAGAAAACAGAAAAAAAAACATCAAAATAAAAGCAGCCAAGTCTAAAAACATTTTATTGATATCGATTAATAATAATAATAATAAACTCTTTATTTCACACCATAATTTAATCAAAATAAAGGATTCGAACTCAACCAAAACTAAACAACAACCAAGAAACCAAGAAGAACCAAGAAACCAAGAAACAACCAAACACTAATTACATCAACGCTTATAAAATAAAATATTTTACAATTTTTCTCTTAAAAGTACCAAAGACTTCAGTCAGAAAGTAATAAATAAGGCGAAACAACACCTTGTTAGCCGGTATAATTAACGAGGAAAAATAAACCACCCCTACTATCACCTACATAGACTATTTATATTGCGACGGACGTTCGTCTTCCTTTCAACGAGATCTCCTAAACTCGTGTTACAGCTACCGTAGCTACGTTTTTCTAATTATTTTTAATTTACTTTTGAGACAGTCTTTTATAAATATTACCGAATATAAATAAATTATATAGCTTATAAGCGAGTGACTGTGAAAGTGACAGGTTGTGCGTTCAATTTGCATTTAAGGAAATGAATATTATATATCTTCGATTTGGTTTCGAGGCAAAGCACGGTGTTGAGTTCCGTCAATCAACACGCAATGCCTCTAGAATTCGGCAGAAAATAGTGTACGGAGTGTCTTAACACAATGTTCCCTTTGCCAGTCTTGCTATGTGCGTGAAGCTAAAAAATATATCCCAATATACTTTTAATGATCTGGTTCTCCCTTTAATAACTAGTCTTTTCCGTGGCTAGTTTACCTTTTAATCTAATTTTCCAATCTCTTTTAGCTACAGTTAAATATTAATCCTAAACAGTAAAAGCTTAAATTGTAAAGTTCAAATGATAGAATAATTTATTTACATAGATAGTCTATTATTTATAAACATAGATAGGTATATAAATATATAAAAAATATATCACAAACATTTTCATAGGAAAAAACTGAAGTAAGCAAGTTCTAGCTCCAACTAAACTACTTAGGGCTAATATTGAAGAGGTTTTACGGTCGAAGTTAGCTTTTACTAGGAGGGGAGGGAGGAGGGGGAGCTTCGACAGTTTTTGCGATCTAATTACTGCCACCTGCAGCACTGTGGTTATAGTATCCGGTATGTAGGTATAACGACGGTATAGAACATTTGAAAGTTAATATTATATTGGTTTAAAAAATATGGGAATCACTTTAGTGGTAGGTCTGTCGTGTCTTTTACAGACAGACATTTTTATTTTTTTCTAGTTTCACACTGTATCTATATATATATATATAGGAGGGCAGGCAGAGGGAACCTTAACAGTAGGTTCCCTATCCTGCTATATATATAGTGTTAAGACATGCTATTCTCCGCGCACCACGTCTTAATTGGGGGAACTTAAAGCTACGTTTTGTCTTATTACTAGAGCGAGAAGGTAAAAATAATTCATTCCTCTGAGTGGGAATCGAACCCACAAACGTTGTGTTTACAGTTAGACACTGTTCCATTGCGCCAAGACGGGTAACGACTAACTTGTTACTTTAAAATATACATAATATAGTTATTATAATATAGTTTAACTACATTGGTGTCGTCACGTACGACGTACGGAGGGTGTTCATAAAACGCATACGTTAAGTTTTTGTAGGATATATCCCTTTAGATTTTTTTTAGTGTACAGGTTAGGCGAAGAAAATCTAGAGTCAAGACACTCTGCCCGTCGTTTTCCACCCGAGTATTACGCATTGCTTGTAGAGTGGTGGACTTCAAGTCCTATTCGCAGAGTATATATTTATTATTTGATTATTTTCCAATAAGGTAGATAAAACATCAAAATATTAAATAATTCATTCCCCCGAGTGGGAATCAAATCCACAACAGTCCACGACGGCATCTCTGCTCATATATTATTAACATGTCTTATAACACTAGATTCTAGATTCTTAAAAAAATTCTTAGACTTAGGATACCTGGAGATATTAATTTTACTTCAAATCTCACAATGACATAAACCATGGCCACCCGAATATTCCATCTTTGATGTCCCCGCGCGTGACTGCCTCAAAGGAGAGGCCGACTTTTGATACTCCACGACTGTGTCTACGTTCCACTAAAAATGCCTGGCGTATTAACAATCAGTTACACTAAATCCTTACAAAATATTCCTAGATAAAAGGAATTCAATTTGTTTTTCTAATCTTTTAAAGAAAAATAAGTTAGAAAAAGAAAATAGCTTTCCCTATGCCTTCTTGATCTATTTTTTTATCTGTATGCCGCTCATAGCATTAGGGAACCTAATGTAACCCAAGATACACCGTTATCCAATTACCGCCCAATATTCGAGATAGTCAATGCTGAGTGGCGGAACTGAACGCCGTGCTTAGTGAACTATCGTGTTATTTCCTAGAATATCTAAAAGAACCAAAAAAAATATACAAAAATTACAAAAACAACCATATAAATATTATAATCTACGTCACGTTAAAAACCATGTAAATTTATTAGCATTTTATGACAAATCGATTATAAGCCCACACGGATACTATTAGTAGATAATCTTTATAAATAACGCAGTCGTGAGGATAACCAGAGGTCAATGCTTCAAGTCAAGCCTCATTAAGGGCAAGCTTCTCGATACAGGAATAAGATAATTTTTACAAATAAATAGATTATTTTCTCTATTATATTTAAATATATTTTTTTATTCTCTTCGTATTACCATTAGGTGTTGAGTGGCAGAACTCTGCCCCGCGCTTTGTGTTGTCAGAGTAAGCAAATACTGGATCAAAAGGCTTAAAATATTGTCTTGCCTTTTGTCTTCAGATAAATAATTAAAACAGCTTTTTTACAGTGTCATATCTTTATTATTTCTTCATATCTAATCCATGATGAATGAAGCGTGTTTTAGTTACCATGGCGGGAAAATATAATCATTACTCCAAGCGGGGATCGAACCCACAATCACCGTCACTCGCTGTCTCACTGTGACGGTCTCATCCTATTGCTTAAAGTAATAATCTCTTTCTACCACGAATCACCATCCATTAGTTTATCTAGATATATTTTCTTGGGGGCTGTACTAGCTTTGAATAAATATGTTCGTGTAAGTGTGGTTTTATAAATTTTATGGGTTAAATTTTTTGTAAGTAAAATTTCTGGGGTGGGCACCAGACTATTCTGGGGACATAGAACACCATCCATATGCTTGTGAAAGCATCGCAAAAAATATTATATTTTTTACTGATCTAAATCGATTGTTATATAGCNTACAAAAACAACCATATAAATATTATAATCTACGTCACGTTAAAAACCATGTAAATTTATTAGCATTTTATGACAAATCGATTATAAGCCCACACGGATACTATTAGTAGATAATCTTTATAAATAACGGAGTCGTGAGGATAACCAGAGGTCAATGCTTCAAGTCAAGCCTCATTAAGGGCAAGCTTCTCGATACAGGAATAAGATGATTTTTACAAATAAATAGATTTTTTTTCTCTATTATATTTAAATAGATTTTTTTATTCCCTTCGTATTACCATTACGTGTTGAGTGGCGGAACTCTGCCCCGCGCTTTGTGTTGTCAAAGTAAGGAAATACTGGATCAAAAGGCTCAAAGTATTGCTTCCTTTTGTCTTCAGATGAATAATTAAAACAGCTTTTTGACAGTGTCATATCTTTATTATTTCTTCATATCTAATCCATGATGAATGAAGCGTGTTTTAGTTACCATGGCGGGAAAATATAATCATTACTCCGAGCGGGGATCGAACCCACAATCACCTTCACTCGCTGTCTCACTGTGACGGTCTCATCCTATTGCTTAAAGTAATAATATCTTTCTACCACGCATGACCATCCATTAGTTTATCTAGATATATTTTCTTGGGGACTGTACTAGAGCTTTGAATAAATATGTTCGTGTAAGTGTGGTTTTATTAATTTTATGGGTTAAATTTTTTGTAAGTTAAATGTCTGGGGTGGACACCAGAATATTCCGGGTGGACATGGAACACCATCCGTATGGTTGTTTGTCATGTTCTTTCCATAAAAAAATACTAAGGTCTACGTTAAAGCATCGAAAAAAATATAATATTTTTCTACTGATCTAAATCGATTGTTATATAGCACAATAGATGTCATATGTCTAAGGCTAATCGATAATAATATTTGCTTTTTTATTACATAATATAAGTTTTAGTGTCTTCATCTGTTTGTTAATACATTAAATAGTTACGTCACACATGTAGATATTACTTAACTAATCGTCTGATTATAAATTAATCGATTTTAAATAAAGATTTTGTAATCCAAATGTCAAGCGATAACAATCTTTACTTTGTCAAAAATAAAAGTGTTTTCGTTTTAAATGTAATTAGAACATCACTTACGTGTGTAATCTAATATATTTTTTATATTTTTTGTAAATTTATTTCTACTTTTCTTATTTTTTTTAAGTCGCTCTGTTTGAGAGGAAAGTAAAAGGTTTCAGATTCCTTGTAAATATAATTTAAATTGAAATCTACACAAAAAATTGTACGAAAAATGTATTGTTGATAATAATAATTTTAAATAAGGCCCGAATTTTATTTTGCATGGATCATAAAAAGTATTTTCAAAATATATTTTTTTATTTTTTCCTTCGTGTTCTCCATGTTAGTTAGCGTGTTTGTATATTTATTTATAAGTTATATAACATGGGGTTAAATAGTCTTTTTATTACATTGCATTTATAATTTTTTATTTGAAAACTAATATTTAAATTTTATGCCATATTGTCATGAAAACATGTAAGCCATTGGACTACACTTATTGGATATATTTATCCAGGGAGGACTCTAATTCTGACTCTAACTCTAAGTATCTTTTAACCTACAGCCAATAGTAAATTTAATTAATAGTAATTTTTGTTTTTATTTTAAACATTTTTTCATCTATTTTCTTACCTTTTATTCTTCTCTGTTTTTAAAACAATACCTTTCTAGTACGAATGTAGGGCGCCAACTGTCTATGGTCGGTCGGTTCCGTAACCATCTCAGGTTTTTTGAACATAACAGGTTTTTACTAATCAGTGCTTGTTTCCATTGTTTTTCTTTTCTTTATTTAATATACGAAAATGTATATATTAAAATAAAGTCAATAATATAGTGTATTAAAAGTGTGTGTTTAGAAAAATTTTATAAATTAAATAGTTTTTTTTGTCCTTGTATACGGCGTTCCGAGCGTTGTACTCGTATATAGTACAACTCAGGATCAGGATATGAAATAGATGAATCCTAGACACTACAGTATTTATATTTCTAGATACTATCCAAGAAGTACATTTTCAAATTTTGCTACATTTAAACTTTCATACTAACATATAAACACAAGTAGAATAATTACTTTTTACTTTCTGGGGTCATCTTATTAAACAAATATATCTACAAAATTAACAGTTTTAATTCTTTACTAACGATCTAAAAGCACGCAACTTATTATTACACTAAAGACAAATTATACAAAACCTTTACACAAATTGTAGCCTATGTGTTATTCTGAGTTATAACCTATATTGCTGTAAAGTTTCACCTAAAACAGTTCAGTAGTTTTTGCTTGAGAGTGGAACAAACATTTAGCCTCATAAACCTTCACATTTATAATATTAGTAGGATTAATAATAAAATAGGATAGGATAGGAGAAAATCATTATTAATCATTAATCATTATTATAATTATTAATAATCATTATTATCGTAACGCATCTAACAATGTAACTAGTTAGATCACGCGTCGAGTGAATGGTTCCTCATTCTCTAAGCCAACACGGCAGGTTGGTAGAGGTAGAGACGGTTTTATAATTTTTATTCTCTAATTATGCAAGTGCGACATTCATCGCGTGTCAAGGTGAGCGCGTCTGCCGGTGTCAAGTACAATATGTCACGGGGCGACATTTAAATAAATATGCCTGTGCACGGTGCGTTTTTTCTCTATAGTTTTTATTTTGGCTTTATTTTTTATGCATTTTGTGTTCGAAAATTGGACAGAAAGTGGAGAACAGAGTGTCCTAATACTAGGTTTACTCTGTCTATATAGCTAGGTGGGAAAAAGCTTGTGGTGGGTAATTGTGTATTTGTATTTCACAACTGGTAACGCAAAGCGCGGGGTTGAGTTCCGCCAATCAACACGCAATGCTTTTAAAATTCAACGGAAAGTGGAGAACGGAGTGTCTTAACACTAGGTTTAAAATCATTTGTGACTCGGATTTTGTCTATTTTAAACATATTTAGACTTAAAAGAACAACCTAAAAAATTAAGTTCAAAACATAATGTAGTGTCGTCAATAGGCTTATTTATTTTTTAATATATTTATAAGCTTAGCGTTTAAGGAGCGGCCCATTTGATTGGACATTATTTCTGATTGTCGTTTTGTAATTATAATATTTCAGTCAAAAATTGTTTTTTTTGTTACAAAGTTATTGTTATATTATGATAATCTTACAATTACGTAAGTAGACGTCGTCACATGGCTGTCATGGCCTAGTTAAAGTGGATTCTCGTTAAATAACAGAGATGGGAGTGAGTTCAAGTCCCGTTCTGGGAATGTTATTTTAAAAAAATGATTTAAAAGAAAAAATTAGGATATCAATCGGGCAATGTCTCTAAGACAAGGTAAACTGCGGTTGGCGTATGTGTAGGATCTTCTACATCTATGTCAATATATTTAAATAACTAACATAAAAAAATCGAAAGTTATGGGTTTAACTCCCTAAATAGGTAGCAAGACAGAATATTAGTACCTATATTAATATTAGGTTTCTTCTTCCTACTTTGCTAGAAGAGGAATACCGCTAAGAAGCTATTTATTAAATTATCTATCTACATATGTATGTCTCTATACGCATACATATAGCTTAACAGTTATTGTTATTCAGCCTCAATAGACGCACGTTACATCACCCAACGCACGCTAACTATTTTTTGTGATAATAAAAGTTTTAAAGATTTAAGTGTACAATTTAGTGGCGGAGTGTACATCTTATTATTTTTTTTAAGTCAGAGGTAACCAGGCAACTAACTGATAGTAATCGTCTTCGTTCGAGAAAAAGCGAATAGAATTTCGCTTCCATAAAAGTGTAGATAGAATGGAGAGCTAAGATATTCCAGTGTCAAGACCCTCCGTTGTCTCATTTTCACCTGAATATGAGACCTAGCGTGTTATGCGTGGAACTCTAGCCAAAACGATAATAATTAACTTCGATTAACGATAAATGAAAATAATTAATTTTTCCGATTAGGGAAATTATATACCTATGGATATATATATATATAGAGAAACGACGAGAAGTCAGACACTCTGTCCTGTTTCTTTTACCAAAGGACAAATAATTATGTTTTTCTATTTGTAAATATATTAATGTAGCGGGATTAGAACCTGTGCGTCTTCTTCCACAAACATATTATTATAGAAAAATCCTATTATTATAAACTCTAAAAGTGAATTCCATTTGATTACAATCACTTAAAACACCTTGACCAGTTCGCTTTTGTTCTCATATGAACTAATGACTACAGAACATCTATTTTAAACTATAAATAGCTTTGTTATGTATGCCACTAATGTGATTGGAGGTTTTACAATAAAAAAACCCCGTCAATTGCGAGTCAGACTTGCCAACCGACGGTTCCGTACCAATTTCTTACAATTAAATATATGTAGGTCGTGAAGCAAAATTTATAAAAATTGACAAACTTCAGTTTTCTAAAAAAATATTAATTTGCAATAAGCCAATTTTTTCCTTTATTTGTACTACGAGTTCTCACTTCTTGTCAAATTTCATAATTATAGGTCTACAGGAAATGGCCAATAATTAATGCCCAGTAGTTTTGGTTACGCATTAAAAATAATGCATGTACTATATGTCTGGGAGATCTAATTTTTTCTGTGTCTTACTTAGACCACATGAATATTTGATATTAATTTCAACTAGATATTTTTATGCGATCTCGAGATAAATGAACTTGACAGGCATACAACAAAATGAGATTATAATATATTTTTCCTTCAGAGACACGGAACCCTAAAAATACGTTAGAAGTCAGTGATCGCACGATTATGTTTTTTTTTATAAATTTTCAAACGAGGTCGTATTGATACTGCCTTTTTTATATGTTAACATATTTTGCAGATTAGGCACAGAGAATTTAGATTTACGTTCTGTTTTTCCACCTTGTGTTCATTTGTAACATGTAACAAAAAATTTTATTTGGCAGAATCTAAGGCTGATTTTGGTCAGGTCAAGGAAATACCTGCAAATTTTTTGTGTGGACTTAAAGACGTACAATGGAAAATCCCGGGGAAGCTTGCATGCATATAAAGGTTTATATTCCTTCTCATATTCAAATATCTTGAATATGTTAATAAAAAAAAACTAAACAGATTTACGTTTTTTCATGGTAAACCGGTTAGGCAGAGGGAATCTAGTGTTAAGACACTCCATTCCTCATTTTCTGCAAAATTTTCGAGACAATGCGTATAAAATGACGTAATACAATAATTCTCTCCAATGGGAATCGAACCCACAATCGTCGTTAACACAGCGGCCTCGATTAATAAGCATTGAAATATAAGGTAAAATACATCAATCCACGTGTAATGAATAGGCATTTCCGGGCAATGCCTTAACGACGTGTGATATTTGAAACATTCCGTAATCCATGGCGGATTGTGGTTACACGGTGATGTAATGAGAGCCATTGATTGAATGATTATTTGATATACAAAATGAAGCAAGGTTTATTTACGTGGTAGATTAAAATATTTTTTTTAGCTTCACGTTTTCTGTACATAGAAAAGTACCAAAATAATTTTTGGATTCATTCTACCAAACAAATTTTTCAGCTCAATTATATGTTTTTTTCATTGCCTCGAGTAAGAATCGAACTCAAAACCTGTCGCGTTTACTATACTGGCCTCCTAATATAATATGAGTGTAGATGCGTAATATTTCATCTAATGATGAGGAAGCTAGCTTAGTCAGAAATCACCTTACCATTTATATTTATATTCAAGTCTTTACATTAATTATTTATTAAAAAAAACCATTAAGTGATTAATTTATTATATCTATATTTCTATAAAATAATTATGCACTAAGAAATTATTGAATATATTAACAATCAACAGTTTTCGGATTATTAACAGATGAGATTTAACTATAGTCATATTACTTTTAAAAAATCCGCCCNCGTAAGTTTTTTGTGTGGACTTAAAGATGTACAATGGTAAATCCCCGGGAAGCTTGCATGCATATAAAGGTTTATATTCCTTTTCATATTCAAATATCTTGAATATGTTAATAAAAAAAAAAATAAACAGATTCACGTTTTTTCATGGTAAACAGGTTAGGCAGAGGGAATCTAGTGTTAAGACACTCCATTCCTCATTTTCTACAAAATTTTCGAGACAATGCGTGTTAAATGGCGTAATATAATAATTCTCTCCAATGGGAATCGAACCCACAACCGTCATTAACGATTAGACGCTATCCCATTGCTCCATAGCGGCCTCGATTAATAAACATTGAAATAAAATAAGGTAAAATACATCAATCCACGTGTAATGAATAAGCATTTCCGGGCAATGCCTTAACGACGTGTGATATTTGAAACATTCCGTAATCCATGGCGGATTGTGGTTACACGGTGATGTAATGAGAGCCATTGATTGAATGATTATTTGATATACAAAATGAAGCAAGGTTTATTTACGTGATAGATTAAAATATATTTTTTAGCTTCACGTATTTCGTACGTACAAAAGTAAGTAGAGGGAACCCGCTGCACTATTTTTGGGTTTGGTTAAGCGGGGGAACTAAACGTTGTGGTTTATCTTCTTACCAGAGCGATAAAACGATAATAATTAATTCTCCGAGTGAAAATCGAATCCGTAATCGTCGTCTATGTATGCGTGCGTGTACAGTCAGTTTTTGTGCCGCTACGCCACGGTAGTGTCGGCCTAATAATATTATACAAATATTTTAAAATAAGATAACTGGAGTAATAGTTCGAATTGACCAAAAGAATTTGTCGATTCATCATTCATTCATTCAACCAAACAAACTCTTTAGCTCAATTATATGTTTTTTTTTATTTTCTCGAGTAAGAATCGAACTCAAAACCTGTCGCGTTTACTATACTGGCCTCCTAATATAATAGGAGAGTAGATATCTACGTAATATTTAATCTAATGATGAGGAAGCTAGCTTAATCAGAAATCACCTTACCACTCACATTTATATTCAAGTCTTTACATTAATTATTTATTAAAAATAACCATTTATTAATGATTTATTATATCTATATTTCTATATAATAATTATGCACTAAGAAATTGAATATATTAAAAATCATCAACGGTTTTCGGATTATTAACCGATGAGATTTAACTATAGTCATATTACTTTTAAAAAATTCCCAGTCTGGCTAGGCAGCGGCTAGTGGAGAACGGAGAATTTTAACATAAGGTTAATCTTTGTACACACCGAAGGATATCATTATCAATAGAAAATTACACCATTAAGGGTAGATAAATAGATATATAAAAAATACATATTGTGTTAAGCATGTCCCTAATAGGGAATTGAACCCACGGCCATACAGTCATAAAATAAAAAAAACGAAATGTCAATTACAACTAGTTCTGTTTCCGCATTATATCATTAATATTTTATTAAGCTTCTTCTTAAAAGTCTTCATAATTTATTATTCAAAATTGTAATAATTCTTGACATTTGATTAATTATCATAAAACAATTTAATAACATAAATAAAAGGTTTTCAATATATTTTCATATATTATGTTCGATCCGAATGTATATTATCAATTAAGCCTTACGCTGTATCCTGCAACTAGCCGGATAGGCAGAGGGAACGTAGAGTTAAGACACTCTGGTCCACAAACACAACCCAAATTTTCAGATATTGCGTGGTGATTGGCGAAACTCAACACTTAAATTTGTCTCTGGTAGAGCGGGAAAGCAAAAATAATATCAGGAACTTTGATCTGAATTGATAGTACACTGTTCCAGATGGCGATCAGAGATATTTCCATTTGATGACGCGGGCGAAGCCGCCGCTAAATGGTACTAAAATATAAATATTATGTCAAGATTAGAACCCACGACTATCGCGTTCAATTACCATACATCTTATCCTTACTATAATACTATGAAACGGATATATTTTAATTATTATATCATAAACCATAAATTATAGCGTCCAAAGGCCTTGTCACTGCACGTGATGGCGTGATGGTAGATGGCCTATTGCTATGCTAATTATAACTCATCAAGAATGTTATATATACATAATTTATTTGAAATATTTTAATCTTAAACTATAGAAAATCGATATTAAAATGAATATATTTAATATTAAAAGCCGGTTATTTGATGATATCTTGAATTTAAGGCGGATATTTTTGGGTGTTGATATTGGATGATATTAATTAATAATTGGGTTTGTATCTTGTTGTGTTAACTTATGGCGCTGAGACGTGGTCCGTCACCACAAGCATTATCCACAGGCTCAAAGTGGCTCAGCGAGCGATGAAGAGGGCTATGCTTGGTATTTCTCTACGCGACAAAATTCGTAATGATGAAATCCGTAGACGAACGCGGGTTACCGACATAGCTCTCAAAATCTACAAGCTGAAGTGGCAGAATGGGCAGGCCATATTGTCAGGAGGGTCGACAACTGATGGGGAAGAAAGGTCCTCGAATAGCGACCCCGTCTCGGCAAAAGGAGCACAGGCCGCCCTCCAACCAGGTGGACCGACGACCGGGAATCTGCTGGATTCAAAGGGCACAGGACGGAGTGGCGAGAATTAGGCCTAGGGGCCTATGTCCAGCAGTGGACGTTGAAAGGCTGATGGATCGATTGTATCTTGTATAATACAAATGTGTGTGACAGATACATTTTAGGTATTAGAGATAGCTCTCTCAGTCTCAAAGGTATAGCATATCTTTTTCCATAAACGGGTTATCTAAAGAACAAAGAAATAAATAATTACTATTTACGATACAGACATGTCTAACTGAAAGATATTTGTAAATTGAACTTTTCCATTCCTAAGTAACAGACAGACAGAGGAAAGACGAAACTTGGACTCTTGGACTAAGAAAGGTTACATTTAGTATGTATGTAGGTTAGGGAGTGTAGAGGAGCACTAAAAGAAATTTTGTAGAAATTATAAGGGGGGGGAAAAGAGTAATTTTAAAGTCAACTCAAACAAAGTTACGAGCGACGACTAGTGTTGTAAAATATAATGTATTTGCAATCAATTTACCTAATTACTATCATTAGAATAACGAAAAAGGCGTCGTGTGAGAGATAGATGAGCGCGTTCAGCCATTTTGCGACACGCTGACGAAACCTCTGACATTAACCACGTCAAGACCAAATGTCAAGCTTTCACTGGAAGAGTGCATAAATATTATATACGCGTTAGATACATATCTGTATGGCATTTTGACGTAAATACATATTTGAGGCAATATTTATTTAAATATGAGGCCGATATGGGAACAGGTACAGTGGTAAATGTAAATGAGACGGGTTCGATTCCCAAACAAAAGATTGAATTATTTGTATTGAACCTTGCTTTAGTAATAAAACAAAGCGAAATTCGCGTTTCGAAAATTGGGTGGTGCGAATAACTTGCAAGAGATTTGTCAAAATGTAGACTAATGTACATATGTAAATGCATGTCTTCTTCTTCTTCTTCCTGGCATTAATCCCGGCTATTACCAGGGTCTGCCTTCCTACTTAACCTACTACACTTTGCACGATCTTTTGCGTCCTCGGTGGTATGATACATGTGTAAATGCATGTATTCCTCCTAAACTCCTTACTCCTAAACGTATATTAAATAATAGAATCGCAAATCTTCAAGCAATTCTTGCCATTTGTGCCATTGCGCCATAAGTAACTATATTAAATTTAATTATATCATTTTGTTGCATACCACCATAGAATCGATTCTATAGGCTTCATATTTATTGTAATTTTAGCGAAAGTCTCTGAACGTCAATATGATAAATGAACACTCATATCTAAACTAACTGATTTGCAAAGTTCACATTATATAATTGACCGCGGTGACCACAGTTGAGGTTCTTGAATAGGATCTAGTTCAACGTTATGTTTGTAGGTTCGAAATCTATTTGGAGAGAGTGAAGAGAGATTTATTCCTCTTTCTCGATGTAGGTTAATGAATTTTTAAATGTCTTGCCATGTTAAAATTTTCATACTATGTTTCCCTTCATTAATGTTAATATTATCATTCTTTCAGGATGCTTTCTTCAGATCTGATGGCTGTTGAGTTGACCACTGATTCTGAAGTGGTCAACTAAATGACTTATCATAATTTTTTCTACCGTTCTCTCAATAGTAGGTAGTTTAGTATCTTTTTATATTAGTCCATATATTAACAAAATTATATACATCCTAGCATATAAAATAGACGTGTTTTAGTTCCATATCTCTTAAAAAATATATTTTATGATTTTTTTTATTGTTATAGCTCTTAAATAGCTTTATAATGGATGCTATTATTACACACTGTTGAAGAAAAAGCCATAGCATTTAATTTAAATATGATAAACATTAAATATTATTGTTCTTAGAATAATTTTAGAAATGTTAAATGTTAAATAAAGGAATGAGCAAAAATATACGGTTTTTAAGGCCCTCGGAGGCAGGACAGCGTGTGCTTGTGAATGCATCGAACCCAAAACCATTGTGGGTTTTCGATTCGATGCCAATTCGGGGGAATGTATTATTTTCAAATCTGGAAAAGGAAAGCGTTCTTAAGTTCCGCTACTCAACGTGCAATTGGAGAACGAAGTATTTCTACATACAAATACAAAGTGAACCTGAAAAAAATAGAGATATAAAAAGTATTATGTAAAAGAGGTACAGGTCCATGCGTACCAGACAATTTAAAAACAAACTACATTTTTTTGGCTGCTTTAAATAACGCTTCAACAGTTTACCAATAAAACATTAATTTCCTTACTTAACACGCAATGCCTCCAGAATTCGGCAGAATGTGGGGAACGGAGTGTCTTAACACTAGGTCCCTGCTGTGTGCGGGATTCAGTGTAAATCTGATTTTAATTTGCTCACTGAACTTTGATGAACTCTCAGGCGGCATGGCGCAGCGGAACAGCCGCTAATTGTAACACGTAAGCGACGGATATAGATTCGATTAAATTTCTCGCTCTGGTAAAAAAAAGCGGAGTTTTGAGTTACTTTACTTAAAAAGCAGTGTCTCAAACATTGGACGAAAAGTGGAGAAACCTGTTGCGGGATACGGCGAGAAGATAAAAAAATTGATCTTCACGTCACAAAAATCACGAATTATCTATTATTATTATTATGCGGAATTCTTACATTCTCAATTAGATACGCCTATTTTATGTATGAGTATGTTTTATTATAACGAGTTATATTTTAGTAATAAGCGTAGCAGTAACTTTTTTTGCAAAACATCGATACGGTCAAAATTTTCGTTGTTTTATAAAAAAAACTATAAAATAGCTAGTAGTATAGCTGTACGTATATTTTTATTTTTTTTACTTTGATAAAGCAACGCAGAGTTCTCATAGTGAAATACGAGTACGATGTTCTCTCCATCTTATGAAGGTATGGCTTAGTGGTCAGAGAGCTTCGACTGTTTTCAAGACAACGGGGTACATAGGTTACCTCTTAACAACCAATGGAACGGAGTGTTTTAACACTACATTACTACACATTCTGCCCAAATTAAGGATGTTCTATTACGTGTTGGAAATTAGTTTTGCACAAATATTTTTATGGTAAAAATAAAAAGTTGAATTCGAATCTATGACCATTACGTTTATTGCATTTTGAAGTAGCACTTCAATATAATAATAATAAAATTATTATTGCAACAAGTGTAAACGATTGTTAGTCATTATTATCAATAGCTTTAAAGGTTAGATTCTTTTAAAAGTAATTCGTTCTCACTCCTTGACATATTGACAACTATAGTTTAATATTACTCATGAGATTTACTAACATTCTTTATATCAGAGGTGGAGATTCGAGTTCAATATTTTTGTAAAAAATATATAAATATTAATACTTAATATAAAATAGCTATTTATTAAGTTCTCAAGTCTGAGATCGATCTTGGGATGCCGTTTTGATTTATAGAATAATAATAATTTCAGCATCTCTAGATCTCTCTTAAGATTGATTTAAGAGTTAAGAAAGGTTTATATAGACCCGCCTCAAACAGCTTCACGCATTTTCTTTCATTACGCTGGATGAAGCATTTTATTTACTAGGCATTTTTTTACTGTGATAATAAAAAAAAATGTAATATGAAATTTGAACCCAAAACCATCGCGTTTCTTATGGACTCGACTGTAACTGTTTCGCGATGGCATCTCTCCAGATTATTTTCTGCAAAGTCACACACTTAAGGGGCCTTGAAAATTTTTACATGTTACAAATAATTTTAAGGAAAAAATTGACATTACAAAATGCAACGAACATTCCTTTATCGTTTACTTTTAATTTTATCTGGAAGGTGTTATGCAAAGCTGATTCACGCGGAGAGTCCGCGTGAGGAAATCGTGCCATCTTAGATGACAATACAGATACTTGCGTGGGTGCACAATAAATAAATATCTTGCGTAATTCTGTCATTCTTTAAAATTAGCCAATTTATTATAATATGTTTTTTTTTGTAAAGCTATTGATAAATCATATATTTATTGTATTTTTTTGTGAATTAAGAAAAAATAAAATATTATAATTAAAACGGCATCTATTATACTAATATTATAAAGATGAAACTGATGAGTTTGTTTGGTTAAGCTAGCTAATCTCGGGAACTGCTGATACAAATATAGCTCGCGGCTATCAGAGTTATATGGAATGTGGTATGCGTCATGTGTCATTTAAATTAAAAAAAAGCTTTACGTTGTTTTCTATATATAACAGCATAGTAAGAGGGAACTCAGTGTTAGACACTCCGTTTTCATTTTCCGCCGAATTTTCGAAGTGTTATAAATATAACACCTATAAATGTGATAAATGTCAATATGAGGCCATTGTGGCGCAAGTGGTACAACGTCTAACTGTCAACACGACGGTTTTGGGTTCGACTCTCACTTGAGGGAATAATTATATTCTAATTATTTTCATTCGTAGGTTCCCTCTGTCTACTCTGTTATGGCAGGGAAATATCTTGAACCCGTGACAATCGACTTTTGCTGGTCTATAAAATCGATTTAGTTTTTATAATGTATAAAACGTATTATTATCTTATTTGTATCTAGATAAGGTCAGACTAATTTTGGTCTGTTTTATAGCATGTTCCCAATTAGGTACAGGTATAGTAATTATGTTTTTTTGCCTGTACAGCGTTAGTCTACTTAGGAAAAATAAAAGTAAACCTTGAAATTGATTTTTTTCTTTTATGCTACACAAAACAAAGAAAAAATTGTTAAAGGATTACAGGTTACTAATATTTTTTGGCCACGTCTCTGGTTTAATTTTTTAGCAGGATAGGCGGAGGGAATCTAACGTTACACTCAGTTCTCCACGCTCTATCCAATTTTTGAAAGCTCGCTTGTTGACTGGCGGAACTCAGTGCCGCCCTTTATCTGTTTACCTACGTGGGAAATGAAAATAATTAACTCTAATGAGTCGGAATCGAACCCGCAAGCGTCGCTCTTACATTCGAAGACACGAAGGCCTCTAAATTTAATTTTAAGGTAAATAATTGTGTAACAATTGTATTTCTTAAAGTTACCAAGAAAAAGTTATGCAGTAGAGCTTTTAGAAAAATGATTCATCACACCAATGTATTTGACATACATTGCCTTATTAGTTTGTATGGTAAGGTATGCTATTATGCATTTTTTTTATATTAACCTCACTCTAGTGGTGTGGGATTTAGTTAATATTAGATTATTTATTTAGTGTCATTTCACAATAAGGCTAGAAAAAGAATTTAAGAATGCGTATAAAAATTTAACAGCGTAAAATTTTTGAGAAAAAGGGAAGAGGCAGAGGCTTTCTTGGAAGAAGCGTGGGATCCAGTCCCGCTGGATTTAAACCCGCGCTTCTTCCTAAGAGATTCAACCTTCGGGATTCTACGCACAATAAGTTCTACTGCATCATTTCTGTCAGCCACTGTGCTGTCATAGAAGTTTTGTATATGTACAAACTTTATAAATTTTATATAAATGTTTCTAGTTATCATTGACGTAGATTAAAATCTACACAACACTAAAGTTGAATATATATACCTCAGAAGATATGAGGTTTCACGAATATATTGGGAGCAAAGCTTTTAACTATTTCTTTTATATATATAACATTTATGAATGAGAACTGCATCTTAAGATCAATCTCAGACTTCAGAACGATTGAAAATACGGGTCTTTTTATCTTGATGCTGTATACCGCATATAGTAGAAATAAGCAAAGGAAACTTGAGGAATCAGGACGCTCCGATCCCATATTTTCTAGACAATACTCGTAGAGCGGCGGTACTCAACGTCCCGCGATATCTTGTTAACAGAGCGAGAAAGCGAAAATATTAATCAATTCCTAGAATGGAAATCAAACCCACAATCAAACGACGCCACTGAACCACCACGTCAATCATCAGGTCCATTAACAACATAAACAAGAGGCCAAATAAATTGGGTTATCGAATTAGGCGTGCAACGTAAATGGTATCAATAAACATAAAAATAACCCAATATAATATATATACATATTTATATGTATTTTGTAGCATTAACGTTTTTGGTCAAACAACCTTCGGTGTTAAGCAACACTAAAGTTGAATATATTTATTGGTTTATAAATGCTAATATTTTTTTCAGTTTGCTCATCTGGCGTAAAATTGATGGATTTTAGCGCATCTTCGAAGTATTGAATTTTCTTCGCTTTGGTGTCGAGGCAAAGCGTGACGTTGAGTTCTGCTACTTAACAAGCAATGCCTCCAGAAATCCGTGGAATGTGGGAAGCAGAGTGTCACAACACTAGACTCCCTCTGACTACCCTGCTACATACGGAGTACAGCTTGATTCGAACCCACAGGTTACTCAAAGGAATGAAAGAGGTATTTCGAGACTATACTTCCCCGCAAGGAATAAATTGTAAAGCCAAAAAAACTTTAAGATGATTACAAAGGAACTATTAAATATATACTACTACAATTTGTAATTTGATTTCTGAAACATACGTATTTCCTATATAATTTTCTAATAAATATTTCATACATACATAGTCACTATACAAAGAAATATTACCCACTAATTGAAATATGGCATTATTTTTTAGCTTCACCTGTATCCTGTACGTAGTAGGCTAGGCAAAGGACCTTGCCTAGTGTTAAGATTTTCTGTTCCCATTAAGACACTTCCATTTTCATTAGATTTTCAGTTATTGGGTATTGAGTGTAGCAACTCAACACCGCACTTTTTCTATCACAGCGAAAATGGAACCCACGACCATTACGTTTACATATAATTTGTATTTAATGATTACTAATATAATTAATATGTTTAGTTTTAGTTTTTAAATTTTATTATATAGTTAATGGTCAGTGAATAAAGGCTTATTTTATTTTATTTTATTTTAATATAATTAACATAACCACATGGGAAGTATGCACAGTCGTAAGGCGCGCCTTCAACTTATTTTATGTACTTTATTAATAATAAACTCATTTCGTATGAATCTCTTAAAGTTTCGTCGTAAATTTTGTATGTAAATAGAATAAGGTGTTGACCGCGCGATTTAATGTTATTTGTTTTTTTATATGTACTTACTTCTTTCTTCTTTTTTTTAAGACGATTAACACGGAATTTAAATCAAATAATATTTAGATTTAAATCGGTCATTGTGGCGCAGGGATAGTTTCATTCACGCTTTATCCCGCACACGCAATGCCTCCAGAATTCAGTGGAAAGTCGGGGGCAGAGTGTCTTAACACTAGTTGCCCTCTGCCTACATGGTAAATTTCTATACCTTAAAATTTATAGAAATTTAGTTAAGCAAAACTCTCCATTTAAAAAAATAAATGTATAACATTTACTGTATATTGAGTCTTATATAAATAATTAGTGATATGTATATTTAAGTAATATTATATTTCATACAGACAGACATTTTTCTATATAGTTCTATAAATTTTGTGTTAATCATCATCAATAGATAGATTATATTGGCNCATTTGTAGTAACGAAGTTTCATACAAACTTTCGACCCCAAAAACAACCCCTTAGAAGTCGAATATTGCAAATTCCCGTCTTAGCGAGCACCTACGTCCTATAAATAACTCCTATGCAAAATTTGAGATTCCTAGCACTTGTAGTTTCTGAGATTCCGTGATGAGTGAGTGACCTTTCGATTTTATATATATAGATTAGTGATATGTATATTTAAGTAATATTATATTTCATACAGACAGACATTTTTCTATATAGTTCTATAAATTTGTTGTTAATCATCATCAATAGATAGATTATATTGGCAATTGGCCTTGTAATTTTATTATAGAATATTTAAATTTGAATGCAAAATAGGCAAAACTGATGGACCACTACATCGAATTTGGGTAAAATATGTTTTATTAGTAGCTTAATTTTATTATTACATTTGTTTCTTGATTTTTATTAAGGACATTGATATAGCAGCGGAAAAGGTTTGACTGTGGGTTCGCTTCCCACTCAGGGGTTAAAATTACTTTCATTTAATTTTTATTTTTTTAATAATTTTTCGAAAAATGATCGTACATATATATTACCTTGATTTTATTAGATTTTGCTAGTAAACCCGCGGTGACTTTGAAACAAAACTGGTCAAATGCGAGTCGGATTAGTAAGCTAAGGATTCTGTTCTAATTTCACGATTGTCTATGTCAATTGACTTGAAACTCATTTTTTATGAAACGAAATATTATAATTTGTAATTATTGTTTTTCTCTGAAACATTGATAATTTTTAACTTTTTCAATTTTTTCTTTTATTTGTATGTACTACAAGTTCTCATTTCCCACTATATTCATCTCATAGACTTGAATATTTGATATTAAATTTACAACGATACATCTACGCAATCTCGATATAAATGATCTTGACAAACGAACAATAAAGTGATCCTATAAGGGTTCTGTTATTGCCTTTTGAGGTACGGAACACTAAAAACAAAATATAAATACAATACCTATATTGTTAGATAATAGTACTTAGACTTTGCCTTCGATGTTAATAGTAATAGTGAGAAAATGAAAAAAAAGAAAAAAGTTCTCTACAAGTTTTCTAGAAGCTTAAGAGAGCTTTTATTTATTTATTTTTATCCCACATACAGCAGGTTAGGCAGAAGTATGTTTGTTAAAACACTCCGTTACATACTTCCCGCCTGAATTTGAGTAAGGCGGAATTTAACGCCATACTATTTCCAACAGAGCGAGAGCTGCAATTAACTTATTCCCCCGAGAATCGAACTCACAATCATCGCAGTCTCATTAAAAAGCTTTGAACTAAACCGATATATCGATTTAAATCACTTTAGGTAGAATTAACCCTATAAGGTTAATATGAAAATATATGATTTAGTATACAAAGGTAAATGTTGCCCGCAGTAGATGTAGGTCAGAGTGTATTTTGTATGTTAAATCAAATTCATAGGTAAATATTACGGAGTTCAACCTATCACCCGGTGAAAGGTGTTCGCTTATAATTGCCATGTAACTTTGTAATGTTATGAAAAAAAATATATATATAATTTTTGAAATAATCATTATCGTTTCAGCTCAGTAGATTTTGATAATGTTTGTGAGGAAATGTGTGTTTTTAAAGAAAATAAAAAAAAAGAAGAACAAGCCGTTTTTATAAATGTTGAAGTCACAGAAAAATCTCAAAGAAGCATATTTTATTGTAAATAAATTAATTATTGTATATTAATTCAGCCTTCAAACGCTAAACACTAGATCAGAACCGGACATATCAAAGAACCTTTGGTTAAAGAAGATCTCTGACCGAAGATGACTCTAAGTTCAAATGTCACAACTCGTCCTTGCCTCGCTCTCGTTGCCACTATAAATACCAGATGTTCCGAAGCAGGAGCATCATTCGCTCGATTGCATTGCAATAACAAACAACAAACCTTTAAAAATGAAATCGGTGGGTGTTATATAAGTGATAATTCAGTGGATTTTCTGGTTATGTTGGAGTTTGAAGATAATTTTGGTTTCCTTCTTGATTCCAGTTCATCGTCTTCGCTCTGATCGTGGCCGCCGCTGTCGCAGCCCCCCCACTAAGCAACGATGGTGATGCCCAAATCCTCCGCTTCGAGAGCGACAACATCGGTGTTGATGGATACAACTATGCGTACGTTCAGAAAAATCATTTAACTCAATACGATTTTATTAACAGTTTTGCTTTGGCTCTGTCTTAATAAATTGTAATGTTAGTGTTACTAAATTGTTTAAATTTGAGATTTTAATACCTTATAGCACGAAAATTGTTTAAATACATAAATATTTTTTCGAAATAAACCAATATTTTAACCATTTTTTCCACCAAACAGCGTGGAAACCTCCAACGGTATCTCCGCCTCCGAGAATGGAGTATTGAAGAACCTCGGATCCGAGAACGAGGCTCTCGAAGTCCGCGGCCAGTTCTCCTACACTGGCGCTGATGGCATCGTCTACTCCGTCCAGTACATCGCCAACGAGAACGGTTTCCAACCCCAAGGCGCCCATTTACCCCAAGCCCCTTAAATTGAATTAATGTAAGCCTTTATCTAGTCCAAAAATACTCATCCCTTCAGTCCTACCCTTCTCCTCTTGTTGTGACAATCGTTCGAGCGATTCTGTGATAAGATTCCGATTTTGTATATTTGTTAATAAACAATAATGTTATAATTTATGCCTCTTATTTAACCTTTTGTCGTTTATACACAATTTATGTCTTTTATTAATAACAGAAACGTGGACTATTTTTAGTTGCTAAAAATATGCTTAGAACTATCATACGTTTGGTATTTAATTTCTAAGATTCTATCTATTGCTCAGAATTGATGCTTCTAAAGTAAATAATATGAAAATAGGCTCATTTAAAAGTAAAATAAGCTTTACGTAATCTGTGGGTTGCTTTATATTAAATTTAGATATTAGTCAAGACGATTGCATTGGAATATATAATATGTTTTTCGTATATGTGAAAAGGTAACCTCCGACATATAGTATGTTAATTAAGTGACGACCTTCTCCGCTAGTCTCATCTTATTAAAATTTTTATGACCATATCCTTGGACTCCTAAAAATTATCGATTGGTGTTTGTGTAAACTATGATTATATCAGTATATATTTTTAATTCAAATTTTATTCTAATATTAATTATGTATTAGTTGTTCTGTATGTGTGTTACACTATTTCGATTAAACTATTGATCCAATTTCATGAATGTTTAGCTTATTTAAAGTTATAATGCTTATTGTGTTATTTATATATTTATTTGTAAGCTTTGGAATTATTATTTTTTGTTACTAATTAAAGCAGCGGATTGTTATTTTAAAAATAACCATCTTAAAATAAAAATGTTTGGATAAAAATAAACTTAACTGTGTAGTAGTGTTTGTTTCTACAAGAAAATTTGGAAAAAAAAAGGTTTATTCAACTTTTTTTAATTTATGAGGGCCTCGTGGCGCAGGGGCAAAAAGGTGTGACTGTAACGCGACGGTCACGGATCCGTTCCCCACTCGGGAAAATAAATTATTATTTGTTAATGTTTTCATTTCGTTGCTCTAGCATCAAGGCAAAAGCCTGGCGTTGAGTTTCGCCACTGAACACGCATTGGTTTGAAAAATTCGGCAGAAAGTAAGGAACAGAGTGTCTAAACACCAAATTCCCTCTGCCTACCCTGCTATATGCGGGATATAGTGTGAAGATGAAAAAAAAGAAAAGAAAATGTATTTTAGTTTGTATAGATGTGTACATATTACGTATATACGAAAGTTCCCATGCAATAAAATTCACTGAATATTTTTAAAAGGTGCAATTCTGATTCACCATTGATGTTATGCGCATTTTGATTAGAAATTACCACATTATAAGTGATTTTTTATGTATTTATGTTTGACCTTCGTAAGACGTCTTTTATTTAACTTGTAAAACTTAAAACTTAAATCATTTGTAAAAATTCTATACTCATTTATATTTTTTTAGGTTTTTTAGGTGTAGGTAGAGGGAACCTACTGTTAAAATATTTAGGGTCCCATTTTTTTAGGTTCACGCACATAGAAGGGTAGGCAGAGGGAACCTGAAAACCTAGCATTAAAACACTTCTGTTCTCCACTTTCCTTTGAATTCTGGACGCATTGCGTGTTCATCTTGTTACCGGAGTGAAGTAATAAAAAATATTAATTCCCTTAACTGTGGCCCTTATCACTACAGGTGATTTTTTTAAATTTTTTGTACGGTAAGGGTAGACTTCCAGGCAACCCTTACCGTACAAAAAATTAAAAAAAAACTATTTCAGATATCCTGCAGTCGTTGGAAAAACCCCTTTTTTTGGGAAAGGATTATTAAATATCCTTATATTTGTACGTATAAGCAGTTCATCAGCAGCACGCAATCCTTTCGCCATAACTAATACTGACGTAATGAGATACGTACAATATTTTATTTGTGTTCGCATTACACTCGCGTGACCCCGTCTTATTACTAAACACTAAACGTTAAGTAAGCTGCGCCTTTCAATAATATATAATTAAGTTGTTATCATTTTGTTTCTAACACTTGTTTATAATTTATTATTTTATTAATCAATTTTATTAAAAAAAATGTATATTTTTATTATTTCATTCCATTTTTTTGGGTTCCGTATCCAAAAGGTAAAACCGCTCTATTAATAGGACTTCGTTGTTCGTCCGCCTGTCTGTTTCTCCATGTCATTAGATTTATAACGTAGAGTTTCATGAACCGCAATAGGAAGTTATAACAACAAATACAGAAGAAAATAAATATTAAAAGGTGCTGGTTCAATATCATAAATGTTTTTTTATTTTAATAGATAATGGCATAGAACCCGGCATGTGCAATTTCAATTCGCACCTACCAGCTGTGTATTCGCGATTTTTTAAAATCTTGCATATAACATTTAAGGTAAAGAATGGTAAATAGTGACTTTATTTGACCTTTCAATTAATTTGGCAGTCATTAGTGGGCAAAACCAAAGCTTTTCCCATGATGCAGCTCAACCAAATGTAGGACTTCATAGAATCAGATACAGTAAAGTTGATGTTATTAAGCTAAAGGATTCCTATGGTTGAACTTACTTATAGAGTACTAATAGTTCAAATTTTAAAAATAGTAATTTAATAATTAATTAAGGCTTTATTTAGATACCGTCACGTTAATAGTTTACGGAACCCATTGTATCTTGGGTCAGAGTTACCTTCGGCACCTAAAATATGTCATATGTTAGACAATTGTTAGTTATTTCATTTTGACAACGAAGGCGAAGTCGCAACTATAGATTAGTCTCTTATAAAAATATATTACGAGGAAATAAGTTTTTTAACCTTTCCTCCTTTTTAGAGGTGGTTAAATTATTCTATTCAAGGCACACTATAAATTATATATAATCATCGATCCAAATTGTGGGACATTTGAGGCTTTTTATTATTCATAGAATAGTAAAATAGAGCGATCTTATCAAATCGATAATGCTTGTCCATCTTTGTAGAGCCGGTATTGCGGTAAAGATTGGGCACATATACATAGATAATATATATTTTCAGCTCATTTTTTACTGCTTCTGATGAATACTGAGAGTTCTTTAAATGTAAGCATTTATTTATTTAACAATTAACTGTGTAAAATCCTGCATTAAAGACAGTTATAAATTTATTTTTTAATGGCATTGTACATTAAACTAAATTATGATAAGTTTTTTTAGGTATGAATATACGATAAAAGGAGCTTATAAGCTCAACTATCAAAATATCTCAACAATAATCTGTATATCCAACAAGTTTTAATATTTTTTTATTTATCTTTTTCAAATTTTAATAACTTTTTTAATATTAAATATTACTGAAGTTATATTCTGATATATCTATTATACTAGAAAGTTAAANTTGTGGGACATTTGAGGCTTTTTATTATTCATAGAATTGTAAAATAGAGCGATCTTATCAAATCGATAATGCTTGTCCATCTTTGTAGAGCCGGTATTGCGGTAAAGATTGGGCACATATACATAGATAATATATATTTTGAGTTCATTTTTTGCTGCTTCTATCTGATGCTGAGAGTTCGTTAAATGTAAGCATTTATTGATTTAACAATTAACTGTGTGAAATCCTGCATTAAAGACAGTTATAAATTTATTTTATAATGGCTTTGTATGTTAAATTATTTTTTTTTACTTAAAAAAAATAGATTTTATCATTTGATATTCTTTATTACGTGTGAATATACGACAACTGGAGCTTCTAAGCTCAACTATACCTGTATATCTAATAAGTTTTAATATTTTTTTATTTATCTTTTTCAAATTTTAATAACTTTTTTAATAGCGAGTACTACCGGAATTACATTCTGATATGTCTGTTATACTAGAAAGTTAAAATATAAACGCAGAGCGATATAATCGAGTGTAGTGTTTCACAGCCCCAACTCGAAAGTGAATGCCAAGGTCGGCACGCTAATAAATTTGCTCATCTAGTGTTACATAACTACAGTATACACACTTTGCACTGTTTAAAGAATGAATTAATGTTTTATTTAGTTTTTCTTTTTAATCTCTTTTTTTATCTTCACGCTTTATCCCGCACTTAGCAGGGTAGGCAGAGAAAAATAGAAGCAGGGAACTTAGAGCTAAGATTCTCCATTTTTCATTATGACTCTTCGTTCTCCACAATCTGTTGAATTTTTCAGGCATTGTGTGTTGAGTGGTGGAACTCAACCTCGCGTTACCAGAGTGAGAAAATATTAAATATTTTATTTCTCCAAATCCTGGGAATCGGACCCACACCCATGTGTTTACAGTTGCCCTCTTGTGCCCCTGCACCATGTCCGCTTTGTGTCTAGTAAATTATAATTCATCTATTTGAGTAGGTTATGTGCCTACTTATTATAATTTTTAAGTAATTAAGTAGTGTTAAGACATTCCGTTTTCCTATTATGAGATCCCAAACCTATTATATTAATAAATAATTACGATGTATTTAGACGTTGAGAATACATTTCTGTAAGTTTTTTTCTGAATATTTAAAATTAAAATAAATTATATTATTTATAATGATTTTTGTAAAGGTCAATAATGTCTGTCGCTAAGCAATTGATGTGTGTACCTTTCTAATTAACACAGGTTATAGAGGTTAACAAAAAATGGCAAACTGAGTGTTGTGTCACTATATTTATTTAACTATTTTTAAAATTAATTTGTATATAAACGTGTCTATTAAAATTCTGTATCTATCTAAATACAAAATTGATTTAATTCTCTAAATTTTGTATATAGTTTTAATGTATAATAATTATATACTTTTTAAATATCATCTTTTAGTAACTCACCAAACTTTTCAATGTTATTTTACCAATAAACTATCGTGTCCTTTATTTAAAATACCAAATAATATATGTGGTTGTTGCTAACGTTAAAATATTTCCATATTCATGGGGCTTTTTAAGCTCAAATATATTATATCAAATTATAATTAGATCCTAACAAAATTTTAAGCAAAAATATAGAATTTTACAAATACACTTTCTTTAATGCAATTTAAGTAAAATACTTAATAATACAGCTAAAATAAAAAATATATTTAATTCTACTATAGAACAAATAAATAAAAGCCAAGCCTAAAAAATAAAAGAATGCATCTCACAATGACATGGTCAAAGGCGTTCAATATGCAAACTAGTATCAACGAGATGGTATATAAAATCGCAAAATCTAAATTCTAATCACAGTCGAACACATCCTCTCACGGACTTCGAGGCCCAATCCACACAAAAATAAAAAAAAACCCATCTGCAAAAATGAAATCCGTGAGTTATAACTTATTTATAGTTTTTTTACGAACTAAACTTTTATTAAAAATGTTTAGTTAATCTTGTTATTACATATCATTATTATTAATAATTATTTTTCTACTTTTTTAAATTTTTGTATAGAAATGGCACTTCTGTTCTGTGAAATTAATAATGCACAAGAAAATATCGAACCCATAACTTGATTGAAATATTAGCACCAATTAATTTTAAAAGGAATCGAACCTGTAAATACCGCGGGGTTACACTTAGTTTAGACACTTTCCAATAGCAATTATCATTTAATTATGAAGTATATTATATTTAATACTCAATTACTTTGATTTTGACTTTAACTTGAATAAAAATCAATTAAATTAATGAAATGTATAATTATATTTTAAACTAGATTTTCATTTATCCTCGCAACAGGTTAATTTCTTATAATAAAACTACACATATTAATCGATCAATTCTAAAGATGTGCTAGAGTATCAGTGACATTTCTGTAATATATGCGTAAAATATCCGCATTTGGCAAACTAATTTATTTTATCGTTTTTTTTGTTACGTGTTTGCCATAAATTCCTACGGTTACTTAAAATGTCACGACTCTTATACAGACTTTGGGTGCCTACTTAAATAATATGCTAAAAATGAACTATTTAAAAATTTAAATTATATAAAAATATCGAGAAAGACGGTGAATCCTAGTGTTAAACTGTTCTGTTCTGCACTTTTGAAACAAAAATAGAGTTTTGCCTAACTAGAATTTGTGTAGTATGCGGAGAGTGGAGTAACTTCTCACTAGATTCTCTTTGCCTACCCCGCCTGTGGAATATGGCGTGAACCTCTAAAATAGATGTATTTACGACAACCATCTTGTATAAGCTGCACTTAATAATAGTAAATTAATAATAATATATTTTTATTATAGTTCATCGCAATTGCTCTTTTCGTCGCCGTGGCCTCCGCCGCCGTTGTAGTGGACCCCAAATCCGCTGTCATCTCCAAACAAGAATTCGACAACATTGGTGTTGACGGATACAGATTCGGGTAAGAATATATCTCACTAAGTATTCGAAAGGAATTAGTGATAAGTCACTCGGTTCTGCATTTTCCATGACTTTAGAGAATGGATCTTGTGAATACAATCAGTACAATTTTAAGCATGTCTTTTTATCACAAGCTTTCGAGACGAGAGAAGTCTTTTTAACTGTGTGAAGAAAAAAAAACAATTTATTCTCCCGTCTGGGAATTGAACTCATAACTGTCACATTTACAGGCAGATGCTGTAACTACGCCACTAAACCACGACCTACCCATTTTGTCATTACAATTTTCAACACATTTTAACATAAAATTTCTTCCTTCAAGATATGAAAGCAGCGACGGCAAGTCCGCCTCAGAGGAGGCTGTCCTCAAGAACGTAGGCAGTGAAAACGAGGCCATCGAGGTCCGCGGCTCCTTCTCTTACCTTGGTGACGATGGTGTGGTCTACTCTGTCAGCTACATCGCCAACGAGAACGGATTCCAACCCCAAGGCGCTCACCTCCCCTCCGTGCAATAAATATAGTCTGATTGTTTGTTATCTGGTATCTTGTTGGACTTGCAAATAGTTAGGCTAGTAAATATGTTTGTTTGATTCCAATGTTTTGTTTTATTTGTTTTGCGATCCATGTTTTTACGTTGAATTGGAGAGATTGTAGTGATAAAGCTTTACGTTCTTATTTTTGAATCATTCATTCGTCTAATATGACTGAAGAAACTAAAATATTTTAATTAAAATTAAATAAATTTCATTAAATTTAACTTAAATATTCTCTGGTCAGACAACTGTCGTTTGTAACGAGAAGTCAATTCATATCAATCAAGAAAATGTCTAACAGTACTTTATAAAAAGTATCCATTAAAGTACCTACAATAATTTTATATAAGTGTAAAATACAATACAATTACTTTTTACATTTATAATACTAGATATGCTCATGTTTAATATCACAGATAGTCAAGCAATTTCCTATAAAAGTAGTATTTTAAATTCTAGTTTAACTAAAAAGAAAGTAAAATACATTTCAGCTACTAATTTAATTAAATACTAGATTAAAAAAGTTAAATTCTTTTAATCTAGATTCCTAGACAAGAGAGCTCTAATTTCAGTAATTTCACCAAGCATAGTACTTCCCTACGAAGCTTGATTCCAACCTAGATGAAGACAACTCATTCAGGTAAAGCCTTTCAGAGTACAATCCATTAGTGTACTCACCTACATCAAAGTTAATCAAAGGAAACGGCACAAAAGACAGAAAAAGCTCCATTGTGGTGGCACTCCTGAGTGAGTGGTGGAAGTTTGCTCTACTTCATATATTTTTTTAGGTATGCCTTATTTTAGTTATTATTATTTTAGTGTTTATTACTTTATTTCTTAACACTAGATGCCTACGTATTTTTTATACAGAGATATTTAAATGTAAAATTACACTACGTCTCGATACTATTGGAAAATTCTCTGTTCTGTTCTGTTCTGTTCTTTCTATAATGGCGTTCCGAGCGTGCCAGTTGAGCACAAAATCACTTCGCCAGTGTCACGTTGAATGGAGAACTCACGAAAGAGGTTGTACGGTAAAAAAAAGTTATAATATTATACAATAGAAAAATGCATGTTTAAGAGAGATCCAGTTAAAATACTGCCTTCACCTATAACAATAAAAAATATATATATATGGAAAATTCTCTCTTAGATCATCTTTCTACGCTGCGTTTCTGCTGTCAGTTGTCTGTCCGTCAGTCGCTAATAAAAGTCGTTATTAATACTTAAAAGTTATTAGAAAAAACCATTTGATATAATTTTATTTCTCAGTTCCAAGTAGAGTACACTCCAGCCAAGAACATTACGAATGAGGAATATAAGAGTGAGATTACATCAGCGACTTCAAAGACGCTTTGATACGAGGTGTTAATGCACTATTATTACTTACGTGTTGTGCACCTTTAGCTTTGACTCTAGGTTTAGGTAACGCAATTTTTCTAATGGTCTGATAAGATTTTTCTAATAAAATATATTATACGTACTTTGGAGAATATTGTAGAAACCTTAATAGTGAAGTAGATAAGTATTTGATGTAACGAATCTGTGTTCGTAACTTCAAATTTATTTTGGAACAAAAACTATTTTAGCAAAGCTTTCCAAATAATTCCTTTCCTCGAGAGGGAATCGAACCTATAACCGCGGCTTTCAGTCTGAAAAAAATTAATATTTATTTTTGATTTGAGATTGCAAATTTGATTATTATAAATTCATATTTTTGTCGTATTTTTATATTTATTAAATCTTTCAATTTCCCTTGTAGATAAATTATGATTTAGTTTTGCCGGTCCTTTTACAATGTTTCTAAGGAAATAGAAATGGGGGCGGAATGCGTCATATCATGACTAATTATCGTTTTTGCTTCACTCTGTCACGCATCTAGCAAGATGGACAGAGGGTTAAGACACTCCGTATCCCGCTTTCCGAAATTTCTTAAACTTTACGTGTTGAGGGACGGAACTTAACGCGGCTCAATAAATAAAAAATACTAATTGTTTTAAAACAGATGTCAGAACTCTCCCCTCGATTGAATTCCACGTATTTTAGATTGTTGCCAGTTTTTCTTCGCACGAACCGTTAAGAATCGTTTAATGACAGGAAAATTTTTAACTTGGAGCCGTTAACAGGAAAAAAAACTTTGCTAAGTATCGTAAAAAACGCGTTGTGAAGATAACGTGAAAACGATACCTCGGATATTAGCGTTTGGAGGCGAATGGTATTTGTAGAAAGAAACCTGATGTTATTTTATTTACTTTATATAGTTGTTCCTGCTCCTGGTACAGTAAATTTTTTATTTAAATTTTTTATTAAAAAATAACCTGGAAACCTAATGTTAAGACACTCCGTTCCCAGCTTTCCGTCGAATTCTGGAGGAATGGGTGTAGAGAGACGGAACTCATCGCTGCCTCTTTCTTCGTTATGATAATATTAACGTAATTAATTTTTTCATCGTAAATGTATAATTATTATTGAAACTGTAAAGGTTGTTTTCGTTTTACTTAGAATTAGTTTAAACTATTATTTAAGAAAAGTAGCATGTCTCGAATACGCTGTATTCGAATTCGTCTATTTCGGAAACCTTCCCTAGAGTCCGTTAAAAAATTAAGTATACTTATAATATATATATAAATATATGTAAGCATATAACAAAATAATGAAAAAAAATTAAAACATAAAAAAGTCACCCAAAAAAAAGTTTCTAGTTCTCTATTCTTGATGCTAGATAGCATAGAGAACTAAAAACTTTTGAAACAACTTTTAAATATTTCTTCATCATACTAACAACATTAAAATAAAGTTATTGAAATTCATATATCACGCAACACCGGCGCCGACGCTACTCCAATAAGCGTTCGAGACGACTTGTTTTAACAAATATTTCGATGTTCTTTCGCAACACGTCTACTATGTGTATGTGGTGCAAGGTACGGTCTGAGAGCGATTGTAAAGTTAAAAAAAAAGGAAATCAGCTTCACGCTGTATCCCGTACACATCGGTAGCGGTAGGCAGAGGGAAACTTGTGTTAAGACACTCCGTTCTTCACTTTCTGCTGAATTTTTCGAGGCATTGCGGGTTGAATCGTGAAACAGATGATGACAGCCTTAATTTGATACTTTTGTACTAAATTCATGAGTATTCGAATAATTGTCTATTATGACAAAATGTCTTGATAAATTTAGAGATTTAAATGTTTTTACATATATTACAATTAATATACAAAAAAAAGTTTATAACAAAAATATAAATAAAAACTATTATAGTGAAAGTAGAAGTGACGTGAAAGGTTGCAGGTTCGATTCTCACTTGAGGAAATGAAATATGTAATATTTTCGTTTCCTCGCTCTAATAAAGAGGCAAAGCGTGGCGTTGAATTTCGCCACTCAACATGAAATGTCTCCAGAATTTGGCGGAAATTGAGAAATGAAAGTGTCTTAATGAAAACGGGACGTCTTAACACTAGGTTCCTAGATCCATCTTTCTGTCCTGCTATTAGGGGTATACAACGTGCAGCAAGCGTAAAAAAGTTCATAACTACAGATCGAGTTACACCTATTTATTATTGAATTCCGTATTTCTTGCGTTATATTTTAATAATAGTAGCACAAAAACAAATCGAAGACACAAAATCTCCGAAATCTTATTCCTTATACCATCCACACACGTTCGGTCCATAGATCAAACGCACCTGTAATATTAACGGGAACTATCACGAGCAGATGACGGCGTAGGGGGAATGTATTTGGTTTTTAGACATTTTTTTTCAGAAGAAATAATTTTGTAACAGATATTATCATATGTAAATATTACTTTGTGTTTTTTTGGCGTTAAGCAGCCAGTTTCTACACATAGGAAACTTAGTAAGTAACTTTAAAGACACCCTGATCCCCACCTTTTGCCCCCCATTTTCGATATATTGCGTGTTGAGATACGGAACTCAACGCTACGCTGTGGTGTCTCATGAGTGAACCCACGATTACCAATATACACAAATACTACCTCAAAAACCATTCACTCTGATGTAATTTTTCTTCTTCTCTTAACAAATGTTATCTCATTTCATCATAACATAATCAGAAAGTTATAGAAAAGTTCTCGCAGCCATTCTAACAAATCGAAATCGAATTTTTTACCTTTTCGTCAAATAAACGAAAAAAAATACAGAGGGCTCTTTTATTATACCTCTATTAGGATGGCAATGGGTATCGAATTGGCTAATAACCGTTCTATCAGGTGAAAGGAATTCACTTTCACTGTCTCCCGCTCGGTAATAGCCAGGGATGTGTTTATTCATATCGATGGTTGGTAATTTTTTTTTATTTGATGTAATCGTATTTCGATATGATTGTGAGTTTATATCTATTTTGGAGGTATTAAATAATATTTTGTTTTATATGTTCTATTCTATTACACAACGTTTGGCAGCGTTTGGTCAGGAGCAGGAGATTCAGTTTTACGCTCTAAAAGTATAGCATATTTAGAAAATTCTCCACATTTTACTTGAATTAGAGATACTGGATATTGAGTGGTGGAATTCATTCATTCTGTTTTATTATTAGAGCGGAATATGAAAAAAATAATTAATTTCTTCAAAGTGTGGAGCGAACCCACAATATATCGCATTTTATATTCTTCTTCTTTTTCTCTCTCTTCTGCGCCACGTTGGCGTTATAAATTAGTATGTTTTTATATTTAAAAAAAATTAAACAAAGTATTTTAGTTACTTTACAGTATCAGTTTACAGTATTGTTTTTAAATACACAAATAGATCTTAATTTATCGTATTTCCTTTCCACATCCCTACAGCCCCGTCCACCTTGATAGCAGTTTTAGTACTTTTCACTTTATTTCGCTACACTTCGACTTTTATCGTATCCGAAGTCCAAACTTCCAAGGAATTTGTATTCATTGATGGCCCTCGATGACTACTTTGACATAATCAAATGCATAGCTCGAATACCCAATACAGGATTTAACATAAAACTAAATGGCTGTAAACGTTTAGAATTTTTATCGAGTTTGTTATTGTTACGTTAAATGTTAAGTATAGGTAACTAGCGACGAATACTATTGTTAATGGGCGATTGTCTTAATTAAATATGTTAATTTCTTTCTATTTTGCCTTTATAATTTTATTTCCAAGAGTTCTAGGTTACTAAGGGATGAATTACCGTTGTGCTTTTTTATTGCTCTGCTTCTGCAGATCAATATATATATTTCAGCAAAACGTTTGCCTGTGGCTTCATCAATGGGCAATGCTTGTGTTTTAATGGGGAACGCAGTCTTTCCAATTCCCTCTGCCTACTTTACTATACTATACTATATACGAGATATAGCGTGACGCTAAAAAACGATAATTCCAATGAGTGTAGATCGAACTCACAATCCATTTCCTCACAATCAGATGCTATCAAACGGCCTATAAATTTTCACTTTTTAAAAAAGTATAAATGTCCGTATGTAAGGTTTGTACTTAATTTTTTTCCCTTCTATTTCCACGTTTTGCACGCGCACCTGCGGATACGTATTTGCATACAAATTCGCAGTGCACGCCTGTTTGAATCGCTTTGTCACCGAGAAATTGCACGTCTCCCTTTAAAATGACAAACGGTGTGAGGCTTGAATTGAATTTGATAGACAACGGTTTTAGTATTATGATAAATATTTTGTGAAATGATAGACGGAGAGAGGTGTCTATTACTTAAAAGAGATATATTATGTGTAATAAAATAAGGATAGGATTGTAAGGGTGATGACAGTGGGTTCGTTTTCCATTTGTGGGAAATTCGGTGGTAGCTTTCGATAGGACTGACATTACTGAAATTTTATTCAACTTGATTTGGTTCAAAAATGTTGGTTTAAATTTGGATGGGCAGTGGAGAAGTGTTTTGACACTATTTTCTATTTACCTATAACGGAAAGAGAAACTTGTGGGTTTATGAAATTTGTGTTTTTTTACTAAGCACTTTTGTCTTAAAATGGGCCCAAAAATCTTAGAGTGTGATAAGACTTCTTGCAAATTGTCACATTACTGTTTTTTATACAAGCTGTCCTAGCGCAGGACCACAAGCCCTCCAAAAAAAAAAGAATTATTTTCATCTGGTAAGAAGACATGGACTGACGTTGAATTCCACTCAACCCGCGAAATTCCAAAAATCGGGCGGAAAATTGGGAACGGAGTTTCTTAAAATGAGGTCCACTCTACCTACTCTGCTATAAGCGGAATACAGCGTGATTAAAGTACGAAATAAACTTATTTCATTTATATTTTTATCAAATTTCCACATTATAAACGATACAAAACTATCGGCGTCACTGTAAAACGGCAAGCAATATACAGGGTGATACATTACACCACGGTCAGGTGAGTGATACAGTGTACAAATGACTGGTTGAAATACGGTAATGGGCGTCAGTGCGCGGCGGTGGCGGTCGGTGGCGCTTTTCTAACTAAAGTCATTGCGTTTAATTGTGCTTTGTACTGTTTGACGTGTTTCACGGTGTCACTGTGAATTATTAGTTTGTTTTGGTAATTGGAATGGTTATTATGGTAAATTTTAGGAATAAAAGGCAAAATTATAAGAATAATATTAATATTTAGTTTTAAAAGTCTGTGGATTGTAGTAGATTTGATAAGGATTTTTTTTATTTCATTGGGGATAATAGGTAAATTATATCATAGTGCCTCAACTTAATCAGGAAATGTTTACAATATAAGTGTTTTCTCAGTTATTATTTCATATATTATCTGTACACTTATAAATAAATTGTGATTGTTATTATTAATATAAAAATTAAGAACTTATGTTGTTTTTATATTCTATCTATATTTCAAGTCATTTTATATTCTTTCGTATCCTTATATGTTATTAACACAATTAAAATATAACAAAATAAAATTTTTGAGTGAAAATTTAAACACATTACAAAATGTGAACCCGTTGACTCTTACACCCACTATGCACAAAATTACTTTTATCAAAAGATTTCATAGACCAAAGTAATAAAATTTCAATAAACTCTATTCACTAACCTTATGTCAATCAGTCAGTGTAACTTATGTTAATCACAACCTCCTTGTATGTCTAAAGAACGTTAAGACAGAATTTGTAATTTGTGTAAACAGCATCTCTGAGATTAAAAATGTTAATTCCGAAATTATTCGGAGTAAATTATTCAGATCCTTCGGGGAAGCACCTTGTACAAGGTACGCGGACTATACATGGTGTTACGATATAGACAAAGCTTTTTTTGTAGTATCATACTGTATGCCGCATTTTGCTATATGTAGGCAGAGGGAACCTAGTGTTTTTCAGTGACACTCCGGTTTTCAATTTCCACTCCATCTTCGTGTTGAGAAGTGAAACTTAACACAGCAATGAATCTAACTAATAATGCCATTGCCGCGGCATTTCCGTTCCTTAATAACTTGTTACTTGAATTTTGATGATTGGTCTACATAAAAAATATTGATTAGTATTTTAAAATAATTAAAATAACACCCTGTATTCAGATGTAGATTAAAGCAATATCATAACGTAACTGAAGATAACTCAATTAATGCTAAGTAATGCATAGAACTGCAGCCCTTTACCTTGTTATATTAGTTTAAGCAAACTTATAATACGGACTATCGTAGCGAGGTCGATATAGTCTTTAAGGAGAAAGTACTGGGTTTAAATCCCATTAGGGGGCAGGTACAGTTATAAAATATATAAGAGTATGGTATAATCTATGATGAGATCATTTCATTATCCTTGGCAAAATGGACAAAGGAATCTTTTTCTTTTATTTAAGTTACATTTAATAAATTTAAGTCCTAAAAAAACGTTTTTTGTAAATATTAGTCCCGTAGCTGTGGGTTCGATTCCCACTTGTGCCATTGAATCATTTTTATTTCATCGCTCTGGTAACCAGACAAAGCTCTAGCTCTAGTTGAGTTCAGCTACTCATTAGCAATGTTTTAGTTTCCTACGCCTATCCTGCTATATGTAGGATACAGAATGAACCTAAAAATCTTATTACTAAAATTCACTCATTAGAATAGAACATCAATATTGTTATAAATCCTCTTAATCTGTTCTAAAAAAATATTCTGAAATCAATATATTATTATAGATTTCCACAAATTTATCCATAAAATAAACCATATTATCTTAAACTTATTGGGATTTGTATGGATCCTTGTACCTGATNTTCCAACCCCTATTTCACCCCTTTAGGGTTAAAATTTTTCAAAATCCCTTCTTAGTGGATGTCTAGATTACGAAAGTAAACATCTGTCCAAATTTCACGTTTCTACGCTCAGCGGTTACGGCTGTGCGCGCGTCTTACCTCAGTCAGTGACGACAAGTCCTTTTATATATATAGATAGATTAACTCAATTAAAATATAACAAAATAACATTTTTGAGTGAAAATTTAAACACATTACAAAACGTGAACCCATTGACCCTTACCCCCACCATGCACAAAATTAGTTTTATCAAAAGATTTCATAGACCAAAGTAATAAAATTTCAATAAACTCTCTTCACTAACCTTACCTCAGCAATCAGTCAGTGTAACTTATGTTAATCAGAACCTCCTTGTATGTCTAAAGAACGTTAAGATAGAATTTGTAATTTGTGTAAACAGCATCTCTGAGATTAAAAATGTTAATTCCGAAATTATTCGAAGTAAATTATTCAGATCCTTCGGGGAAGCACCTTGTACAAGGTACGTAGACTATACATGGTGTTATGATATAGACAAAGCTTTTTTTGTAGTATCACGCTGTGTGCCGCATACTGCTATACGAGTATGTAGGCAGAGGGAACCTAGTGTTAAGACACTCCGGTTTTCAATTTCCACCCCATCTTCGTGTTGAGAAGTGAAACTTAACACAGCAATGAATCTAACTAATAATGTCATTGCCGCAGAATTTCCGTTCTTTAATAACTTGTTACTTTAATTTTGATGATTGGCTTACATAAAAAATATTGATTAGGTATTTTAAAATAATTAAAACAACACCCTGTATTTAGATGTAGATTAAAGCAATATCATAACGTAACTGAAGATAACTCAATTAATGCTAAGTAATGCTTAGAACTGCAGCCCTTTACCTGGTTATATTAGTTTAAGCAAACTTATAATACTGGCTATCATAGCGAGGTCGATAAGGAGATAGTAGTGAGTTTAAATCCCATTAGGTGATAGGTACAGTTATTTATATATATAACAGTATGACATAATCTTTGATGAGATCATTTCATTATCCTTGGCAAAATGGACAAAGGAATCTTTTTCTTTTATTTAAGTTACATTTAATAAATTTAAGTTCTAAAAAACGTTTTTTTTAAATATTGGTCCCGTAATTGCGAGTTGAAATAAATATGATTCAATGGCAGAAGTGGGAATCGAACCCACAACTATTTCATCGCTCTAGTAACATGACAAAGCCTAGCGTTGAGTTCAGGTACTCATTACGCAATGATGTCTTGAAAATTAACCAGTGCGTGGGGAACGGAGTGTTTTAATATTCGGTTCCCTATGCCTATCCTGCTATATATAGGATACAGGCTGAACCTATAAATCTTATTACTAAGATCCACTCATTAGAACAGAACATAAATATTGTTATAAATCCTCTTAATCTGTTCTTAAAAAATATTCTGATATCAATATAAGTATTATTATAGATTTCCACAAATTTATCCATAAAATAAAGCATATTATCTTAAACTTATTGGGATTTGTATGGATCCTTGTACCTGATGCGCCGTCACGTCTCACACTGAATGCCAAATCACGAGGTAGACCTTTTGGGCCTCGGAGAGTTGCTATGAAAATAAAATGATTGCGAAGGGTCCATACCGTACTATATTAAAATATTCCCAAAGGCGGATATCTGGCACGCACCTGATGTTTGCGAATAGTTTTGTCGGCCCTTTTATTTTTGATTTTAATGTTGGTATATAATATGGTTTAGAGGAATTTGTGGGGAGTTGTGATGAGTGAGTGACTTGAGCTGGGCTGGGCTGGAAACCGGCAGATGCAACGGCACAGCGTCTTTCTGTAAACTAGGCGGATGTGGGTTCGATTCCCAATTGAAAAAATGAAATATTTTCACTAGGTGAGTCCTGCTGCTTTATATTTGTTATATGTTACTAAATCTGTTTAATTTTGACAGTATTTGTTTGCTTGGTCAGGTTTTCTATATATTTTGGTTTTTAGTCTAGACTTTCACATTAAGAGCTTATTATAAAACTTAAGGTTAATGTCTATTAGGTACATTCAAGACGTAATTAGGGGGAAAATGTTTATAAATTCCCTTTTTAAGCTTTTTAAGCTCGCCATATAAAGAGGAATTACATAATTTCATACTTATATATACTTTTTTGTTGTGAGTTCGATTCCCACACGGGAAAATTAATTATTTAGATTTTATCGATCTGGTAACAAAACAAAGCCAATCAACATGCATTGCCTCTAAAAATTAGACAGTGCATGGAAAACGCAATGTCTCAAGTTTTCAACCCTTGGTTCTTACATCCTGCAGGAAAAAGCGTGAAGATGTTAAAGAAAATTAATTCATAAAAAACAACAACCACAAAAAAAGTTGGTATAAAATTTTCAATACAAGTATTACTATGATTCTCATACAAAGAGGAGAAGAGGGTAAACTATATCAGAGCGTACCTTAGCGGCAACTGAAATCTGTCCGTTCCGTACGTGAGCTGCCTCACAAGGGGCTACCCTTTAATAAATCGCACTTTATTTTTTATAAAGCACACCTTGTGACGTCCAGCATGTTTATGCGAACAGTGTGCTTGGAATTTGTTAAGGGATGGGTGTATGATTTGCTCTGTTTTAAATTGTTTCCTTTTTTTGTCTGTGTATTTTTTTAGCATCACACTGTATATAACGTATTGTAGGTATAAAGAATGTAGTGTTAGGATATTCTGTTCTCGACTTTCTGGCAAGTTTTCAAGATATTGCGTGTTGATTTGGATCTTAACGCCGTGCTGTGTCTTATTAATTAGTGAGAAGAAATGAAAATATTAAATAATTAATTATAATTAATCTCAAACGACAAAAAAATATTATTGCTTGGCAGATAGATTCAAAAACTAAATAATTGGCAAAAAAAGTAAAAAATGTATTATAAAATGTATAAAAATTTAAACCTAGCGGGACTCGAACCCCAGATGGGGATGCTAACAATATAGAGGCCACGTAAAGTAAAAGAACCTATATACGAATATAATAAAAGGTAAAAGAACATATCTACGAATGACAAATAAAATTCAATAAATTATAGCAAGATAAAATATAAATAAACGCATACGTAGGCCAATAAACAAAAATACATTAATAAAACTTGATTGGCCAAGATATCATAAAGTCAGATCAAAAACTAGACTTCCTCCGGCCAATTGTATACGTTTAAGACGAGGCAATACAATAAAGTGCTTATATTACTGTGCGTGCATCAGCAAACTCATAAACTTTGTCTAGACGAGTGATTTACGTTCACCTGAGAGAAGGAAGAGGAAGTTGGGGAGGATGTGTGGGATGACAAAAATTGGAATGACGGTTAGGTTAAGTGGTTTGTTATATATTAGCTTTTACCTGTGGTTTTGCTTGCAAGGTCCAAAGGAATTATATAATTAACAGCTGTTTCTGATACACTACATATTTATTCTAAGTATTCTAGATAACTTCAACGGCAGGTACAGAGCATGTCCCGTTAAGTGTATTTATCTATTAATATTAGATATTGTATTTTTTTATGTAAGAGATATAAATTAGATTGCAAAATTATTTAAATTATGACAATTCGTTATAGACACTTAACACGACACATTATAATAATTTAATCTCAACCTTAAATAGCTGAAGTTTTTTAACTCTAAGTTTTTAATCTAAGGAACTACTGGAATTCAAATTGAAAACTTCTAATTGTATAGAAAAGTTCATTTATCGAAGAATCGTGAATCGCGATTACAAAATACTTGTGGGGTTGAGGTGGTTTATACTAGCTAAATGATAGTATATTTTATATAACAAACATAGCCAGATGAATATTCGATAAGTTTCTTTTGATTTTTTCCTCTTATCGTTTATCTATTCTTCAATCAATGCCAATTCCGTGAAACTATATTGAAATCTTGGTTTATTCTTCATAGGTGTGGGCTACCGTAGACCGTCGTATAGGAAAACGATCGAGAGCGAGGTGCGATTGGCCATTACGTAGGACCTCGTAAAGCGCGCGCTCGCAACGGCCAGATACCGGCCCGCATCGGATTATTTCGTTCGTCTGTAATACACTGAGTACTGGGAAATTTATGGAGGTTTTGTTTTTATAATAATTTTATTGATTTTTTGTGTTTATTAAATGATTTATTAAGTAATGACAAAAAGAAAACAAAACTGTCAATTAATCTTGATGTTTAAATTTATAAGACGGTTTACTGTTTAAACAAAACAATATGATATATTACGGTGTTAATATCCGTTTTACGCTTTGCCTATCTTGATAGATGCGGGAAAAAGCGTGAGGTCGCTTTTTTACTCTAAACTCTACTGTAGATATAAATTATAACACATTTATACTTCAACATGACATAATGTTATCAAAGCCTAGTTATAATAGTAAGTAGAAATAGTTGTTACTAGTCTTAGAAAAAAAAATAAAATAAAAAAAATTAAATAACATAGGCTGAATTGCTCGGTGTGTCTCAATTTTTTTTCCGCTACCTTATTTTATGGGGATTATACGATCAGCGTCCACCTTGTCAACGTTCCACATACCCAGGTTGAACATTGTGATCTGTACACACTTTTTTATACAAATCGATACAACCTTATGTTATAATACATAGAGATCAAAATTCTTTGTCTTTCGTCCTATTCAAAAGTGGTAGGCTTAGGGTAGAATGGGGAAAATTGACTTACCCAAGATAAGGATAGTAATAGCCAGTGTTTTTTCTTACCAAATTACGTTTAGACGTTAACCGTCCTCTTGTTTACCTTTATTTTGTTAGGTTTACGATATAGGCAATATGAATAAATTGTTTTCTTTAAGAATTTCCTGCTTCATAAGAGTATTTGTAGTGGGTGGGAATGATTGTATGGATTTGTTAGATATAAAGTTGCCTAAATACATATATTGTTTATATTTTTTATTTAATTATTTCAACTGGCTACATTGAAATGCAAGAAAAGTGTGACAACCCTAAAAAAACTTAGTAATTTTAGAGTATGTGTAATTGGAATATGGATGGCACTTATGTTAAGAAGGTGGTGTTTTATAAGTTGTACATAAGCTTGCGACTTTTAATGATTAAAGATTAAAATATTAAATGTCATATTATCTATAATTTCATTTTCATTTTTTTTGTGTGATTTTTTACACAAATCAAGAAAACTAAACAAAAAAAATCGCCTATTATTTAAATGCCATAAATTTAGCCGAAACAAGAAATAGCAATAGTAATAAAATTTGACAAAACAAATAACCCCACTATTAGTCCAAAGGAAGAATTGTAGCCAAATTTAAATTAACCTTCAAACATTGGACGTCGAAGGTAGTTTGTCTTTCAACAGTTTTTATTAGATACAAGTATGCACATTATTTCTAAACAAATTGGTTCTTCTGTTCGTTGCCAACTGGCGCAATAAGTTAAGTTCGTTCAATCGTAAACTTTAAGTGGCTCTACGCAATGCAGATATTTCAACTGCTATTTATTAGAAATGGAAACTATCACACTGTTATTGGTATCTGTAAAAGTTGGTGCTTTGAAAAGCTTAAATTAAACAAAAAATATCAGCTTCACGCTGTATCCCCCACATATCAGGGTAGGCAGAGGGTTAAGACACTCCGTTCTCCACTTTTACTTCTTAGATCAACTTAATTTTTAGTATTCTCATTGATTAAACAAAAATGTTCTTCATTATTAATATAAAAATAAGGAATATTAGGGGAGGTGTAATAGTTCTGTAATGTTCGTTATTTGATATGGCTGGTACGTAGAAAACGGAGTGTCTTAACACTGGGTAGAGGCATAGGCCTATCCTGTTATATGCGAGATACTGCGTGTTATAGTAATTATTATAATTTAATACAATGAATATTCAAATGTATTCGTTTTTCAATATAATCATATTTCAGTCAGTTACAATTGAATTTTTCAATGTAAAAATTCTTAAAACATTCATATTTTCAACTACGTGTATTTCAACCAGCCGTCTCTCCGACACACCTATCTCGCAAAGGAAGCAGGAGCAATGTAGGAACACTGCCAAAGTAACCTGTCACTGTGTATTTTTATTTTTTTTCACGTTTATGTATTGTGTTTGTATTTACTGTTATACGTAACGCATTCGCATTTTGTTTGTATTTGTTTTTAAGTAAGTTAATTCTTTACTAATATTAAAAGGTTGAAGGTTTTGCTTGGTTGAACGCGCTATTCTTAGGAACTACTGGTTGGAATTGAAATAATATTTTCTGTTGAATAGTCCAGCTATCTAGGAATGAGGTCATATTATGGGCACCTTCACTTTACTTAAATTTTGTTATCTACCTGTTCACAACATTTAGCTTTTTACTTCTAATGTCGGAGATGAAGCTGCAAGTGAAAGTAACTGTTGGAAGGAGAGTAAGTTCTGATGCTCAAGAACTAGAATTCTTACCTCTTTTACTTATCAAACCAACCGCAGTTTTAGTTTTCCATCCCATTATGTCCACTTTTATAACATTCCATGTAATTTCAAAAGTTGGCAACATTGACCATTGGATATTCTTATGGCATTCGCTATTATCCGGCGTACCTGTTGTATGAACATTATATATGTGCCAAGGCTGCCAAATGGCGGGTCCTTGCCAAATTAGATCATAAAGGTTAACTTCCAAGCCCCTGAGATACGCTTTTGATGTTTCTAATGGAATCTTATACTTTCGTCATTGTTTGCTTATGTTTCCTTTCAAACGTGGTATCCAAATTGCTAATATTATTGTTGTGGTCTTTATATTATTTGGAGTTGTTATAAATTTTGTACGATTTTCCTAACCTTCCTCTTTAATATGAATGACTAAGAAACAAAACTTATGTAGGCGACAATAATGAATCATTTTTATTTTATGCATTGTTTTTCATTACTTACAATTTATATTGTATTTTATCACGGCGAAGTAGACAATATTTGTTTTCGCAGTGGTCGTAGGTTCAATCAGCATTCGAGATGATTGATTGATGTGATTATATTTAAATCGTACAAATTTCTTTGCTCTGGAAGAAAACTAGTCAAACCAAATAATGTTTTTTTAATAAGAGAATTGACAACTTCTTTTTTTAGGCTTAATTAATTAAAACTTTACTTTTATTACCTTTTTTATTTTTTTTATCGTAGTGTGTGTTAAGATATTCCGTTCCTATTATTTTATGCAAAAAAGATCACACACTTACATAAATTGTTAAGCAAAGTCAGGCTAAGGAAAATAGTTCAAAAATAAACTAGTATAAGTAATCCCAATACCGGCAAACAGCCAAAGATAAGGCCCCACGTGTAGCAGTTAGCGAGCACTTACACCCCGACGAGCGATTGTAAAGATATTTTTACGTGATTTGTTACGTGACTCGCTACGATCTTACGTTGGGATAGCGACATATTTTACTTTAGTGGAATGGATGAAACAGGTTTTGGAAATTTTTGTTTTTAAATTTTGAAACGGCTTTTTAATTAGAGATTTATTTGTTGAGACGGCTTTTTAATTAGCTGAAACAGACATATTTTAAGAGACTGCTTTCAGGATTTTTTAAATATACAATTCAATCTACATTTTTTCCAGAATAACAGAGTAGGTAAAGTCAATTTATTGTCAAGACATTCCGTTCTCCGTTTTTCACTAAAATTAGAGATTTATTGCATGTTGAATAACGGAACTCAACGATAAGGTAAGGAAATGAAAATGGTTTACGCCTCTGAGTTAGAATTCAACCATCGCCTGTGCGGAGATGCTGTCCTACTACGCCACTATAGCCTTTTTTTTTTTAAATAAAAAATAATATAAATTGGCTGTTTTTCACAATATCTTCTAGTTCCATAAAAACTTAAAAACCTGAAAACAACAACAAGTGAAATGTTATGCAAATATTTTTTCAAGAAAACGAAAAGTTTACGAGACAATAATCCTGGCTCATAAAATTCCGAGTGAAATTTCTTTATTTGCTAAGAAACAGAACACCTACCGGTATCTTATCTCGGAGTCGTGCCAAAGTAACCTGCATATAGTTTACACTGTTCCTAGGTACAGCGAATAAACGGTCGAAGGAAAACGTTGAGTTATGTGAAATATGCATATTATTTTAAGAATATAATTTCTTTTGCTATCCGCTTAATTTTGGACATTGTAGGGTAGGCAGAGGGAACTTGGGAACCTAGATGTAAAATACAGCTCACGTTTAACGAACGTCACTCTGCAATTTGTGGAATATAATTTAAAACTAAAATAAATACACTAGTACGTCTTGTCTAATAGAAACAATAAATCTCATTACACATAGTTGTTTTCAAGAAAAAATATAGAAAAAACGTCCATTCGTTTAAAACTAAAGTGCGATGTTAACAAAAAACTTACGGCGAATTTCTAGAGACAAACAAGCCTCCCGAAATAACACATAAATTTGTCCATCCACTGATTAAAACATAAATAAATTAATTTTGATTACATTGAGAAAGTTATATAATAAATTCTATAAATTCAAGTCGAGCTAGTAGTTCTTGAGGTTAGCGTGTTGAACCAAACAAACTCTTTCTTTATAATATTAAAGATAAATATATATATGTTATAATAACATTATTTACAGACTGTATATTTCAAAGAGTTATCACGAAGGCAAGTGGTATAAGTAACAGATAAGCATTATCTGAAATTGCCTAAATTAAGCGTGGAAGTGTCGCGGTGCGGGTCGGGGTTTAATTTAAATGTTGTCAGGTTAAAAATGGGAACCTCGCTACCTGTCGCCGTGACGCTACGTGACGTGTCACGCTAGACAGTGACAACTTAAGGGGATGTTTATATGTACTTGTATAGCCAGATATATTTATTTACGTATAGCAATGTATATATTTATATATTAGCGAAATTTATATTTCAATTTGAGAATATTTCAGGATGATGTTTTTTTATGTGGGGAACGGAGTGTCTTAACGAGGTTCCCTCTGCCTACCATGCTGTGTGCGGGATGCAGCGTGATTTAATTTTAAGTTTTATTCTATATACTTTTTTCGATCTAATTGTCTTTTTACAGAGGCCCGTCATGGCATAAGGTGACAACCCTACGACTGTAAACACGACAGGATAAAGGTTCGATTCCCACTCAAGGAAATTAAATATTCAATATCTTCATATCCTCGCCCTGGTCAAGAGGCAAAGCACGCAACTCCTCCAGAATTCGGCGTATGTCTCACCCTAGAATCCCTCTACCTACTATGGTATATGCGGGAAAAAATAAATAAATAAGTAGTCGTAAGTAATTTTATACTGCCATACATCGTCACCCGCAACGGCCCGTCGATTAGCATTAAACGTCGTTTTTTCTTGACTTGGTAATTTTTATTTTCCACCGTTCATCACGTCTCGCGGGGTGTTCGCGTCACGTCGCGTCACGTCGCGTGACAGGTGACGGTTGGCCTTTTTGCAAATTAATAAATTGTGTTTACTCACTTACATTTAACGTGAAAGATGATGGGTGGAGAATTTTTTTTTGCTTTTTGGTTTATGGTTATTGTGATCTTAGTGACTGGTTATTGTTTTTGAATTATAATTCTTGTATTAATAAATAAATCTATATTGTAAGGGGGGAACGAAAGTGTTTTAAAAGGAACGGAGTTTCTTAACACTCGGCTTGCAGGTTGTCTATGCCTACTTTGCTACGTGCAGGATATAGCGAGAAGATATAAGATACATAAGATTTTTCAAAGAATACATTCAAATTAATCAATACACAAAAATAAGACACCCAGCGACAATACTCTGAAGTAAACAAGTATAAAGGAAGTGCAGAGACAGCGAATGTCTATTTATCGGTTCTTTATATTCTGTGTCGGTAAGTCCCGTAACCCTATTAGGCTGGAGGGGCCTAATGAGGACCATCTAATTATCGCCTCGGCGCTACGTGCGCCAGTTGTTAACACCTGAATAATACGACAGGTTGGAAATGTTCATTGTGTTTTGTATTGTTTTGAGGGATAGGTCGTGGGTTTGATTTCCACTCGAGGAAATGGAATATTTAATATTTTCCTTTATTTATTTGGTGTCAAAGTAAAGCGCAACGTTGAGTTTCGCTACTCACTACGTAATGAATCCAGAATTCGTCGGAAAGTAACGAGCGGAGTGTCTTAACACTAGTGTTAGGCTCTCTGCTTACTCTGATATGTGCAGGATACAGAGTGAAGGTGATAAAATAATATTTTGATTAATTTATTGGTATACGACGGCATGGGAAATTTGTCGGTTTACATCTGTAGGAATCCATGACCATCGCGTTAACAGTTACAGATGCTGTGCCGCTACGCCTCTACAACCTTATATTTATTTTCTTAGCTTTATATATCGCAGGCAGAAGAACAGAGTGTCTCATAACTATTTTCTCCTCGCCTACATCGCTAAACGCATGGATTTCTTAAAGTAAATAGAAATTCTATATATAAAATGTCCTTTACTTAGTATTTCTAATGCAGAAAGAAAGCCGGGTCGCCCCGTCATCAGTGCTGGTCGTAAATCAGCGCACCTGACCGAGGGCACTTGTCTAAACGCATAAATCTCGGGGTCACTAAGCGGATAGGGTTGTTTTGTTGTTTATATCGATATTTTGTTTAAAGGTCGTTTTATTATATATTTTTTTATTTATTTATTAATATAGGGTGCGCGGAAATACTTCACGATGGCCTTATCGACAGTTAATGGTTCATAATGTGTTATTGAAATAGGCAAGCTGGTATTTTAATTATAAGACTAATTAATAGTACAAGTCTAAGTTTATCAAAGCACGTTAAAATTCGCCAATTGACACGTAGTGTTTACAAAATTTTACAGTGTTTTAATATTAAATTTTCTCTGCCTACTCTATAGTACAAGAAAAAGGCATGAAAATTTCTTAATAAAATATTTTATCCAAATTAGAACTATAACGGCTGTACAACTTATAGATATTAAATAACGTGTTCAAGCTATAACACGTAATAACTTGTTAGTTATTTATATCACAATAAATTAAAATGATACAACATCGATACAAATCACTATCACATCACTAATCATGATAGGGAGTCGAACTCGTAAATATTGAAGTATTGACTCCGCGGCGACTGCGGGCTAGGCTGACTGTTTAGTAATGATAGTGAGGTTGAACCTATTCTTAACCAAGATATATAGATCAGATTAGTATTGGATTATAGGTTCAAATTTCATGTTCTGTTGCTTTATTATTTTGAGGTTTTTGAGAAATACATTTTATTAGATATTATACCTTCCGTAGGCTTGTAATTCCTAAGAGAGTTTAAGATATTTAGGTAAACTTTAACTATACAAATAAATAAGCAGGTCATCAACATCCTAAAATAATCTGGTAACATGGTAACAAGGTAAACCATTAGATTCCCATGATCCTTATGTTGAATAGTAATAATTGAGGCTGTCGTAGTGCAGCAGCACACCATCTGGCTATAAGCATGATGATCGTGGGTACGATTCCCACTCGTCGTTTTTATTTCCTCGTTCAGGAACGAGGGTAGAGTTGTCTGGAAATTGTGTTGAAAGGTGTGTCATTATCATCGGGGTTCCCTCTGCATGCCCTGTTAAAGCAAATTACTTATTGTATTTATCAGCTTTAAACTATTAATTTTCTTTTTTCTTTTATGCTATGCATAAAAACAATGAGCATACGTCAAAAAGAATAAAAAAGTAAATAAAAATGTAACGAATAAATGGAAACTACAAAACTTTTTAATGTTTTTCAGAGTTAAATTAAAATGCAAAGTAATATAAGAAACGTATCTTCAGGTCGGTAAATGGGAAAGAAATTAGTGCCTCCTTCGTTAGTAGTCCAGACGAGCACGTCGTAATACAGGTTGTCGCTACTCGCATAGTAATGTACCTGTCGCAATTTTAAATTTAATCTTTTATTTTAAATTAAATAATAATAAAAGGTAATTTGGATATTTCTATTGTATCTATAAAGTTCTTGTGAAATTTATTTTGTATGGAAAATATTTCATTGATCATCCACTCTATTACATTTTATTTTTTTAATGTTTTTTTTAAGTCAGTTATTTTCTAGTAAGCAAAAATAACGCAACTTAGAGCATCAGCTTCCATTTTCTATTTCCACATTACTTTTATTGAAAATCAAGGAACAGGTTTACAATAAATATTAGTTATAGTTACAATTATTATTAAATATTTGGTTCAAAAACATATTATAGCTTACACAAAGTTGAGTTAAAAAAAGATAAACTATTACATTTTAAATTAACATAGTATATAACATAATGTTAATGTTTTTAATTTGGCTAAATTAAAAAAGAATGACGTTTTCCTTAAGACATGGCCCAGCTAAAAAAATATCTATTAGAAACTTATATATTTGTAACTTATGTGCCGTAGCAATATAAATATCCATCAAAATACATTCGTAGCAGGTCTACGCAAATGTCTACACGCTGTGACCACATCGATAAAACTTTTCCCATTACCTGTCTTCGAGACATTTGTTACGGAAAAGGTGATTAATATACATTCGATACGCTCACAAACTACTTCCGGTTCCTTTATTTTCCTCTAATTATAGTAGGAAGGGACACCTTGTTGATATTAGTTACTTGGGCCTGTTAAAATTAATATAGATTTTTCTTGTTTTAAAAAGAAATTTTTAATAAATGTTTTCTACGCATTGAAATTTTTAAAATTTTGCTTCTATTTTATAACTTTTATGTGAGAAACGCTACGTGAATCGGTCCTGCGTAGCCCGTATTCAGCAGCTTCCCGCGATCTTGACCAGATTGTCGTTCAAATTTCATATTATAAATACCTCACAGTTGTTCCAATGATTGAGTATAAAAGTCAAAATACTACAACTGATCAATTAAAATCAGGAGTCAAGGAAAATGTAAAAAATTAAAAAGACACATTCCTAAAATCTCCTCCCATACGTTTTAATATTTTATTACAAAGACGTCTTCTTAACTGGAATAGTTGGCACAGGTTTTAGAAAAATTTTAACGAACAAAAAGATTCTAAATGTACTCTCGCCGTTCATCTTATTTATGGGTCCATTCACAATTTACAATGCCTAGATTTTAATTTAATTTCAGTCTGGGTCTGGGTCTAGGTGCTAAATCATACCTGGCAGGTGCCGGGGCGGCGATTTAGTCAAGCGTGAAGTAGATAGTAATAAATTTCTTCGTTGAAGGTAAATCCCATAAAATGCGTCATAGAGAATCAATGGAGCGTGATGCCATGAAGTATGATGTCGTGATTGGACGCTGTGAGCTAGAATGTGGGAAATTTAAAGGTAAATTGTTTGGCCTTTTTTTTAATTGAAAGAAAAAAGGAAAGAAGTAAACTCACAAAAAAATAAGTTCTTAAGGTTTTGGAAAGAAACCCGCTTCTATAAGTAAAATTTTGAAATTCTTGTAAAAGATACAAAAGTTCTACCATTACTGAAAAAACCTATAGTATAAATTTAAACATATGATATAGGCCTTTTTGGGTGCATTCCCCCGAGTAGCATTTCAACCTACACCATCGTTTTGAGTCAAATACGTCCCATATGCCATTATAACTTAACCTTCATTGAATGAGTGCATTAATGCAATTAATGCACATTTGCCCTTTTTTACACTTTTTTAGAAAAAAACATAATTTGCGTCTCGCTCTATTATCTTTATTGCAAGGTAAACAAATGGTACCTTATATTAAGACACCTCGTTCTCCACTTTTCACCCAATTTTCCAAACATTGCTGGTTCAGACCTAAATGCTCCGTGTTGATTCGTTACCAGGGCGAAGACATGAGAATAACTTATTTCCCTGGTTCCCTGATAACATGACTCCCTTTATCTAAAATTAATATAATACATAAAAAATGAATAAATCATTAGTGAAGCGATGCAGTTTCTGCTGAAAAAGGAATTCCTACTCTATAATACGCTGACAGGTTAATAAAATTCTCATCACAGAACTATCTGGTGCCATCACTAGGGTTGTAAAACTCGGACCTATAATTCACACGCCAGTCGTTACGGCTCATCACTTTATTCGAAAAACCCACGTGAGACCAAATCCTGGAAAACTTGTAATAGTTTCAAAACACACAAAAATGACTNAAATTTAGCAAATAAGTTCTTTGTAATTTAAAAACGAAAAAAGAAGTTCTAGAAAATATCCACTGATATTTTCAAATGTTGAAAATTCGTTTGAAATATTATTGTTGTATAAGATACTACCTTTAAAGAAAAGCTTGGTGTTGATTTCTATTATAACAGAAAAGGTCTATTCTATACTTTTAAAGTTATTTATAATATAGGCCTTTTTTACTGCATTCCCTCGAGTCGCATTGCAACCTACACCATCGTTTTGAGTCCAATACGTCCCATATGCACCATTATTGCATAATTGTCACTTAACCTGCATTGAATAAATGCAGTAATGCAATAAATGTCTATTTGTGATTTTTCGTATATTTTAAAATAAATATCTGTAATTGTGTTTTTAAAGTTTCTAAATTTGCGTCGCGCTGCAGATATTATTCGCTTATTGCAGAGTAAGCAGCTGGAATCTAGTGTTTTAACACTCCGCTCCCTACTTTCTTCCGATTTTTCGAAACATTGCATGTTGAGAACTCGATGTCCCGCATTATTGTAACTATTGCGAGGAAATGAAAATAACTTATTTCATTTCAATTTAATATAATACATAAAAAATATTAAATTATTAGTGAAGCGATGCAGTTTCTGCTGAAAAAGAAATTCCTACTCTATAATACGCTGACAGGTTAATAAAATTCTCATCACAGAACTATCTGGTGCCATCACTAGGGTTGTAAAACTCGGACCAATAATTCACACGCCAGTCGTTACGGCTCATCACTTTATTCGAAAAACCCACGTGAGACCAAATCCTGGAAAACTTGTAATAGTTTCAAAACACACAAAAATGACTCTTATTATAATGGATTAAAATTCTATGTAAGTGAACGAATAAATTTGTTTTATGTGATATGCTAAGTTAATAAAATGCTAGATAATAGAGAATTAACCTTATTCAGTTGTAATAAAGGCGAGGTGCAAGGCAGGTATAAGTTTGTATATCAGATCGTACGTCAAAAAGTCTCATTTGCATTGGGCAGGAAATATACGAGTACTTTCATGCAAAGCTTTACAATATTTTAGAGGTCCATTGTAAATCTCATGTTGGGGTGCATTTTGACTTCTTAATCTACATATACGAGTATATTTGCTATGAAACGAAAAGTATAATTGTATGAGAGCAAAAAAATAGAACTGCATATAATAGGATAGGTAGAAACTTAGTCTCAAGAACGTAGCTCAACGCCGCACCTTATATATTAAAGTGGAAGTATGAAATTAATTCATTCACCTTAGCGAGAATTGAACCTTAAACCATCGTGTTTACAGTCAGCCACTCTTCCCATGCAGAACGATGACAGTACGATCGATAGATGATCTATAGAGAACGTATAGACGTTATTAGAGTAAAATGATTAAAATAGTTCTTGTTATAGGCGAAAAGAACATAACAAAATTTCTAATTATTATTATAAGTACTTACATATATACCTAATATTTGAATTTAGTATCATTCTATATGTAAGGAGTTGATCTAGTAAAAGCTTTGAGACTTGAAATATGATGTTATCCGTCGGCTCCGTCTGCGGTCTAGACAAATCCTAGACGAATAGGTGTTCAGATGATTGGTAGGTGAGAATTAACTTTACTATATAATAGGTAACTAGCTTGAATTCTTAGCTCATTTTACACATACTTAATAAAATAGATGGATTAATAAAAAAAGGGAAAAAGAAATATAGGGTAATGGCACCAGTAACCAACTAGCACCAATTAATGTTTTTTTAGCTTCCGCTTTGGAATCAAGTAGAGCATGTCATTGAGTTCCAGAATTCGGCGGAAAGTGGAAAGTGGAGTGGTTTAACACTACGCTTCCTCTGCCTACCCTCATATACGCGGGATACAGCGTGAAGCTAAAAAAAATGTATACCTAAAATAACCAGAACTTAGTCTTCAGTATTAGTAGTCGTGTATGCACATCAGAAGTTATCTTAGTTAGGTGTTCTCCACAAGCGGTAAACTCAATTTATCATCTTAGAGCAACAATATCCAATATGGTTATTGAAAGCTCATGTCCCAAATTTCATTATAGGTAAAGTTTATCTAGGTAGGTATAGTATATAATGGACTATAGATATTTATGTCAGTTAGGAAGGCCAAGGACTTTTGGCGCAGGGGCACAAACGTGGGACCTTAAACTCGATGGTTGTGGATTCGATTCACAATCGGGGGAATTAATTATTATTTTTTTGTTAATATTTACATTTTACTGGCTCTGGTACAAAGGCAATTCGCAGCGCTGAATTCCGCCACTCAACACACCATGCCTCGAAACTGCGGTGGAAATTTAACACTAGGTTCCCTCAGCTTACTCTGCTATATACAGTGTGTAGCTGAAAAAATATTGTAATATATAGCATTTAATTTTTCTCTAAGAGTACATTTTTCCCGACTGCTAAGGAAGGATTATTAATCATTTGTACAATATCATTTGATCTTTTTGATGGTAACGGTTACCTGGAACAGATTACGTGTGGCGATAAGGCAACCTTTACATCAAAAATGTACACCTTTTCTTGTCTTCTTTTTTATGCGTTGTCGATAAATAGTATTAAATTGTGAATAAAGGTTAGTTTAGATTTAACTAATAAATTTAACTAGTTCATAAAACAATCCGCCAAAGAAAACTATTTTCTAACTTAAATCTCTCATAGCAGAAACTACATAACAAAGTAATCAACAGTTTACACCCGCAGGTTAACGAGATACAACAATAAACGTAACAATCGTGGACTCTGCCCGACCCGAGAGGGCCCGGGAGACGAATAACCCAGCTACCTTTGTTTTCAGGAAAGACCTTCTGACCTTCTAAAATGTTTTCGCTTTGTAAAATTGCTTTAGTAAATCTGTTTACACTATTATTAATTTTGTTATGTTTTAAAGTGTTATTTTAGACATTTATTATTTTTATATTAATTTAACATTTCATCTCTAGTGAAGTAAACAGACAGAACGGGATGCTAAACCAGGTTCACTTTGTCCACCTTGCTATATACATGGCTTTGTAATACACATTTCAATTTTTATTTATCCCGCACAAAGCAGGATAGGCAGAGGGAACCAAGTGTTAAGATACTCTGCTCTCATCTGCTTGCCGCGCTTTGCCGTTACCAGAGCGAGGAAATAAACACATTTCCTGGAGTAAAAATCGAACACAGTCTATCGCACTTAGTCGCCTTCTTGTGCTCCTGCACCATGACTGACCCATCATCATTAATATATTAATTTCACCAACTTTCAAACTTCTAAACCAACTGTACTTATTTTAAAAATATATGGCACAATCTACGATCGACGTATAGTAGATAGAGATGTTTGTCCTACGATGTTTCCAGCGTTTTAGAGGAGCAAATATTCACCGTTGCTCTGGAAAGGGTAAATATTATTAAGTGGACAGATCTTGTTACACGATTGGAATTCTGAAACGCCACTGCGGGAGTGTCAATAAAAATGAACTTTTAAAGTATTGCTATTTTATTATTATGTTATTGGTGGTGTGGTGTGGTGGTTTGCCCTGGTTTTGTTTGGATGGGGATGGGGATTTGTTTATTATATACTTATAAATATATTTTGGTTGCGGATTCACCTGCGTGGACTAGTGCCCAGGTAAATGCAGAAAAAAATTTTACACTGTCGAAAGGAAGTAATTTTCTATGCTCATCCCTGGAGTTAGAACTCCTGGACGCCCGAGGAAGTGATGGCTCGATGTTGTGATGCAGAACGTGAGATCCAATAGACTATTTTTAGTAGGAATCATTCAGGTATTAATATTGGTGTTTTTCTAAACGCCAGTATTAATACCAGGAAGAAGAAGATCGGTGGAAACTGACGTTTTTTAATACAAATACTATGTAAATAAGATAAAAAGAACAATATACAATAAAATACATAAGTAAGAAAACAAAACAAATCATAATTTTACAACATTTTAAACAATTTAATAACACTCTATAACATTTTATTATTCTTAAAAACTTTAAAGTTACAACTCTGTTCAAATGAAATAACTTTAATTCGGAGTTTTCAAACAAATAAATGAAACTCGTTGCTAAGTTTCAGGTTAGCCAGGTTAAGTTATCTGGCAGCCGCGCCAACATTCTTGCGGGACCAAAATGAAGACGCCACTTGCCCATAATCTTATTAATATATACTTTTTATGTTCTGACACTAATATAGACATTATAATTTTTAATACCTTCACGCTGTATCCCGCATTTAGCAGGGTATACAAAAGGATACGTATTGTTAAGACACACCGCTTTCCACTTTCCGCCGGATTCTGGAGGCATTGCGTATTGAGTGGAGAACTCAACGACGCGTTTTGCCTCGACACCAGCGTGAACAAAATAAAATATTAAATATTACATTTCCTAGAGTGAGAATCGAACTCACAACCTGTCAATAAATAATTATACTTATTATAAAAAAAATGTTTTGTATGCATATAATTTTTATACAAATAATTTAGTATTTTATTCCATAAGAGTGAAATAATATCTACTTTAAAATTGCTAAAACTAAATTGTCAAATAAAGTTATAAGAAAAAGAAAAATCTCACAAAATAAATTCCGGTCAGGTCAGGTTAAGAAGCTTTCAAATGATTTACCGGTAACAGCAACTAAACGGATTACTTTCTGACTCACGTACGATATGGAGTATCGACTGTTCGCTATAATTTGTGGTCACTTATTGGAGAAGGTTCTTTTTTTTAATATTACTAAAAATATTTTTTGTAAGGCAAATTTAATAAATATAATGTATAGGCAATGTTTGTATGTTCGATCTAAAATAATTAAAAATGTCGAGAACGGACTGTAGGTTCGTTCCTTATGTTCTTATTATAAAAGATAGAGGAATTAGAAATATATTAATATATATTAAAAAGTTGAAAATACTGTTTGATTAATCGCGCTAGTCTTAGGAACTACTGGTACCTACTAATTTAAATAAAATATTATGTATTGCATAGTCTATTTATCGAGGTAAGCAGGCGAAGCCGCAGGTAAAAACTAGTAATAAATAAATATTTATAATGTTTATGAAAGAAATCTAATGGTTCATGGCTTCGCATTTTAGTTAAAGAACAATATATAACAAAATACATAATAAAATACATGTACGATATATACATATAATTATAAAAATCTTGTAACTAATAATAATACAATGGAGTTATCATTATTTATTATATTATTAGTAAAATGTACAAAATAAAAAAAATTATGCATCGGCCGGGAATCGAACCCGGGCCGCCCGCGTGGCAGGCGAGCATTCTACCACTGAACCACCGATGCTTATTCTAAATAGTCTAATATAACATTCATATAAGGTTTTAAATGTTAAGACCCATAGTAAATTAAACCTAAATATTAGGTACATAAGATAAATATTTTAATAACTTGACTTGGATAGAGATTAGAAAGGAAGATGGTCATTCCATAATGAAGCTGTGTATTCTACTGTTAAAACATTATATATCGATAAAATGTTTACTAGTTGCTGCCCACAACTTCACTTGCATGAGCTATAAAATCTAAAATCTCATTTTTTTCCATCCCAGTACGAATTACGGAAAATCTTATTATAGTGCTTCCTACACTGCCCAATAAGAATCTACTTGTCCCATCGGCACAGATTCTGACTGTAAACACGACGGTTTTGGATTCGATATGGGGATCCTCACTCGCTTGCGGTATTAAGATAGCTGCAGCTCTCTGAGATTGGGCGTCTGGAGGAACGGAGAGTCATACCATTAGGTTTCCTCGGCCTACCCGCCCCTACCCATATTTATAATTGTATATCTTTACTTAATATTCCTCTAATACGATACGTGTTTCCCCCTTCAATAGACCTCAATTATGTGTCAATGTTTCTACTTTTATTCATTTTTCATATGCCATAGAGGTAAGAAGAAAGTAAGCACGGCAAATCTTGAACCAAATTTTACTATGGCTGACTGAAAAGATCGTGTGTTCGAATCCCACCGAGGGCAGAAATTTTACTTTTTGTGTGTCATTTTAGTAACATAATATATTGATACAATTTTAAATAGTTTTTGTTTAGCTACACCTAAATGAACTTAGTGTCAAGACCGAGAGTCAGCTCCGTTGCCAGAGCGGAGAAATGAAAATGTTACATTTTTTATTCCCCCGAATGGGAATCAAACTCACACCTTGCGCTTGTACAGTCGCCACTTGTGTCTATAAGTCACGATGGCTTAATTATAATTCTTATAGTCGATGTTTTAATTTATTTTATAGTGTTGAAACAACTGATCAAATATACGTAACTAGCGGACGCGCGCAGCTTCGCTTGCGTATTTAGGGGGTGAATTCTAAAAAACCATGAAACACATGTTCAATTAAATATTTTTAAGAGTCTAAATTTCAAATTTTATAATAATCGGTGGCGTCTTAAAGATGTTTCCATACAAACTTTCAACCCCTTATTTGCACCCTTAGGAGCAGAATTCTAGAAAACGATGAAACACGTGTTCAATTAAATACTTTTATAAATCTAAATTTCAAATTTTATAAAAATCGGTGCCGGTTTAATTTTTTTCCCATACAAACTTTCAACCCCTATTTTACCTCCTTAGGGTAAAAATTTTACAAAATCCCTTCTTAGTGGATGTCCAGATTACAAAAGTAAACATTTGTCCAAATTTGACGTTTCTACGCACAGCGGTTACGGCTGTGCGTGCGTCTTACCTCAGTCAGTGAGGACAAGTCCTTTTATATATATAGATAAACGTTTCCTAAATACACACATATTATGTAAGTAGATTGCAAAAATAAATATTTATTCAGAGGCCAGTCGTGGCGCAGGGGCCTGTCACTGAAAAACCGACTGGTTGTGGGTTCGATGCCCAGTCGAGGAGATGAAATATTTATTTAAATGCATATTTCCATTTCTTCGCTCTGGTGTCGAGGTAAAGCACGGCATTCCAACGAAGTGTGTTAATACTGAATTCACTTAATACTGAATTCACTTTTTTTACTTAAAATATTTTTTAATTCAATAAATTTGTTTCGTAATCTATGACAAAGCCGTCTCTCGTCAATATGCGTGACAGGTGACGTGTTTGTACCGGGCACCGTTTAGTTTGCACGCCCCTAATGGTTGTGCTGAAAAATGAATTTTATTTAGCCTGGTTGTCATTATTAAATTATTTATCAAGTTTTTTTTATTTGGTATGTTAAAGTAAAGAAAGTTATATATCTCTTATATTTCGAGTTATTACTTTTCGCAAAAAATTGAGAGCCTATGGCGTTTATAAGGTTTCCATTTTTGCCTTTTGAGTTACGGAACTCCAAAAATAGCTCCAAATAACTCCAGAAATAAAATGGTAATCGCTTACCCCATGAAATAAATTAAGCGGGTCGTTTAAAATCGTAGGTACTTTCGTTCGCCATTCAACACGTACAGATCAATCGGTGTGGAGGCCTCGCAATAAATCTCTTTCAGTACATTTTCCAGCTGTTTTCACCTCACCCTGCATTTTCGACGATTTGTCGTATTGTGGAGGACTAGTCATCGCTCGCAATTTTGTCTGCGTAGATTTCAAGGTGTACCAATTAAAACTAGGATCTAGGATCTACCTAGGTTCCCTCATCCTACCCTGCTATGATACACGGGATACGGCGCGAAGATAATAAAAAAATAATGGCAAAAGGCGTTTAGCTCCTCCTTTTTGAAAAAAAAAAAAAGTTATGCATCTTCATCGGCGCTCTAAGTAATACCTACATTGTTATTCAGTTCACTTATTAATTTTTACATAATATACCAGAAATACAAAGACACAACTTAACTTCTATAAGTCCCTATAATAATTATAATATTATGCTCTAACTCCTAATAGTTGAAGAGTGGTGTCACCTAGTATCATCACCAGCTCAAAAGGAGCATAGCACGTGCCAAGCATAGCAAATTCCAGAATTTCCCTTGATTTTGATTGAATCCATCATTAGATAACTTGGTGGTCCAATAGTAAAGTTCGTTCTTTCAATTGAAGAAATATTTTTTTAAAACGGGCGACGATGTGTCTTAACACTACATTCTCTCTGTTAAACCTGCAATATACGCCATTCAAAAACACTCCCACCCCCAATTCCCAGTACCAAATAGAAATGAATATAAACTATTTGAAACATTCAAACGCCCGCACCGTCCGCGGCGGATGTCTAAACATTGGAACAGAAACGATCGCTCAACACGTCGACAGCACCATTTGTCTCCGGCCACCTTTAAAAGCTATTCACAATCATTTTTCTTTTTAAACCTTCGGCTAACGTTCACTTTTTCAATTGAAATATCTGTGCGGAACGGTTTAGAGTTGTTATTACTTGTTGGGGTATATGACTGTTTTTTTTTTATTTACGTAGGTGAGAAAGGTTAAAAATGTATATTCTTTAAGGTCAAATGTCGATGTCACCAGGGTATGTGAGATCGATTCCCATTCAGGGTAATGAATTATTGTCATTTCCTGGCTCTGCTAGTAAGATGATATGGTGGTGTTGAGCTCGGCCACTGAACATGAGAAGAGAACAGAAGAAACTCCTTAGCAATCCATGGATTCACCGTGCGGATGCCTGGCCCATCGCGTTGCAGAGAGAGCAGTTTGGAGAGTGCCTGGGACTTACGACCCAAGTGTAGGTTCATGGGGCCCCTTTAAAATGGGCATTTACGTGTAATGCGCATTTACGTGTAATTACGTGTATGTAATCTGTACGCCATTAATGTCTATATTACATAAACGAGTACATATATTAGAAATTCAAGATCCCAGCAAAATTTAAAATATTAAAAGAATTTTAATTCAAAATCGAACTGACTACCACTTCTTCAATGACATGTCCTATATCTTATAAAACAAAGTCACTTTTCGTGTCTGTCTGAACTTTCTAA